>OX451740.1:450041096-450051096 GCA_948472305.1 Vicia faba
GTTGTTATTGTTGTTGTTGTTGTTGTTTATTTGACGTTGTTGTTGTTGTTGTTGTTTATTTGACATTGTTGTTGTTATTGTTTATTTGACGTTGTTGTTGTTGTTGACGTTGTTGTTGTTGTTGTTGTTTATTTGACGTTGTTGTTGTTGTTGACGTTGTTGCTGTTGTTGTTTATTTGACGTTGTTGTTGTTGTTCATTTGACATAGTTGTTGTTGTATTTATTTGACGTTGTTGTTGTTGTAGTTGTTGTTTATTTGACGTTGTTGTTGTTGTTATTTATTTGACGTTGTTGTTGTTGTTGTTTATTTGACGTTGTTGTTGTTGACATTGTTGGTGTTGTTGTTTATTTGACGTTGTTGTTGTTATTGTTGTTGTTGTTGTTGTTTATTTGACGTTGTTGTTGTTGTTTATTTGACGTTGTTGTTGTTGTTGTTTATTTGATGTTGTTATTGTTATTTATTTGACGTTGTTGTTGTTGTTATTGTTTATTTGACGTTGTTGTTGTTGTTATTGTTTATTTGACATTGTTGTTGTTGTTGTATTTGTTGTTGTTGTTGTTGTTCCTTATTTGACGTTGTTGTTGTTGTTGTTGTTTAATTGACGTTGTTGTTGCTGTTGTTTATTTGACGTTGTTGTTGTTGTTGTTTACTTGACGTTGTTGTTGTTGTTATTGTTGTTGTTGTTGTTGTTTATTTGACGTTGTTGTTGTTGTTTATTTGACGTTATTATTGTTGTTGATGTTGTTGTTGTTATTTATTTGATGTTATTGTTGTTGTATTTATTTGACGTTGTTAATGTTGTTGACGTTGTTGTTGTTGTTGTTGACGTTGTTTATTTGATGTTGTTGTTGTTGACGTTGTTGGTGTGGTTGTTTATTTGACGTTGTTGTTGTTGTTGTTGTTGTTGTTGTTGTTGTTTATTTGACGTTGTTGTTGTTGTTGTTTATTTGACGTTGTTGTTGTTGTTGTTATTGTTGTTGTTTATTTGACGTTGTTGTTGTTGTTTATTTGATATAGTTGTTGTAGTTGTTGTTTATTTGACGTTGTTGTTGTTGTTTATTTAACGTTGTTGTTGTTGTTATTTATTTGACGTTGTTGTTGTTATTGTTTATTTGACGTTGTTGTTGTTGTTTATTTGACGTTGTTTTTGTTATTTGACGTTGTTGTTGTTGTATTTGTTGTTGTTGTTGTTTCTTATTTGACGTTGTTGTTATTGTTGTTGTTTATTTGACGTTGTTGTTGCTGTTGTTTATTTGACGTTGTTGTTGTTGTTGTTTATTTGACGTTGTTGTTGTTGTTGTTTATTTGACATTGTTGTTGTTGTTGTTTATTTAACGTTGTTGTTGTTGTTGTTTATTTGACGTTGTTGTTGTTGTTGTTGTTTATTTGACATAGTTGTTGTTGTTGTTGTTTATTTGACGTTGTTGTTGTTGTTGACGTTGTCGGTGTTGTTGTTTATTTGACGTTGTTGTTATTGTTGTTGTTGTTGTTTATTTGACGTTGTTGTTGTTGTTGTTGTTTATTTGACGTTGTTGTTGTTGTTGTTTATTTGACGTTGTTGTTGTTGTTGTTATTGTTTATTTGACGTTGTTGTTGTTGTTGTTGTTTATTTGACGTTGTTATTGTTGTTTATTTGACGATGTTTTTGTTATTTGACGTTGTTGTTGTTGTTGTATTTGTTGTTGTTGTTGTTTTTGTTCCTTATTTGACGTTGTTGTTGTTGTTGTTGTTTATTTGACGTTGTTGTTGTTGTTGTTATTGTTATTGTTGTTGTTGTTGTTTATTTGACGTTGTTGTTGTTGTTGTTATTGTTATTGTTGTTGTTGTTGTTTATTTGACGTTGTTGTTGTTGTTGTTATTGTTATTGTTGTTGTTGTTGTTTATTTGACGTTGTTGTTTATTTGACGTTGTTGTTTATTTGACGTTGTTGTTGTTGTTGTTTATTTGACGTTGTTGTTGTTGTTTATTTGACGTTGTTTTTGTCGTTGTTTTTGTTGTTTCTTTGACGTTGTTTTTGTCGTTGTTTTTGTTGTTTATTTGACGTTATTGTTGTTGTTTATCTGACGTTGTTGTTGTTGACGTTGATGTTGTTGTTTATTTGACGTTGTTGTTGTTGTTGACGTTGTTGTTGTTGTTGTTGACGTTGTTGTTGTTGTTGTTTATTTGACGTTGTTGTTGTTGTTTATTTGACATTGTTGTTGTTGTTGACGGTGTTGTTGTTGTTGTTGTTTATTTGACATTGTTGTTGTTGTTGACGTTGTTGTTGTTGTTGTTTATTTGACGTTGTTGTTGTTGTTGTTTATTTGACGTTGTTCTTGTTTATTGGATGTTATTGTTGTTGACGTTGTTGTTGTTGTTTATTTGACGTAGTTGTTGTTTATTTGACGTAGTTGTTGTTGTTGTTTATTTGACGTTTTTGTTGTTGTTGATTTGACGTTGTTGTTGTTTATTTGACGTTGTGTTTGTTGTTGTTATTGTTGTTGTTGTTGTTGTTTATTTGACGTTGTTGTTGTTGTTTATTTGACGTTGTTATTGTTTATTTGACGTTGTTTTTGTAGTTGTTGTTATTTATTTGACATTGTTATTGTTGTTGTTGTTTATTTGACGTTGTTGTTGTTGTTGTTTATTTGACGTTGTTGTTGTTGTTTATTTGACGTTGTTGTTGTTTATTTGACGTTGTTGTTGTTAATGTTTATTTGACATTGTTGTTGTTGTTGTTGACGTTGTTGTTGTTGTTTATTTGACGTTGTTGTTGTTGTTGTTTATTTGACGTTGTTGTTGTTGTTTATTTGACGTTGTTGTTGTTTATTTGACGTTGTTGTTGTTGACGTTGTTGTTGTTGTTATTGTTTATTTGACGTTGTTGTTGTTGTGGTTTATTTGACGTAGTTGTTGTTGTTGACGTTGTTGTTGTTGTTGTTTATTTGACGTTTTTGTTGTTCTTGATGTTGTTGTTGTTTTTGTTGTTTATTTGACGTTGTTGTTATTGACGTTGTTGCTGTTGTTGTTTATTTGACGTTGTTGTTGTTGTTGTTGACGTTGTTGTTGTTGTTATTTATTTGACGTTGTTGTTGTTGTTATTGTTGTTGTTATTGTTGTTGTTGTTGTTGTTTATTTGACGTTGTTGTTGTTGTTGTTTATTTGACATTGTTGTTGTTATTGTTTATTTGACGTTGTTGTTGTTTATTTGACGTTGTTGTTGTTGTTGACGTTGTTGTTGTTGTTGTTTATTTGACGTTGACGTTGTTGTTGTTGACGTTGTTGCTGTTGTTGTTTATTTGACGTTGTTGTTGTTGTTCATTTGACGTAGTTGTTGTTGTATTTATTTGACGTTGTTGTTGTTGTTGTTTATTTGACGGTGTTGTTGTAGTTGTTGTTTATTTGACGTTGTTGTTGTTGTTATTTATTTGACGTTGTTGTTGTTGTTGTTTATTTGACGTTGTTGTTGTTGACATTGTTGGTGTTGTTGTTTATTTGACGTTGTTGTTGTTATTGTTGTTGTTGTTGTTGTTTATTTGACGTTGTTGTTGTTGTTTATTTGACGTTGTTGTTGTTGTTGTTTATTTGACGTTGTTATTGTTATTGTTGTTTATTTGACGTTGTTGTTGTTGTTGTTGTTTATTTGACGTTGTTGTTGTTGTTATTGTTTATTTGACGTTGTTGTTGTTGTTTATTTGACGTTGTTGTTGTTTATTTGACGTTGTTGTTGTTAATGTTTATTTGACATTGTTGTTGTTGTTGACGGTGTTGTTGTTGTTGTTGTTTATTTGACATTGTTGTTGTTGTTGTTGACGTTGTTGTTGTTGTTTATTTGACGTTGTTGTTGTTGTTTATTTGACGTTGTTGTTGTTTATTTGACGTTGTTGTTGTTGACGTTGTTGTTGTTGTTATTGTTTATTTGAAGTTGTTGTTGATGTTGTTTATTTGACGTTGTTATTGTTGTTGTTGTTTATTTGACGCTGTTGTTGTTGTTATTGTTTATTTGACGTTGTTGTTGTTGTTGTTGTTGTTTATTTGACGTTGTTATTGTTGTTTATTTGACGTTGTTTTTGTTATTTGACGTTGTTGTTGTTGTTGTTGTATTTGTTGTTGTTGTTGTTCCTTATTTGACGTTGTTGTTGTTGTTGTTGTTGTTGTTTATTTGACGTTTTTGTTGTTGTTGATGTTGTTTTGTTGTTGTTGTTGTTTATTTGATGTTGTTGTTGTTTATTTGACGTTGTTGTTGTTAATGTTTATTTGACATTGTTGTTGTTGTTGACGGTGTTGTTGTTGTTGTTTATTTGACATTGTTGTTGTTGTTGTTGTTGTTAACGTTGTTGTTGTTGTTGTTTATTTGACGTTGTTGTTATTTATTTGACATTGTTGTTGTTTAATTGACGTTGTTGTTATTGTCGTTTATTTGACGTTGTTGTTGTTGACGTTGTTGTTGTTGTTATTGTTTATTTGACGTTGTTGTTGTTGTTGTCTATTTGACGTAGTTGTTGTTGTTGACGTTGTTGTTGTTGTTGTTGTTGTTTATTTGACGTTTTTGTTGTTGTTGATGTTGTTGTTGTTTTTGTTGTTGTTTATTTGACGTTGTTGTTATTTATTTGACGTTGTTGTTGTTGTTGTTTATTTGACGTTGTTGTTATTTATTTGACGTTGTTGTTGTTGTTTATTTGACGTTGTTGTTGTTGTTGTTATTGTTATTGTTGTTGTTGTTGTTTATTTGACGTTGTTGTTGTTTATTTGACGTTGTTGTTGTTGTTTATTTGACGTTGTTTTTGTCGTTGTTTATTTGACGTTGTTTTTGTCGTTGTTTTTGTTGTTTCTTTGACGTTGTTTTTGTCGTTGTTTTTGTTGTTTATTTGACGTTGTTGTTGTTGTTTATCTGACGTTGTTGTTGTTGTTTATTTGACGTTGTTGTTGTTGTTGACGTTGTTGTTGTTGTTGTTGACGTTGTTGTCGTTGTTGTTGTTTATTTGACGTTGTTGTTGTTGTTTATTTGACATTGTTGTTGTTGTTGACGGTGTTGTTGTTGTTGTTGTTTATTTGACATTGTTGTTGTTGTTGTTGACGTTGTTGTTGTCGTTGTTTATTTGACGTTGTTTTTGTCGTTGTTTTTGTTGTTTCTTTGACGTTGTTTTTGTCGTTGTTTTTGTTGTTTATTTGACGTTGTTGTTGTTGTTTATCTGACGTTGTTGTTATTGACGTTGTTGTTGTTGTTTATTTGACGTTGTTGTTGTTGTTGACGTTGTTGTTGTTGTTGTTGACGTTGTTGTCGTTGTTGTTGTTTATTTGACGTTGTTGTTGTTGTTTATTTGACATTGTTGTTGTTGTTGACGGTGTTGTTGTTGTTGTTGTTTATTTGACATTGTTGTTGTTGTTGTTGACGTTGTTGTTGTTGTTGTTTATTTGACGTTGTTGTTGTTGTTGTTTATTTGACGTTGTTGTTGTTTATTGGATGTTATTGTTGTTGACGTTGTTGTTGTTGTTGTTGTTTATTTGACGTAGTTGTTGTTGTTGACGTTGTTGTTGTTTATTTGACGTTTTTGTTGTTGTTGATGTTGTTGTTGTTTATTTGACGTTGTTGTTGTTTATTTGACGTTGTGTTTGTTGTTGTTATTGTTGTTGTTGTTGTTTATTTGACATTGTTATTGTTTATTTGACGTTGTTTTTGTAGTTGTTGTTATTTATTTGACATTGTTATTGTTGTTGTTGTTTATTAGACGTTGTTGTTGTTGTTGTTTATTTGACGTTGTTGTTGTTGTTTATTTGACGTTGTTGTTGTTTATTTGACGTTGTTGTTGTTGTTTATTTGACGTTGTTGTTGTTTATTTGACGTTGTTGTTGTTAATGTTTATTTGACATTGTTGTTGTTGTTGTTGACGTTGTTGTTGTTGTTGTTGTTTATTTGACATTGTTGTTGTTGTTGTTGTTGACGTTGTTGTTGTTGTTTATTTGACGTTGTTGTTGTTGTTGTTTATTTGACGTTGTTGTTGTTGTTGTTTATTTCACGTTGTTGTTGTTTATTTGACGTTGTTGTTGTTGACGTTGTTGTTGTTGTTATTGTTTATTTGACGTTGTTGTTGTTGTGGTTTATTTGACGTAGTTGTTGTTGTTGACGTTGTTGTTGTTGTTGTTTATTTGACGTTTTTGTTGTTCTTGATGTTGTTGTTGTTTTTGTTGTTTATTTGACGTTGTTGTTATTGACGTTGTTGCTGTTGTTGTTTATTTGACGTTGTTGTTGTTATTGACGTTGTTGTTGTTGTTATTTATTTGACGTTGTTGTTGTTATTGTTGTTGTTGTTGTTGTTGTTTATTTGACGTTGTTGTTGTTGTTTATTTGACATTGTTGTTGTTATTGTTTATTTGACGTTGTTGTTGTTGTTGACGTTGTTGTTGTTGTTGTTGTTTATTTGACGTTGTTGTTGTTGTTGACGTTGTTGCTGTTGTTGTTTATTTGACGTTGTTGTTGTTGTTCATTTGACATAGTTGTTGTTGTATTTATTTGACGTTGTTGTTGTTGTTGACTATTTGACGGTGTTGTTGTAGTTGTTGTTTATTTGACGTTGTTGTTATTGTTATTTATTTGACGTTGTTGTTGTTGTTGTTTATTTGACGTTGTTGTTGTTGACATTGTTGGTGTTGTTGTTTATTTGACGTTGTTGTTGTTATTGTTGTTGTTGTTGTTTATTTGACGTTGTTGTTGTTTATTTGACGTTGTTGTTGTTGTTGTTGTTTATTTGACGTTGTTGTTGTTGTTGTTTATTTGACGTTGTTGTTGTTATTTATTTGACGTTGTTGTTGTTGTTATTGTTTATTTGACGTTGTTGTTGTTGTTATTGTTTATTTGACATTGTTGTTGTTGTTGTTGTATTTGTTGTTGTTGTTGTTGTTGTTCCTTATTTGACGTTGTTGTTGTTGTTGTTTAATTGACGTTGTTGTTGCTGTTGTTTATTTGACGTTGTTGTTGTTGTTGTTTACTTGACGTTGTTGTTGTTGTTATTGTTGTTGTTGTTGTTGTTTATTTGGCGTTGTTGTTGTTGTTGTTTATTTGACGTTATTGTTGTTGTTGATGTTGTTGTTGTTATTTATTTGATGTTATTGTTGTTGTATTTATTTGACGTTGTTAATGTTGTTGACGTTGTTGTTGTTGTTGTTTTTGTTGTTTATTTGATGTTGTTGTTGTTGACGTTGTTGGTGTGGTTGTTTATTTGACGTTGTTGTTGTTGTTGTTGTTGTTGTTTATTTGACGTTGTTGTTGTTGTTTATTTGACGTTGTTGTTGTTGTTATTGTTGTTGTTTATTTGACGTTGTTGTTGTTGTTTATTTGATATAGTTGTTGTAGTTGTTGTTTATTTGACGTTGTTGTTGTTGTTTATTTAACGTGGTTGTTGTTGTTATTTATTTGACGTTGTTGTTGTTGTTATTGTTTATTTGACGTTGTTGTTGTTGTTTATTTGACGTTGTTTTTGTTATTTGACGTTGTTGTTGTTGTATTTGTTGTTGTTGTTGTTTCTTATTTGACGTTGTTGTTATTGTTGTTGTTTATTTGACGTTGTTGTTGCTGTTGTTTATTTGACGTTGTTGTTGTTGTTGTTTATTTGACGTTGTTGTTGTTGTTGTTTATTTGACATTGTTGTTGTTGTTGACGTTGTTGTTGTTGTTTATTTAACGTTGTTGTTGTTGTTGTTTATTTGACGTTGTTGTTGTTGTTGTTTATTTGACATAGTTGTTGTTGTTGTTGTTTATTTGACGTTGTTGTTGTTGTTGACGTTGTCGGTGTTGTTGTTTATTTGACGTTGTTGTTATTGTTGTTGTTGTTGTTGTTTATTTGACGTTGTTGTTGTTGTTGTTGTTTATTTGACGTTGTTGTTGTTGTTGTTTATTTGACGTTGTTGTTGTTGTTGTTATTGTTTATTTGACGTTGTTGTTGTTGTTGTTTATTTGACGTTGTTATTGTTGTTTATTTGACGATGTTTTTGTTATTTGACGTTGTTGTTGTTGTTGTTTTTGTTCCTTATTTGACGTTGTTGTTGTTGTTGTTGTTTATTTGACGTTTTTGTTGTTGTTGATGTTGTTTTATTGTTGTTGTTTATTTGATGTTTTTGTTGTTTATTTGACGTTGTTGTTGTTAGTGTTTATTTGACATTGTTGTTGTTGTTGACGGTGTTGTTGTTGTTGTTTATTTGACATTGTTGTTGTTGTTGTTGACGTTGTTGTTGTTGTTGTTGTTTATTTGACGTTGTTGTTATTTATTTGACGTTGTTGTTGTTGTTGTTGTTTATTTGACGTTGTTGTTATTGACGTTGTTGCTGTTGTTGTTTATTTGACGTTGTTGTTGTTGTTGTTGACGTTGTTGTTGTTGTTATTTATTTGACGTTGTTGTTGTTGTTATTGTTGTTGTTATTGTTGTTGTTGTTGTTGTTTATTTGACGTTGTTGTTGTTGTTGTTTATTTGACATTGTTGTTGTTATTGTTTATTTGACGTTGTTGTTGTTTATTTGATGTTGTTGTTGTTGTTGACGTTGTTGTTGTTGTTGTTGTTTATTTGACGTTGTTGTTGTTGACGTTGTTGCTGTTGTTGTTTATTTGACGTTGTTGTTGTTGTTCATTTGACGTAGTTGTTGTTGTATTTATTTGACGTTGTTGTTGTTGTTGTTTATTTGACGGTGTTGTTGTAGTTGTTGTTTATTTGACGTTGTTGTTGTTGTTATTTATTTGACGTTGTTGTTGTTGTTGTTTATTTGACGTTGTTGTTGTTGACATTGTTGGTGTTGTTGTTTATTTGACGTTGTTGTTGTTATTGTTGTTGTTGTTGTTGTTTATTTGACGTTGTTGTTGTTGTTTATTTGACGTTGTTGTTGTTGTTGTTTATTTGACGTTGTTATTGTTATTGTTGTTTATTTGACGTTGTTGTTGTTGTTGTTGTTGTTTATTTGACGTTGTTGTTGTTGTTATTGTTTATTTGACGTTGTTGTTGTTGTTTATTTGACGTTGTTGTTGTTTATTTGACGTTGTTGTTGTTAATGTTTATTTGACATTGTTGTTGTTGTTGACGGTGTTGTTGTTGTTGTTTATTTGACATTGTTGTTGTTGTTGTTGACGTTGTTGTTGTTGTTTATTTGACGTTGTTGTTGTTGTTGTTTATTTGACGTTGTTGTTGTTTATTTGACGTTGTTGTTGTTGACGTTGTTGTTGTTGTTATTGTTTATTTGAAGTTGTTGTTGATGTTGTTTATTTGACGTTGTTATTGTTGTTGTTGTTTATTTGACGTTGTTGTTGTTGTTATTGTTTATTTGACGTTGTTGTTGTTGTTGTTGTTGTTTATTTGACGTTGTTATTGTTGTTTATTTGACGTTGTTTTTGTTATTTGACGTTGTTGTTGTTGTTGTTGTTGTATTTGTTGTTGTTGTTGTTCCTTATTTTACGTTGTTGTTGTTGTTGTTGTTTATTTGACGTTTTTGTTGTTGTTGATGTTGTTTTGTTGTTGTTGTTGTTTATTTGATGTTGTTGTTGTTTATTTGACGTTGTTGTTGTTAATGTTTATTTGACATTGTTGTTGTTGTTGACGATGTTGTTGTTGTTGTTGTTTATTTGACATTGTTGTTGTTGTTGTTGTTGTTGTTAACGTTGTTGTTGTTGTTTATTTGACGTTGTTGTTATTTATTTGACATTGTTGTTGTTTAATTGACGTTGTTGTTATTGTCGTTTATTTGACGTTGTTGTTGTTGACGTTGTTGTTGTTGTTATTGTTTATTTGACGTTGTTGTTGTTGTCTATTTGACGTAGTTGTTGTTGTTGACGTTGTTGTTGTTGTTGTTGTTGTTTATTTGACGTTTTTGTTGTTGTTGATGTTGTTGTTGTTTTTGTTGTTGTTTATTTGACGTTGTTGTTATTTATTTGACGTTGTTGTTGTTGTTGTTTATTTGACGTTGTTGTTATTTATTTGACGTTGTTGTTGTTGTTGTTTATTTGACGTTGTTGTTGTTGTTATTGTTATTGTTGTTGTTGTTGT
>OX451740.1:450061096-450216096 GCA_948472305.1 Vicia faba
GTTGTTGTTGTTGTTGTTATTTATTTGACGTTTTTGTTATTATTGATGTCGTTGTTGTTGTTGTTTATTTGACGTTGTTGTTGTTGTTGTTTATTTGACGTTGTTGTTATTTATTTGACGTTGTTGTTGTTGTTGTTGTTGTTTATTTGACGTTGTTGTTGTTGTTGTTGTTTATTTGACGTTGTCGTTGTTGACGTTGTTGTTGTTGTTATGGTTTATTTGACGCTGTTGTTGTTGTTTATTTGACGTAGTTGTTGTTGTTGACGTTGTTGTTGTTGTTGTTGTTTATTTGACGATTTGTTGTTGTTGATGTTGTTGTTGTTTTTGTTGTTATTTATTTGACGTTGTTGTTGTTATTTATTTGACGTTGTTGTTTATTTGACGTTGTTGTTGTTGTTGTTATTGTTATTGTTGTTGTTGTTGTTTATTTGACGTTGTTGTTTATTTGACGATGTTGTTGTTGTTGTTTATTTGACATTGTTGTTGTTGTTATTTATTTGACATTGTTTTTGTCGTTGTTTTTGTTGTTTATTTGACGTTGTTTTTGTCGTTGTTTTTGTTGTTTATTTGACGTTGTTGTTGTTGTTGTTTATCTGACGTTGTTGTTGTTGACGTTGTTGTTGTTGTTGTTTATTTGACGTTGTTGTTGTTGTTGACGTTGTTGTTGTTGTTGACGTTGTTGTTGTTGTTCACGTTGTTGTTGTTGTTGTTTATTTGACGTTGTTGTTGTTGTTTATTTGACATTGTTGTTGTTGTTGACAGGGTTGTTGTTGTTGTTTACTTGACATTGTTGATGTTGTTGACGTTGTTGTTATTGTTGTTTATTTGACGTTGTTGTTGTTGTTGTTTATTTGACGTTGTTGTTGTTGTTGTTTATTTGACGTAGTTGTTGTTGTTGACGTTGTTGTTGTTTATTTGATGTTTTTGTTGTTGTTGATGTTGTTGTTGTTTATTTGACGTTGTTGTTGTTGTTGATTTGACGTTGTTGTTGTTTATTTGACGTTGTTGTTGTTGTTGTTATTGTTGTTGTTGTTGTTTATTTGACGTTGTTGTTGTTGTTGTTTATTTGCCGTTGTTATTGTTTATTTGACGTTGTTGTTGTAGTTGTTGTTATTTATTTGACGTTGTTATTGTTATTGTTGTTTATTTGACGTTGTTATTGTTGTTGTTGTTGTTTATTTGACGTTGTTGTTGTTGTTGTTATTGTTTATTTGACGTTGTTGTTGTTGTTTATTTGAAGTTGTTGTTTATTTGACGTTGTTGTTGTTAATGTTTATTTGACATTGTTGTTGTTGTTGACGGTGTTGTTGTTGTTGTTTATTTGAAATTGTTGTTGTTGTTGTTGACGTTGTTTATTTGACGTTGTTGTTTATTTGACGTTGTTGTTGTTTATTTGACGTTGTTGTTGTTGACGTTGTTGTTGTTGTTATTGTTTATTTGACGTTGTTGTTGTTTATTTGACGTAGTTGTTGTTGTTGACGTTGTTGTTGTTGTTTATTTGACGTTTTTGTTGTTCTTGATGTTGTTGTTATTTATTTGACGTAGTTGTTGTTGTTGACGTTGTTGTTGTTGTTGTTATTTATTTGACGTTTTTGTTATTGTTGATGTCGTTGTCGTTGTTGTTTATTTGACGTTGTTGTTGTTGTTGTTTATTTGACGTTGTTGTTGTTGTTTATTTGACGTTGTTGTTGTTGTTGTTATTGTTGTTGTTATTTGACGTTGTTGTTGTTGTTTATTTGATATTGTTGTTGTAGTTGTTGTTTATTTGACGTTGTTGTTGTTGTTGTTTATTTAACGTTGTTGTTGTTGTTATTTATTTGTAGTTGTTGTTGTTGCTATTGTTTATTTGACGTTGTTGTTGTTGTTGTTGTTTATTTGACGCTGTTATTGTTGTTTATTTGACATTGTTTTTGTTATTTGACGTTGTTGTTGTTGTATTTGTTGTTGTTGTTATTCCTTATTTGACGTTGTTATTATTATTGTTGTTGTTTATTTGACGTTGTTGTTGCTGTTGTTTATTTGACGTTGTTGTTGTTGTTTATTTGACGTTGTTGTTGTTGTTTATTTGACGTTGTTGTTGTTGTTGACGTTGTTGTTGTTGTTGTTGTTGTTGTTGTTGTTTATTTAACGTTGTTGTTGTTGATGTTTATTTGACGTTGTTGTTGTTGTTGTTGTTTATTTGACATAGTTGTTGTTGTTGTTGTTGTTTATTTGACGTTGTTGTTGTTGTTGACGTTGTTGGTGTTGTTGTTTATTTGAGGTTGTTGTTGTTATTGTTGTTGTTGTTGTTGTTTACTTGACGTTGTTGTTGTTGTTGTTGTTTATTTGACGTTGTTGTTGTTGTTGTTTATTTGACGTTGTTGTTGTTGTTGTTATTATTTATTTGACGTTGTTGTTGTTGTTATTGTTTATTTGACGTTGTTATTGTTGTTTATTTGACGTTGTTTTTGTTATTTGACGTTGTTGTTGTTGTTGTTTATTTGACGTTGTTGTTGTTGTTGTTTATCTGACGTTGTTGTTGTTGACGTTGTTGTTGTTGTTTATTTGACGTTGTTGTTGTTGTTGACGTTGTTGTTGTTATTAACATTGTTGTTGTTGTTGACGTTGTTGTTGTTGTTGTTTATTTGACGTTGTTGTTATTTTTTATTTGATATTGTTGTTGTTGACGGTGTTGTTGTTGTTGTTGTTTATTTGACATTGTTCTTGTTGTTGTTGACGTTGTTGTTGTTGTTGTTGTTGTTTATTTGACGTTGTTGTTGTTGTTGTTTATTTGACGTTGTTGTTGTTTATTTGATGTTATTGTTGTTGTTGTTTATTTGACGTTGTTGTAGTTGTTTATTTGACGTAGTTGTTGTTGACGTTGTTGTTGTTTATTTGACGTTTTTGTTGTTGTTGATGTTGTTGTTGTTTATTTGACGTTGTTGTTGTTGTTGTTGATTTGACGTTGTTGTTGTTGTTTATTTGACGTTGTTATTGTTGTTATTATTGTTGTTGTTGTTTATTTGACGTTGTTGTTGTTGTTGTTTATTTGACGTAGTTATTGTTTATTTGACATTGTTGTTGTAGTTGTTGTTATTTATTTGACGTTGTTATTGTTGTTGTTGTTTATTTGATGTTGTTGTTGTTGTTTATTTGACGTTGTTGTTGTTGTTGTTTATTTGACATTGTTGTTGTTGTTTATTTGACGTTGTTGTTGTTAATGTTTATTTGACATTGTTGTTGTTGTTGACGGTGTTGTTGTTGTTGTTTATTTGACATTATTGTTGTTGTTGTTGTTGTTGACGTTTTTGTTGTTGTTGTTTATTTGACGTTGTTGTTGTTGTTTATTTGACGTTGTTGTTGTTGTTGTTTATTTGACGTTGTTGTTGTTGTTTATTTGATGTTGTTGTTGTTGACGTTGTTGTTGTTGTTATTGTTTATTTGACGTTGTTGTTGTTGACGTTGTTGTTGTTGTTGTTTATTTGACGTTTTTGTTGTTGTTGTTGATGTTGTTGTTGTTTTTGTTGTTGTTTATTTGACGTTGTTGTTGTTATTTATTTGACGTTGTTGTTGTTGTTTTTTTGACGTTGTTGTTGTTGTTGTTACTGTTATTGTTGTTGTTGTTGTTTATTTGACGTTGTTGTTGTTGTTGTTATTTATTTGACGTTGTTGTTGTTGTTATTTATTTGACGTTGTTTTTGTCGTTGTTTTTGTCGTTTATTTGACGTTGTTTTTGTTGTTTATTTGACGTTGTTGTTGTTGTTGTTGTTTATCTAACGTTGTTGTTGTTGACGTTGTTGTTGTTGTTTATTTGACGTTGTTGTTGTTGTTGACGTTGTTGTTGTTGTTGACGTTGTTGTTGTTGTTGACGTTGTTGTTGTTGTGGACGTTGTTGTTGTTGTTGTTTATTTGACGTTGTTGTTGTTGTTTATTTGACATTGTTGTTGTTGTTGACGGTGTTGTTGTTGTTGTTTATTTGACATTGTTGTTGTTGTTGTTGACGTGTTGTTGTTGTTGTTGTTTATTTGACGTTGTTGTTGTTGTTTATTTGACGTTGTTTTTGTCGTTGTTTTTGTTGTTTCTTTGACGTTGTTTTTGTCGTTGTTTTTGTTGTTTATTTGACGTTGTTGTTGTTGTTTATCTGACGTTGTTGTTATTGACGTTATTGTTGTTGTTGTTGTTGACGTTGTTGTTGTTGTTGTTGTTGTTTATTTGACGTTGTTGTTGTTGTTTATTTGACATTGTTGTTGTTGTTGACGGTGTTGTTGTTGTTTATTTGACATTGTTGTTGTTGTTGTTGTTGTTTATTTGACGTTGTTGTTGTTGTTGTTTATTTGACGTTGTTGTTGTTTATTGGATGTTATTGTTGTTGACGTTGTTGTTGTTGTTTATTTGACGTAGTTGTTGTTGTTGACGTTGTTGTTGTTTATTTGACGTTTTTGTTGTTGTTGATGTTGTTGTTGTTTATTTGACGTTGTTGTTGTTGTTGATTTGACGTTGTTGTTGTTTATTTGACGTTGTGTTTGTTGTTGTTATTGTTGTTGTTGTTGTTGTTTATTTGACGTTGTTGTTGTTGTTTATTTGACGTTGTTATTGTTTATTTGACGTTGTTTTTGTAGTTGTTGTTATTTATTTGACATTGTTATTGTTGTTGTTGTTTATTTGACGTTGTTGTTGTTGTTGTTTATTTGACGTTGTTGTTGTTGTTTATTTGACATTGTTGTTGTTTATTTGACGTTGTTGTTGTTGTTTATTTGACGTTGTTGTTGTTTATTTGACGTTGTTGTTGTTAATGTTTATTTGACATTGTTGTTGTTGTTGTTGACGTTGTTGTTGTTGTTGTTGTTGTTTATTTGACATTGTTGTTGTTGTTGTTGACGTTGTTGTTGTTGTTTATTTGACGTTGTTGTTGTTGTTGTTTATTTTACGTTGTTGTTGTTGTTTATTTGACGTTGTTGTTGTTTATTTGACGTTGTTGTTGTTGACGTTGTTGTTGTTGTTATTGTTTATTTGACGTTGTTGTTGTTATTGTTTATTTGACATTGTTGTTGTTGTTGTTGTATTTGTTGTTGTTGTTGTTGTTGTTCCTTATTTGACGTTGTTGTTGTTTAATTGACGTTGTTGTTGCTGTTGTTTATTTGACGTTGTTGTTGTTGTTGTTTACTTGACGTTGTTGTTGTTGTTGTTATTGTTGTTGTTGTTGTTTATTTGACGTTGTTGTTGTTGTTGTTTATTTGACGTTATTGTTGTTGTTGATGTTGTTGTTGTTATTTATTTGATGTTATTGTTGTTGTATTTATTTGACGTTGTTAATGTTGTTGACGTTGTTGTTGTTGTTGTTTTTGTTGTTTATTTGATGTTGTTGTTGTTCACGTTGTTGGTGTGGTTGTTTATTTGACGTTGTTGTTGTTGTTGTTGTTGTTTATTTGACGTTGTTGTTGTTGTTTATTTGACGTTGTTGTTGTTGTTGTTGTTATTGTTGTTGTTTATTTGACGTTGTTGTTGTTGTTTATTTGATATAGTTGTTGTAGTTGTTGTTTATTTGACGTTGTTGTTGTTGTTTATTTAACGTTGTTGTTGTTGTTATTTATTTGACGTTGTTGTTGTTGTTATTGTTTATTTGACGTTGTTGTTGTTGTTTATTTGACGTTGTTTTTGTTATTTGACGTTGTTGTTGTTGTATTTGTTGTTGTTGTTGTTTCTTATTTGACGTTGTTGTTATTGTTGTTGTTTATTTGACGTTGTTGTTGCTGTTGTTTATTTGACGTTGTTGTTGTTGTTGTTTATTTGACGTTGTTGTTGTTGTTGTTTATTTGACATTGTTGTTGTTGTTGACGTTGTTATTGTTGTTTATTTAACGTTGTTGTTGTTGTTGTTGTTTATTTGACGTTGTTGTTGTTGTTTATTTGACATAGTTGTTGTTGTTGTTGTTTATTTGACGTTGTTGTTGTTGTTGACGTTGTCGGTGTTGTTGTTTATTTGACATTGTTGTTATTGTTGTTGTTGTTGTTGTTGTTTATTTGACGTTGTTGTTGTTGTTGTTGTTGTTGTTTATTTGACGTTGTTGTTGTTGTTGTTGTTTATTTGACGTTGTTGTTGTTGTTGTTATTGTTTATTTGACGTTGTTGTTGTTGTTGTTTATTTGACGTTGTTATTGTTGTTTATTTGACGATGTTTTTGTTATTTGACGTTGTTGTTGTTGTTTTTGTTCCTTATTTGACGTTGTTGTTGTTGTTGTTGTTTATTTGACGTTTTTGTTGTTGTTGATGTTGTTTTGTTGTTGTTGTTTATTTGATGTTTTTGTTGTTTATTTGACGTTGTTGTTGTTAGTGTTTATTTGACATTGTTGTTGTTGTTGACGGTGTTGTTGTTGTTGTTTATTTGACATTGTTGTTGTTGTTGTTGACGTTGTTGTTGTTGTTGTTGTTGTTGTTTATTTGACGTTGTTGTTATTTATTTGACGTTGTTGTTGTTGTTGTTGTTGTTTATTTGACGTTGTTGTTGTTGTTGTTTATTTGACGTTGTCGTTGTTGACGTTGTTGTTGTTGTTATGGTTTATTTGACGCTGTTGTTGTTGTTTATTTGACGTAGTTGTTGTTGTTGACGTTGTTGTTGTGGTTGTTTATTTGACGATTTGTTGTTGTTGATGTTGTTGTTGTTCTTGTTGTTGTTTATTTGACATTGTTGTTGTTATTTATTTGACGTTGTTGTTGTTGTTGTTATTGTTATTGTTGTTGTTGTTGTTTATTTGACGTTGTTGTTTATTTGACGATGTTGTTGTTGTTGTTTATTTGACGTTGTTGTTGTTGTTATTTATTTGACATTGTTTTTGTCGTTGTTTTTGTTGTTTATTTGACGTTGTTTTTGTAGTTGTTTTTGTTGTTTATTTGACGTTGTTGTTGTTGTTTATTTGACATTGTTGTTGTTGTTGACAGGGTTGTTGTTGTTGTTTACTTGACATTGTTGATGTTGTTGACGTTGTTGTTATTGTTGTTTATTTGACGTTGTTGTTGTTGTTGTTGTTTATTTGACGTTGTTGTTGTTGTTGTTTATTTGACGTAGTTGTTGTTGTTGACGTTGTTGTTGTTTATTTGATGTTTTTGTTGTTGTTGATGTTGTTGTTGTTTATTTGACGTTGTTGTTGTTGTTGTTGATTTGACGTTGTTGTTGTTTATTTGACGTTGTTGTTGTTGTTGTTATTGTTGTTGTTGTTGTTTATTTGACGTTGTTGTTGTTGTTGTTGTTGTTGTTGTTTATTTGCCGTTGTTATTGTTTATTTGACGTTGTTGTTGTAGTTGTTGTTATTTATTTGACGTTGTTATTGTTATTGTTGTTTATTTGACGTTGTTATTGTTGTTGTTGTTGTTTATTTGACGTTGTTGTTGTTGTTGTTATTTATTTGACGTTGTTGTTGTTGTTTATTTGAAGTTGTTGTTTGTTTGACGTTGTTGTTGTTAATGTTTATTTGACATTGTTGTTGTTGTTGACGGTGTTGTTGTTGTTGTTTATTTGACATTGTTGTTGTTATTGTTGTTGACGTTGTTGTTGTTGTTTATTTGACGTTGTTGTTTATTTGACGTTGTTGTTGTTTATTTGACGTTGTTGTTGTTTATTTGACGTTGTTGTTGTTGACAGTGTTGTTGTTGTTATTGTTTATTTGACGTTGTTGTTGTTTATTTGACGTAGTTGTTGTTGTTGACGTTGTTGTTGTTGTTTATTTGACGTTTTTGTTGTTCGTGATGTTGTTGTTGTTTATTTGACGTAGTTGTTGTTGTTGACGTTGTTGTTGTTGTTGTTATTTATTTGACGTTTTTGTTATTGTTGATGTCGTTGTTGTTGTTGTTTATTTGACGTTGTTGTTGTTGTTGTTTATTTGACGTTGTTGTTGTTGTTTATTTGACGTTGTTGTTGTTGTTATTGTTGTTGTTATTTGACGTTGTTGTTGTTGTGGTTTATTTGATATTGTTGTTGTAGTTGTTGTTTATTTGACGTTGTTGTTGTTGTTGTTGTTTATTTAACGTTGTTGTTGTTATTTATTTGTAGTTGTTGTTGTTGCTATTGTTTATTTGACGTTGTTGTTGTTGTTGTTGTTTATTTGACGCTGTTATTGTTGTTTATTTGACGTTGTTTTTGTTATTTGACGTTGTTGTTGTTGTATTTGTTGTTGTTGTTGTTCCTTATTTGACGTTGTTATTATTATTGTTGTTGTTTATTTGACGTTGTTGTTGCTGTTGTTTATTTGACGTTGTTGTTGTTGTTGTTTATTTGACGTTGTTGTTGTTGTTGTTTATTTGACGTTGTTGTTGTTGTTGACGTTGTTGTTGTTGTTGTTGTTGTTTATTTAACGTTGTTGTTGTTGATGTTTATTTGACGTTGTTGTTGTTGTTGTTTATTTGACATAGTTGTTGTTGTTATTGTTGTTTATTTGACGTTGTTGTTGTTGTTGACGTTGTTGGTGTTGTTGTTTATTTGAGGTTGTTGTTGTTATTGTTGTTGTTGTTGTTGTTGTTTACTTGACGTTGTTGTTGTTGTTGTTTATTTGACGTTGTTGTTGTTGTTGTTTATTTGACGTTGTTGTTGTTGTTGTTATTATTTATTTGACGTTGTTGTTGTTGTTATTGTTTATTTGACGTTGTTATTGTTGTTTATTTGACGTTGTTTTTGTTATTTGACGTTGTTGTTGTTGTTGTTTATTTGACGTTGTTGTTGTTGTTGTTTATCTGACGTTGTTGTTGTTGACGTTATTGTTGTTGTTTATTTGACGTTGTTGTTGTTGTTGACGTTGTTGTTGTTATTAACATTGTTGTTGTTGACGTTGTTGTTGTTGTTGTTTATTTGACGTTGTGGTTATTTTTTATTTGATATTATTGTTGTTGACGGTGTTGTTGTTGTTGTTGTTTATTTGACATTGTTCTTGTTGTTGTTGACGTTGTTGTTGTTGTTGTTGTTTATTTGACGTTGTTGTTGTTGTTGTTTATTTGACGTTGTTGTTGTTTATTTGATGTTATTGTTGTTGTTGTTTATTTGACGTTGTTGTTGTTGTTTATTTGACGTAGTTGTTGTTGATGTTGTTGTTGTTTATTTGACGTTGTTGTTGTTGTTGATTTGACGTTGTTGTTGTTGTTTATTTGACGTTGTTATTGTTGTTATTATTGTTGTTGTTGTTTATTTGACGTTGTTGTTGTTGTTGTTTATTTGACGTTGTTATTGTTTATTTGACATTGTTGTTGTAGTTGTTGTTGTGGACGTTGTTGTTGTGGACGTTGTTGTAGTTATTTGATGTTGTTGTTGTTGTTTATTTGACGTTGTTGTTGTTGTTGTTTATTTGACATTGTTGTTGTTGTTTATTTGACGTTGTTGTTGTTAATGTTTATTTGACATTGTTGTTGTTGTTGACGGTGTTGTTGTTGTTGTTTATTTGACATTATTGTTGTTGTTGTTGTTGTTGACGTTTTTGTTGTTGTTGTTGTTTATTTGACGTTGTTGTTGTTGTTTATTTGACGTTGTTGTTGTTGTTTATTTGACGTTGTTGTTGTTGTTTATTTGATGTTGTTGTTGTTGACGTTGTTGTTGTTGTTATTGTTTATTTGACGTTGTTGTTGTTGTTTATTTGACGTAGTTGTTATTGTTGACGTTGTTGTTGTTGTTGTTTATTTGACGTTTTTGTTGTTGTTGTTGATGTTGTTGTTGTTTTTGTTGTTGTTTATTTGACGTTGTTGTTGTTATTTATTTGACGTTGTTGTTGTTGTTTTTTTGACGTTGTTGTTGTTGTTGTTACTGTTATTGTTGTTGTTGTTGTTTATTTGACGTTGTTGTTGTTGTTGTTTATTTGACGTTGTTGTTGTTGTTATTTATTTGACGTTGTTTTTGTCGTTGTTTTTGTCGTTTATTTGACGTTGTTTTTGTCGTTGTTTTTGTTGTTTATTTGACGTTGTTATTGTTGTTGTTTATCTAACGTTGTTGTTGTTGACGTTGTTGTTGTTGTTTATTTGACGTTGTTGTTGTTGTTGACGTTGTTGTTGTTGTTGACGTTGTTGTTGTTGTGGACGTTGTTGTTGTTGTTGTTTATTTCACGTTGTTGTTGTTGTTTATTTGACATTGTTGTTGTTGTTGACGGTGTTGTTGTTGTTGTTTATTTGACATTGTTGTTGTTGTTGTTGACGTTGTTGTTGTTGTTGTTGTTTATTTGACGTTGTTGTTATTTATTTGATGTTGTTGTTTATTTGACGTTGTTGTTATTTATTTGATGTTATTGTTGGTTACGTTGTTGTTGTTGTTGTTTATTTGACGTTGTTGTTGTTGTTGTTTATTTGACGTAGTTGTTGTTGTTGACGTTGTTGTTGTTTATTTGACGTTTTTGTTGTTGTTGATGTTGTTGTTGTTTATTTGACGTTGTTGTTGTTGTTGTTGTTGATTTGACGTTGTTGTTGTTTATTTGACGTTGTTGTTGTTGTTGTTGTTGCTATTGTTGTTTATTTGACGTTGTTGTTGTTGTTGTTTATTTGACGTTGTTATTGTTTATTTGACGTTGTTGTTGTAGTTGTTGTTATTTATTTGACGCTGTTATTGTTATTGTTGTTTATTTGACGTTGTTGTTGTTGTTGTTGTTTATTTGACGTTGTTGTTGTTGTTTTTTATTTGACGTTGTTGTTGTTGTTGTTTATTTGACGTTGTTGTTGTTAATGTTTATTTGACATTGTTGTTGTTGTTGACGGTGTTGTTGTTGTTGTTTATTTGACATTGTTGTTGTTGTTGACGCTGTTGTTGTAGTTTATTTGACGTTGTTGTTGTTGTTTATTTGATGTTATTGTTGTTGACGTTGTTGTTGTTGTTGTTTATTTGACGTTGTTGTTGTTGTTGTTTATTAGACGTTGTTGTTGTTTATTTGACGTTGTTGTTGTTGACGTTGTTGTTGTTGTTATTGTTTATTTGACGTTGTTGTTGTTGTTTATTTGACGTAGTTGTTGTTGTTGACGTTGTTGTTGTTGTTTATTTGACGTTTTTGTTGTTCTTGATGTTGTTGTTGTTTTTGTTGTTGTTTATTTGACAGTGTTGTTGTTCTTGATGTTGTTGTTGTTTTTGTTGTTGTTTATTTGACGTTGTTGTTGTTGTTGTTTATTTGACGTTGTTGTTGACGTTGTTGTTGTTGTTTATTTGACGTTGTTAATTATTTGACGTTGTTGTTGTTTATTTGACGTTGTTGTTGTTTATTTGACGTTGTTGTTGTTGTTGTTGTTTATTTGACGTTGTTGTTGTTGTTGTTGTTATTGTTTATTTGACGTTGTTGTTGTTGTTGTTGTTGTTTATTTGACGTTGTTATTGTTGTTTATTTGACGATGTTTTTGTTATTTGACGTTGTTGTTGTTGTTGAATTTGTTGTTGTTGTTTTTGTTCCTTATTTGATGTTGTTGTTGTTGTTGTTTATTTGACGTTTTTGTTGTTGTTGATGTTGTTTTGTTGTTGTTGTTTATTTGATGTTTTTGTTGTTTATTTGACGTTGTTGTTGTTAATGTTTATTTGACATTGATGTTGTTGTTAACGGTGTTGTTATTGTTGTTTATTTGACATTGTTGTTGTTGTTGTTGACGTTGTTGTTGTAGTTGTTTATTTGACGTTGTTGTTGTTTATTTGACGTTGTTGTTGTTGTTGTTTATCAGACGTTGTTGTTGTTGTTTATTTGACGTTGTTGTTGTTGTTATTGTTTATTTGACGTTGTTGTTGTTGTTTATTTGACGTAGTTGTTGTTGTTGACGTTGTTGTTATTGTTGTTGTTTATTTGAGGTTTTTTGTTGTTGTTGATGTTGTTGTTGTTTTTGGTTTTGTTTATTTGACGTTGTTGTTGTTGTTATTTATTTGACGTTGTTGTTTATTTGACGTTGTTGTTGTTGTTATTGTTATTGTTATTGTTGTTGTTGTTGTTTATTTGACGTTGTTGTTTATTGGACGTTGTTGTTGTTGTTGTTTATTTGACGTTGTTGTTGTTGTTATTTATTTGACATTGTTTTTGTCGTTGTTTTTGTTGTTTATTTGACGTTGTTTTTGTCGTTGTTTTTGTTGTTTATTTGACGTTGTTGTTGTTGTTTATCTGACGTTGTTGTTGTTGACGTTGTTGTTGTTGTTGTTTATTTGACGTTGTTGTTGTTGTTGACGTTGTTGTTGTTGTTGTTGACGTTGTTGTTGTTGTTGACGTTGTTGTTGTTGTTGTTTATTTGACGTTGTTGTTGTTGTTTATTTGACATTGTTGTTGTTGTTGACGGTGTTGTTGTTGTTGTTTACTTGACATTGTTGTTGTTGTTGACGTTGTTGTTGTTGTTGTTTATTTGACGTTGTTGTTGTTGTTGTTGTTGTTTATTTGACGTTTTTGTTGTTTATTTGATGTTATTGTTGTTGACGTTGTTGTCGTTGTTGTTTATTTGACGTTGTTGTTGTTGTTTATTTGACGTTGTTGTTGTTGTTGACGTTGTTGTTGTTTATTTGACGTTTTTGTTGTTGTTGATGTTGTTGTTGTTTATTTGACGTTGTTGTTGTTGATTTGACGTTGTTGTTGTTTATTTGACGTTGTTGTTGTTGTTGTTGTTTATTTGACGTTGTTGTTGTTGTTGTTTATTTGACGTTGTTGTTGTTAATGTTTATTTGACATTGTTGTTGTTGTTGACGGTGTTGTTGTTGTTGTTTATTTGACATTGTTGTTGTTGTTGACGCTGTTGTTGTAGTTTATTTGACGTTGTTGTTGTTGTTTATTTGATGTTATTGTTGTTGACGTTGTTGTTGTTGTTGTTTATTTGACGTTGTTGTTGTTGTTGTTTATTAGACGTTGTTGTTGTTTATTTGACGTTGTTGTTGTTGACGTTGTTGTTGTTGTTATTGTTTATTTGACGTTGTTGTTGTTGTTTATTTGACGTAGTTGTTGTTGTTGACGTTGTTGTTGTTGTTTATTTGACGTTTTTGTTGTTCTTGATGTTGTTGTTGTTTTTGTTGTTGTTTATTTGACAGTGTTGTTGTTCTTGATGTTGTTGTTGTTTTTGTTGTTGTTTATTTGACGTTGTTGTTGTTGTTTATTTGACGTTGTTGTTGACGTTGTTGTTGTTGTTTATTTGACGTTGTTAATTATTTGACGTTGTTGTTGTTTATTTGACGTTGTTGTTGTTTATTTGACGTTGTTGTTGTTGTTGTTGTTTATTTGACGTTGTTGTTGTTGTTGTTGTTATTGTTTATTTGACGTTGTTGTTGTTGTTGTTGTTGTTTATTTGACGTTGTTATTGTTGTTTATTTGACGATGTTTTTGTTATTTGACGTTGTTGTTGTTGTTGAATTTGTTGTTGTTGTTTTTGTTCCTTATTTGATGTTGTTGTTGTTGTTGTTTATTTGACGTTTTTGTTGTTGTTGATGTTGTTTTGTTGTTGTTGTTTATTTGATGTTTTTGTTGTTTATTTGACGTTGTTGTTGTTAATGTTTATTTGACATTGATGTTGTTGTTAACGGTGTTGTTATTGTTGTTTATTTGACATTGTTGTTGTTGTTGTTGACGTTGTTGTTGTTGTTGTTTATTTGACGTTGTTGTTGTTTATTTGACGTTGTTGTTGTTGTTGTTTATCAGACGTTGTTGTTGTTGTTTATTTGACGTTGTTGTTGTTGTTATTGTTTATTTGACGTTGTTGTTGTTGTTTATTTGACGTAGTTGTTGTTGTTGACGTTGTTGTTATTGTTGTTGTTTATTTGAGGTTTTTTGTTGTTGTTGATGTTGTTGTTGTTTTTGGTTTTGTTTATTTGACGTTGTTGTTGTTGTTATTTATTTGACGTTGTTGTTTATTTGACGTTGTTGTTGTTGTTATTGTTATTGTTATTGTTGTTGTTGTTGTTTATTTGACGTTGTTGTTTATTGGACGTTGTTGTTGTTGTTGTTTATTTGACGTTGTTGTTGTTGTTATTTATTTGACATTGTTTTTGTCGTTGTTTTTGTTGTTTATTTGACGTTGTTTTTGTCGTTGTTTTTGTTGTTTATTTGACGTTGTTGTTGTTGTTTATCTGACGTTGTTGTTGTTGACGTTGTTGTTGTTGTTGTTTATTTGACGTTGTTGTTGTTGTTGACGTTGTTGTTGTTGTTGTTGACGTTGTTGTTGTTGTTGACGTTGTTGTTGTTGTTGTTTATTTGACGTTGTTGTTGTTGTTTATTTGACATTGTTGTTGTTGTTGACGGTGTTGTTGTTGTTGTTTACTTGACATTGTTGTTGTTGTTGACGTTGTTGTTGTTGTTGTTTATTTGACGTTGTTGTTGTTGTTGTTGTTGTTGTTTATTTGACGTTTTTGTTGTTTATTTGATGTTATTGTTGTTGACGTTGTTGTCGTTGTTGTTTATTTGACGTTGTTGTTGTTGTTTATTTGACGTTGTTGTTGTTGTTGACGTTGTTGTTGTTTATTTGACGTTTTTGTTGTTGTTGATGTTGTTGTTGTTTATTTGACGTTGTTGTTGTTGATTTGACGTTGTTGTTGTTTATTTGACGTTGTTGTTGTTGTTGTTGTTTATTTGACGTTGTTGTTGTTGTTGTTGTTGTTTATTTGACGTTGTTGTTGTTGTTTATTTGATGTTGTTGTTTATTTGACGTTGTTGTTGTTAATGTTTATTTGACATTGTTGTTGTTGTTGACGGTGTTGTTGTTGTTGTTTATTTGACATTGTTGTTGTTGTTGTTGACGTTGCTGTTGTTGTTTATTTGACGTTGTTGTTGTTTATTTGATGTTGTTGTTGTTTATTTAACGTTGTTGTTGTTGACGTTGTTGTTGTTGTTATTGTTTATTTGACGTTGTTGTTGTTGTTTATTTGACGTAGTTGTTGTTGTTGACGTTGTTGTTGTTGTTTATTTGACGTTTTTGTTGTTCTTGATGTTGTTGTTGTTTATTTGACGTAGTTGTTGTTGTTGACGTTGTTGTTGTTGTTGTTGTTATTTATTTGACGTTTTTGTTATTGTTGATGTTGTTGTTGTTGTTGTTTATTTGACGTTGTTGTTGTTGTTGTTTATTTGACGTTGTTGTTGTTGTTTATTTGACGTTGTTGTTATTGTTGTTGTTGTTATTGTTGTTGTTTATTTGACGTTGTTGTTATTGTTTATTTGATATTGTTGTTGTAGTTGTTGTTTATTTGACGTTGTTGTTGTTGTTTATTTAACGTTGTTGTTGTTGTTATTTATTTGACGTTGTTGTTGTTGCTATTGTTTATTTGACGTTGTTGTTGTTTATTTGACGATGTTATTGTTGTTTATTTGACGTTGTTTTTGTTATTTGACGTTGTTGTTGTTGTATTTGTTGTTGTTGTTGTTCCTTATTTGACGTTGTTATTATTGTTGTTGTTTATTTGACGTTGTTGTTGCTGTTGTTTATTTGACGTTGTTGTTGTTGTTGTTGTTTATTTGACGTTGTTGTTGTTGTTTATTTGACGTTGTTGTTGTTGTTGACGTTGTTGTTGTTGTTGTTGTTGTTGTTTATTTAACGTTGTTGTTGTTGTTGTTTATTTGACGTTATTGTTGTTGTTTATTTGACATAGTTGTTGTTGTTGTTGTTTATTTGACGTTGTTGTTGTTTTTGACTTTGTTGGTGTTGTTGTTTATTTGACGTTGTTGTTGTTATTGTTGTTGTTGTTGTTGTTGTTTACTTGACGTTGTTGTTGTTGTTGTTTATTTGACGTTGTTGTTGTTGTTGTTTATTTGACGTTGTTGTTGTTGTTGTTATTATTTATTTGACGTTGTTGTTGTTGTTATTGTTTATTTGACGTTGTTATTGTTGTTTATTTGACGTTGTTTTTGTTATTTGACGTTGTTGTTGTTGTTGTTTATTTGACGTTGTTGTTGTTGTTTATCTGACGTTGTTGTTGTTGACGTTGTTGTTGTTGTTTATTTGACGTTGTTGTTGTTGACGTTGTTGTTGTTATTGACATTGTTGTTGTTGTTGACGTTGTTGTTGTTGTTGCTGTTTATTTGACATTGTTGTTGTTGTTGTTGTTTATTTGACGTTGTTGTTTATTTGACGATGTTGTTGTTGTTGTTTATTTGACGTTGTTGTTGTTGTTATTTATTTGACATTGTTTTTGTCGTTGTTTTTGTTGTTTATTTGACGTTGTTTTTGTCGTTGTTTTTGTTGTTTATTTGACGTTGTTGTTGTTGTTGTTGTTGTTGTTGTTTATCTGACGTTGTTGTTGTTGACGTTGTTGTTGTTGTTCACGTTGTTGTTGTTGTTGTTTATTTGACGTTGTTGTTGTTGTTTATTTGACATTGTTGTTGTTGTTGACAGGGTTGTTGTTGTTGTTTACTTGACATTGTTGATGTTGTTGACGTTGTTGTTATTGTTGTTTATTTGACGTTGTTGTTGTTGTTGTTTATTTGACGTTGTTGTTGTTGTTGTTTATTTGACGTAGTTGTTGTTGTTGACGTTGTTGTTGTTTATTTGATGTTTTTGTTGTTGTTGATGTTGTTGTTGTTTATTTGACGTTTTTGTTGTTGTTGTTGATTTGACGTTGTTGTTGTTTATTTGACGTTGTTGTTGTTGTTGTTGTTGTTATTGTTGTTGTTGTTGTTTATTTGACGTTGTTGTTGTTGTTGTTTATTTGTCGTTGTTATTGTTTATTTGACATTGTTGTTGTAGTTGTTGTTATTTATTTGACGTTGTTATTGTTATTGTTGTTTATTTGACGTTGTTATTGTTGTTGTTGTTGTTTATTTGACGTTGTTGTTGTTGTTGTTGTTTATTTGACGTTGTTGTTGTTGTTTATTTGAAGTTGTTGTTTGTTTGACGTTGTTGTTGTTAATGTTTATTTGACATTGTTGTTGTTGTTGACGGTGTTGTTGTTGTTGTTTATTTGACATTGTTGTTGTTATTGTTGTTGACGTTGTTGTTGTTGTTTATTTGACGTTGTTGTTTATTTGACGTTGTTGTTGTTTATTTGACGTTGTTGTTGTTTATTTGACGTTGTTGTTGTTGACGTTGTTGTTGTTGTTATTGTTTATTTGACGTTGTTGTTGTTTATTTGACGTAGTTGTTGTTGTTGACGTTGTTGTTGTTGTTTATTTGACGTTTTTGTTGTTCGTGATGTTGTTGTTGTTTATTTGACGTAGTTGTTGTTGTTGACGTTGTTGTTGTTGTTGTTATTTATTTGACGTTTTTGTTATTGTTGATGTCGTTGTTGTTGTTGTTTATTTGACGTTGTTGTTGTTGTTGTTTATTTGACGTTGTTGTTGTTGTTTATTTGACGTTGTTGTTGTTGTTATTGTTGTTGTTATTTGACGTTGTTGTTGTTGTTGTTTATTTGATATTGTTGTTGTAGTTGTTGTTTATTTGACGTTGTTGTTGTTGTTGTTTATTTAACGTTGTTGTTGTTATTTATTTGTAGTTGTTGTTGTTGCTATTGTTTATTTGACGTTGTTGTTGTTGTTGTTGTTTATTTGACGCTGTTATTGTTGTTTATTTGACGTTGTTTTTGTTATTTGACGTTGTTGTTGTTGTATTTGTTGTTGTTGTTGTTCCTTATTTGACGTTGTTATTATTATTGTTGTTGTTTATTTGACGTTGTTGTTGCTGTTGTTTATTTGACGTTGTTGTTGTTGTTGTTTATTTGACGTTGTTGTTGTTGTTGTTTATTTGACATTGTTGTTGTTGTTGACGTTGTTGTTGTTGTTGTTGTTGTTTATTTAACGTTGTTGTTGTTGATGTTTATTTGACATTGTTGTTGTTGTTGTTTATTTGACATAGTTGTTGTTGTTGTTGTTGTTTATTTGACGTTGTTGTTGTTGTTGACGTTGTTGGTGTTGTTGTTTATTTGAGGTTGTTGTTGTTATTGTTGTTGTTGTTGTTGTTGTTTACTTGACGTTGTTGTTGTTGTTGTTTATTTGACGTTGTTGTTGTTGTTGTTTATTTGACGTTGTTGTTGTTGTTGTTATTATTTATTTGACGTTGTTGTTGTTGTTATTGTTTATTTGACGTTGTTATTGTTGTTTATTTGACGTTGTTTTTGTTATTTGACGTTGTTGTTGTTGTTGTTTATTTGACGTTGTTGTTGTTGTTGTTTATCTGACGTTGTTGTTGTTGACGTTGTTGTTGTTGTTTATTTGACGTTGTTGTTGTTGTTGACGTTGTTGTTGTTATTAACATTGTTGTTGTTGACGTTGTTGTTGTTGTTGTTTATTTGACGTTGTGGTTATTTTTTATTTGATATTATTGTTGTTGACGGTGTTGTTGTTGTTGTTGTTTATTTGACATTGTTCTTGTTGTTGTTGACGTTGTTGTTGTTGTTGTTGTTTATTTGACGTTGTTGTTGTTGTTGTTTATTTGACGTTGTTGTTGTTTATTTGATGTTATTGTTGTTGTTGTTTATTTGACGTTGTTGTTGTTGTTTATTTGACGTAGTTGTTGTTGACGTTGTTGTTGTTTATTTGACGTTTTTGTTGTTGTTGATGTTGTTGTTGTTTATTTGACGTTGTTGTTGTTGTTGTTGATTTGACGTTGTTGTTGTTGTTTATTTGACGTTGTTATTGTTGTTATTATTGTTGTTGTTGTTTATTTGACGTTGTTGTTGTTGTTGTTTATTTGACGTTGTTATTGTTTATTTGACATTGTTGTTGTAGTTGTTGTTGTGGACGTTGTTGTTGTGGACGTTGTTGTAGTTATTTGATGTTGTTGTTGTTGTTTATTTGACGTTGTTGTTGTTGTTGTTTATTTGACATTGTTGTTGTTGTTTATTTGACGTTGTTGTTGTTAATGTTTATTTGACATTGTTGTTGTTGTTGACGGTGTTGTTGTTGGTGTTTATTTGACATTATTGTTGTTGTTGTTGTTGTTGACGTTTTTGTTGTTGTTGTTTATTTGACGTTGTTGTTGTTGTTTATTTGACGTTGTTGTTGTTGTTTATTTGACGTTGTTGTTGTTGTTTATTTGATGTTGTTGTTGTTGACGTTGTTGTTGTTGTTATTGTTTATTTGACGTTTTTGTTGTTGTTTATTTGACGTAGTTGTTATTGTTGACGTTGTTGTTGTTGTTGTTTATTTGACGTTTTTGTTGTTTTTGTTGATGTTGTTGTTGTTTTTGTTGTTGTTTATTTGACGTTGTTGTTGTTATTTATCTGACGTTGTTGTTGTTGTTTTTTTGACGTTGTTGTTGTTGTTGTTACTGTTATTGTTGTTGTTGTTGTTTATTTGACGTTGTTGTTGTTGTTGTTTATTTGACGTTGTTGTTGTTGTTATTTATTTGACGTTGTTTTTGTCGTTGTTTTTGTCGTTTATTTGACGTTGTTTTTGTCGTTGTTTTTGTTGTTTATTTGACGTTGTTATTGTTGTTGTTTATCTAACGTTGTTGTTGTTGACATTGTTGTTGTTGTTTATTTGACGTTGTTGTTGTTGTTGACGTTGTTGTTGTTGTTGACGTTGTTGTTGTTGTTGACGTTGTTGTTGTTGTGGACGTTGTTGTTGTTGTTGTTTATTTCACGTTGTTGTTGTTGTTTATTTGACATTGTTGTTGTTGTTGACGGTGTTGTTGTTGTTGTTTATTTGACATTGTTGTTGTTGTTGTTGACGTTGTTGTTGTTGTTGTTGTTTATTTGACGTTGTTGTTGTTGTTGTTGTTGTTTATTTGACGTTGTTGTTATTTATTTGATGTTATTGTTGGTTACGTTGTTGTTATTGTTGTTTATTTGACGTTGTTGTTGTTGTTGTTTATTTGACGTAGTTGTTGTTGTTGACGTTGTTGTTGTTTATTTGACGTTTTTGTTGTTGTTGATGTTGTTGTTGTTTATTTGACGTTGTTGTTGTTGTTGTTGTTGATTTGACGTTGTTGTTGTTTATTTGACGTTGTTGTTGTAGTTGTTGTTGCTATTGTTGTTTATTTGACGTTGTTGTTGTTGTTGTTTATTTGACGTTGTTATTGTTTATTTGACGTTGTTGTTGTAGTTGTTGTTATTTATTTGACGCTGTTATTGTTATTGTTGTTTATTTGACGTTGTTGTTGTTGTTGTTGTTTATTTGACGTTGTTGTTGTTGTTTATTTGACGTTGTTGTTGTTGTTGTTTATTTGACGTTGTTGTTGTTAATGTTTATTTGACATTGTTGTTGTTGTTGACGGTGTTGTTGTTGTTGTTTATTTGACATTGTTGTTGTTGTTGACGCTGTTGTTGTAGTTTATTTGACGTTGTTGTTGTTGTTTATTTGATGTTATTGTTGTTGACGTTGTTGTTGTTGTTGTTTATTTGACGTTGTTGTTGTTGTTGTTTATTAGACGTTGTTGTTGTTTATTTGACGTTGTTGTTGTTGACGTTGTTGTTGTTGTTATTGTTTATTTGACGTTGTTGTTGTTGTTTATTTGACGTAGTTGTTGTTGTTGACGTTGTTGTTGTTGTTTATTTGACGTTTTTGTTGTTCTTGATGTTGTTGTTGTTTTTGTTGTTGTTTATTTGACAGTGTTGTTGTTCTTGATGTTGTTGTTGTTTTTGTTGTTGTTTATTTGACGTTGTTGTTGTTGTTTATTTGACGTTGTTGTTGACGTTGTTGTTGTTGTTTATTTGACGTTGTTAATTATTTGACGTTGTTGTTGTTTATTTGACGTTGTTGTTGTTTATTTGACGTTGTTGTTGTTGTTGTTGTTGTTGTTTATTTGACGTTGTTGTTGTTGTTGTTGTTGTTATTGTTTATTTGACGTTGTTGTTGTTGTTGTTGTTGTTTATTTGACGTTGTTATTGTTGTTTATTTGACGATGTTTTTGTTATTTGACGTTGTTGTTGTTGTTGAATTTGTTGTTGTTGTTTTTGTTCCTTATTTGATGTTGTTGTTGTTGTTGTTTATTTGACGTTTTTGTTGTTGTTGATGTTGTTTTGTTGTTGTTGTTTATTTGATGTTTTTGTTGTTTATTTGACGTTGTTGTTGTTAATGTTTATTTGACATTGATGTTGTTGTTAACGGTGTTGTTATTGTTGTTTATTTGACATTGTTGTTGTTGTTGTTGACGTTGTTGTTGTTGTTGTTTATTTGACGTTGTTGTTATTTATTTGACGTTGTTGTTGTTGTTGTTTATCAGACGTTGTTGTTGTTGTTTATTTGACGTTGTTGTTGTTGTTATTGTTTATTTGACGTTGTTGTTGTTGTTTATTTGACGTAGTTGTTGTTGTTGACGTTGTTGTTATTGTTGTTGTTTATTTGAGGTTTTTTGTTGTTGTTGATGTTGTTGTTGTTTTTGGTTTTGTGTATTTGACGTTGTTGTTGTTGTTATTTATTTGACGTTGTTGTTTATTTGACGTTGTTGTTGTTGTTATTGTTATTGTTATTGTTGTTGTTGTTGTTTATTTGACGTTGTTGTTTATTGGACGTTGTTGTTGTTGTTGTTTATTTGACGTTGTTGTTGTTGTTATTTATTTGACATTGTTTTTGTCGTTGTTTTTGTTGTTTATTTGACGTTGTTTTTGTCGTTGTTTTTGTTGTTTATTTGACGTTGTTGTTGTTGTTTATCTGACGTTGTTGTTGTTGTTGTTTATTTGACGTTGTTGTTGTTGTTGACGTTGTTGTTGTTGTTGTTGACGTTGTTGTTGTTGTTGACGTTGTTGTTGTTGTTGTTTATTTGACGTTGTTGTTGTTGTTTATTTGACATTGTTGTTGTTGTTGACGGTGTTGTTGTTGTTGTTTACTTGACATTGTTGTTGTTGTTGACGTTGTTGTTGTTGTTGTTTATTTGACGTTGTTGTTGTTGTTGTTGTTTATTTGACGTTTTTGTTGTTTATTTGATGTTATTGTTGTTGACGTTGTTGTCGTTGTTGTTTATTTGACGTTGTTGTTGTTGTTTATTTGACGTTGTTGTTGTTGTTGACGTTGTTGTTGTTTATTTGACGTTTTTGTTGTTGTTGATGTTGTTGTTGTTTATTTGACGTTGTTGTTGTTGATTTGACGTTGTTGTTGTTTATTTGACGTTGTTGTTGTTGTTGTTGTTTATTTGACGTTGTTGTTGTTGTTTATTTGATGTTGTTGTTTATTTGACGTTGTTGTTGTTAATGTTTATTTGACATTGTTGTTGTTGTTGACGGTGTTGTTGTTGTTGTTTATTTGACATTGTTGTTGTTGTTGTTGACGTTGCTGTTGTTGTTTATTTGACGTTGTTGTTTATTTGACGTTGTTGTTGTTTATTTGATGTTGTTGTTGTTTATTTAACGTTGTTGTTGTTGACGTTGTTGTTGTTGTTATTGTTTATTTGACGTTGTTGTTGTTGTTTATTTGACGTAGTTGTTGTTGTTGACGTTGTTGTTGTTGTTTATTTGACGTTTTTGTTGTTCTTGATGTTGTTGTTGTTTATTTGACGTAGTTGTTGTTGTTGACGTTGTTGTTGTTGTTGTTGTTATTTATTTGACGTTTTTGTTATTGTTGATGTTGTTGTTGTTGTTGTTTATTTGACGTTGTTGTTGTTGTTGTTTATTTGACGTTGTTGTTGTTGTTTATTTGACGTTGTTGTTATTGTTGTTGTTGTTATTGTTGTTGTTTATTTGACGTTGTTGTTATTGTTTATTTGATATTGTTGTTGTAGTTGTTGTTTATTTGACGTTGTTGTTGTTGTTTATTTAACGTTGTTGTTGTTGTTATTTATTTGACGTTGTTGTTGTTGCTATTGTTTATTTGACGTTGTTGTTGTTTATTTGACGATGTTATTGTTGTTTATTTGACGTTGTTTTTGTTATTTGACGTTGTTGTTGTTGTATTTGTTGTTGTTGTTGTTCCTTATTTGACGTTGTTATTATTGTTGTTGTTTATTTGACGTTGTTGTTGCTGTTGTTTATTTGACGTTGTTGTTGTTGTTGTTTATTTGACGTTGTTGTTGTTGTTTATTTGACGTTGTTGTTGTTGTTGACGTTGTTGTTGTTGTTGTTGTTGTTGTTTATTTAACGTTGTTGTTGTTGTTGTTTATTTGACGTTATTGTTGTTGTTTATTTGACATAGTTGTTGTTGTTGTTGTTTATTTGATGTTGTTGTTGTTTTTGACTTTGTTGGTGTTGTTGTTTATTTGACGTTGTTGTTGTTATTATTGTTGTTGTTGTTGTTGTTTACTTGACGTTGTTGTTGTTGTTGTTTATTTGACGTTGTTGTTGTTGTTGTTTATTTGACGTTGTTGTTGTTGTTGTTATTATTTATTTGACGTTGTTGTTGTTGTTGTTGTTTATTTGACGTTGTTATTGTTGTTTATTTGACGTTGTTTTTGTTATTTGACGTTGTTGTTGTTGTTGTTTATTTGACGTTGTTGTTGTTGTTTATCTGACGTTGTTGTTGTTGACGTTGTTGTTGTTGTTTATTTGACGTTGTTGTTGTTGACGTTGTTGTTGTTATTGACATTGTTGTTGTTGTTGACGTTGTTGTTGTTGTTGCTGTTTATTTGACATTGTTGTTATTGTTTATTTGACATTGTTGTTGTTGACGGTGTTGTTGCTGTTGTTTATTTATCGTTGTTGTTGTTGTTTATTTGACGTTGTTGATGTTGTTGTTGTTTATTTGACGTTGTTGTTGTTGTTGACGTTGTTATTGTTGTTTATTTAACGTTATTGTTGTTGTTTATTTGAAGTTGTTGTTGTTGTTTATTTGACATAGTTGTTGTTGTTGTTATTATTGTTGTTGTTTATTTGACGTTGTTGTTGTTGTTGCTGACGTTGTTGGTGTTGTTGTTTATTTGACGTTGTTGTTGTTATTGTTGTTGTTGTTGTTTATTTGACGTTGTTTTTGTTGTTGTTTATTTGACGTTGTTGTTGTTGTTGTTTATTTGATGTTGTTGTTGTTTTTATTTATTTGACGTTGTTTTTGTGATTTGACGTTGTTGTTGTTGTATTTGTTGTTGTTGTTGTTGCTCATTATTTGACGTTGTTGTTGTTTATTTGACGTTTTTGTTGTTGTTGATATTGTTTTGTTGTTGTTGTTTATTTGACGTTGTTGTTGTTGTTGTTTATTTGACGTTGTTGTTGTTAATGTTTATTTGACATTGTTATTATTGTTGTTGTTGTTTATTTGACATTGTTGTTGTTGTTGTTGACGTTGTTGTTGTTGTTTATTTGACATTGTTGTTGTTGTTTATTTGACGTTGTTGTTTTTGTTTATTTGACGTTGTTGTTGTTGTTGACGTTGTTGTTGTTGTTATTGTTTATTTGACGTTGTTGTTTTTGTTTATTTGACGTAGTTGTTGTTGTTGACGTTGTAGTTGTTGTTGTTTATTTGACGTTTTTGTTGTTGTTGTTGTTTACTTGACGTTGTTGTTGTTGTTGTTTATTTGACGTTGTTGTTGTTGTTGTTGTTTATTTGACGTTGTTGTTGTTGTTGTTATTATTTATTTGACGTTGTTGTTGTTGTTATTGTTTATTTGACGTTGTTATTGTTGTTTATTTGACGTTGTTTTTGTTATTTGACGTTGTTGTTGTTGTTGTTTATTTGACGTTGTTGTTGTTGTTGTTTATCTGACGTTGTTGTTGTTGACGTTGTTGTTGTTGTTTATTTGACGTTGTTGTTGTTGTTGACGTTGTTGTTGTTATTAACATTGTTGTTGTTGTTGACGTTGTTGTTATTTTTTATTTGATATTGTTGTTGTTGACGGTGTTGTTGTTGTTGTTGTTTATTTGACATTGTTCTTGTTGTTGTTGACGTTGTTGTTGTTGTTGTTGTTGTTGTTTATTTGACGTTGTTGTTGTTGTTGTTTATTTGACGTTGTTGTTGTTTATTTGATGTTATTGTTGTTGTTGTTTATTTGACGTTGTTGTTGTTGTTTATTTGACGTAGTTGTTGTTGACGTTTTTGTTGTTTATTTGTCGTTTTTGTTGTTGTTGATGTTGTTGTTGTTTATTTGACGTTGTTGTTGTTGTTGATTTGACGTTGTTGTTGTTGTTTATTTGACGTTGTTATTGTTGTTATTATTGTTGTTGTTGTTTATTTGACGTTGTTGTTGTTGTTGTTTATTTGACGTTGTTATTGTTTATTTGACATTGTTGTTGTAGTTGTTGTTATTTATTTGACGTTGTTATTGTTGTTGTTGTTTATTTGATGTTGTTGTTGTTGTTTATTTGACGTTGTTGTTTTTGTTGTTTATTTGACATTGTTGTTGTTGTTTATTTGACGTTGTTGTTGTTAATGTTTATTTGACATTGTTGTTGTTGTTGACGGTGTTGTTGTTGTTGTTTATTTGACATTATTGTTGTTGTTGTTGTTGTTGTTGACGTTTTTGTTGGTGTTGTTTATTTGACGTTGTTGTTGTTGTTTATTTGACGTTGTTGTTGTTGTTTATTTGACGTTGTTGTTGTTGTTTATTTGATGTTGTTGTTGTTGACGTTGTTGTTGTTGTTATTGTTTATTTGACGTTGTTGTTGTTGTTTATTTGACGTAGTTGTTGTTGTTGACGTTGTTGTTGTTGTTGTTTATTTGACGTTTTTGTTGTTGTTGTTGATGTTGTTGTTGTTTTTGTTGTTGTTTATTTGACGTTGTTGTTGTTATTTATTTGACGTTGTTGTTGTTGTTTTTTTGACGTTGTTGTTGTTGTTGTTGTTACTGTTATTGTTGTTGTTGTTGTTTATTTGACGTTGTTGTTGTTGTTGTTTATTTGACGTTGTTGTTGTTGTTATTTATTTGACGTTGTTTTTGTCGTTGTTTTTGTCGTTTATTTGACGTTGTTTTTGTTGTTTATTTGACGTTGTTGTTGTTGTTGTTGTTGTTGTTTATCTAACATTGTTGTTGTTGACGTTGTTGTTGTTGTTTATTTGACGTTGTTGTTGTTGTTGACGTTGTTGTTGTTGTTGACGTTGTTGTTGTTGTTGACGTTGTTGTTGTTGTGGACGTTGTTGTTGTTGTTGTTGTTTATTTGACGTTGTTGTTGTTGTTTATTTGACATTGTTGTTGTTGTTGACGGTGTTGTTGTTGTTGTTTATTTGACATTGTTGTTGTTGTTGTTGTTGACGTTGTCATTGTTGTTGTTGTTTATTTGACGTTGTTGTTGTTGTTTATTTGACGTTGTTTTTGTCGTTGTTTTTGTTGTTTCTTTGACGTTGTTTTTGTCATTGTTTTTGTTGTTTATTTGACGTTGTTGTTGTTGTTTATCTGACGTTGTTGTTATTGACGTTGTTGTTGTTGTTGTTGACGTTGTTGTTGTTGTTGTTTATTTGACGTTGTTGTTGTTTATTTGACATTGTTGTTGTTGTTGACGGTGTTGTTGTTGTTTATTTGACATTGTTGTTGTTGTTGTTGACGTTGTTGTTGTTGTTGTTGTTGTTTATTTGACGTTGTTGTTGTTGTTGTTTATTTGACGTTGTTGTTGTTTATTGGATGTTATTGTTGTTGACGTTGTTGTTGTTGTTTATTTGACGTAGTTGTTGTTGTTGACGTTGTTGTTGTTTATTTGACGTTTTTGTTGTTGTTGATGTTGTTGTTGTTCATTTGACGTTGTTGTTGTTGTTGATTTGACGTTGTTGTTGTTTATTTGACGTTGTGTTTGTTGTTGTTATTGTTGTTGCTGTTGTTTATTTGACGTTGTTGTTGTTGTTTATTTGACGTTGTTATTGTTTATTTGACGTTGTTTTTGTAGTTGTTGTTATTTATTTGACATTGTTATTGTTGTTGTTGTTTATTTGACGTTGTTGTTGTTGTTGTTTATTTGACGTTGTTGTTGTTGTTTATTTGACATTGTTGTTGTTTATTTGACGTTGTTGTTGTTGTTTATTTGACGTTGTTGTTGTTTATTTGACGTTGTTGTTGTTAATGTTTATTTGACATTGTTGTTGTTGTTGTTGACGTTGTTGTTGTTGTTGTTGTTGTTTATTTGACATTGTTGTTGTTGTTGTTGACGTTGTTGTTGTTGTTTATTTGACGTTGTTGTTGTTGTTGTTGTTTATTTGACGTTGTTGTTGTTGTTGTTTATTTGACATTGTTGTTGTTTATTTGACGTTGTTGTTGTTGACGTTGTTGTTGTTGTTGTTATTGTTTATGACGTTGTTGTTGTTGTGGTTTATTTGACGTAGTTGTTGTTGTTGACGTTGTTGTTGTTGTTGTTTATTTGACGTTTTTGTTGTTCTTGATGTTGTTGTTGTTTTTGTTGTTTATTTGACGTTGTTGTTATTGACGTTGTTGCTGTTATTGTTTATTTGACGTTGTTGTTGTTGTTGACGTTGTTGTTGTTATTATTTATTTGACGTTGTTGTTGTTATTGTTGTTGTTGTTGTTGTTTATTTGACGTTGTTGTTGTTGTTGTTTATTTTACATTGTTGTTGTTATTGTTTATTTGACGTTGTTGTTGTTGTTGACGTTGTTGTTGTTGTTGTTGTTTATTTGACGTTGTTGTTGTTGTTGACGTTGTTGCTGTTGTTGTTTATTTGACGTTGTTGTTGTTGTTGTTCATTTGACGTAGTTGTTGTTGTATTTATTTGACGTTGTTGTTGTTGTTGATTATTTGACGGTGTTGTTGTAGTTGTTGTTTATTTGACGTTGTTGTTGTTGTTATTTATTTGACGTTGTTGTTGTTGTTGTTTATTTGACGTTGTTGTTGTTGACATTGTTGGTGTTGTTGTTTATTTGACGTTGTTGTTGTTATTGTTGTTGTTGTTGTTTATTTGACGTTGTTGTTGTTGTTGTTTATTTGACGTTGTTGTTATTGTTGTTTATTTGACGTTGTTGTTGTTATTTATTTGACGTTGTTGTTGTTGTTATTGTTTATTTGACGTTGTTGTTGTTGTTATTGTTTATTTGACATTGTTGTTGTTGTTGTATTTGTTGTTGTTGTTGTTGTTGTTCCTTATTTAACATTGTTATTGTTGTTGTTTAATTGACGTTGTTGTTGCTGTTGTTTATTTGACGTTGTTGTTGTTGTTATTTACTTGAAGTTGTTGTTGTTGTTGTTATTGTTGTTGTTGTTGTTGTTTATTTGACGTTGTTGTTGTTGTTGTTTATTTGACGTTATTGTTGTTGTTGATGTTGTTGTTGTTATTTATTTGATGTTGTTGTTGTTGTATTTATTTGACGTTGTTAATGTTGTTGACGTTGTTGTTGTTGTTGTTTTTGTTGTTTATTTGATGTTGTTGTTGTTGACGTTGTTGGTGTGGTTGTTTATTTGACGTTGTTGTTGTTGTTGTTGTTGTTGTTTATTTGACGTTGTTGTTGTTGTTGTTGTTTATTTGACGTTGTTGTTGTTGTTGTTGTTATTGTTGTTGTTTATTTGACGTTGTTGTTGTTGTTTATTTGATATAGTTGTTGTAGTTGTTGTTTATTTGACGTTGTTGTTGTTGTTTATTTAACGTTGTTGTTGTTGTTATTTATTTGACGTTGTTGTTGTTGTTATTGTTTATTTGACGTTGTTGTTGTTGTTTATTTGACGTTGTTTTTGTTATTTGACGTTGTTGTTGTTGTATTTGTTGTTGTTGTTGTTTCTTATTTGACGTTGTTGTTATTGTTGTTGTTTATTTGACGTTGTTGTTGCTGTTGTTTATTTGACGTTGTTGTTGTTGTTGTTTATTTGACGTTGTTGTTGTTGTTTATTTGACATTGTTGTTGTTGTTGTTTATTTGACGTTGTTATTGTTTATTTGACATTGTTGTTGTAGTTGTTGTTATTTATTTGACGTTGTTATTGTTGTTGTTGTTTATTTGATGTTGTTGTTGTTGTTTATTTGACGTTGTTGTTTTTGTTGTTTATTTGACATTGTTGTTGTTGTTTATTTGACGTTGTTGTTGTTAATGTTTATTTGACATTGTTGTTGTTGTTGACGGTGTTGTTGTTGTTGTTTATTTGACATTATTGTTGTTGTTGTTGTTGTTGTTGACGTTTTTGTTGGTGTTGTTTATTTGACGTTGTTGTTGTTGTTTATTTGACGTTGTTGTTGTTGTTTATTTGACGTTGTTGTTGTTGTTTATTTGATGTTGTTGTTGTTGACGTTGTTGTTGTTGTTATTGTTTATTTGACGTTGTTGTTGTTGTTTATTTGACGTAGTTGTTGTTGTTGACGTTGTTGTGGTTGTTGTTTATTTGACGTTTTTGTTGTTGTTGTTGATGTTGTTGTTGTTTTTGTTGTTGTTTATTTGACGTTGTTGTTGTTATTTATTTGACGTTGTTGTTGTTGTTTTTTTGACGTTGTTGTTGTTGTTGTTACTGTTATTGTTGTTGTTGTTGTTTATTTGACGTTGTTGTTGTTGTTGTTTATTTGACGTTGTTGTTGTTGTTATTTATTTGACGTTGTTTTTGTCGTTGTTTTTGTCGTTTATTTGACGTTGTTTTTGTTGTTTATTTGACGTTGTTGTTGTTGTTGTTGTTTATCTAACATTGTTGTTGTTGACGTTGTTGTTGTTGTTTATTTGACGTTGTTGTTGTCGTTGACGTTGTTGTTGTTGTTGACGTTGTTGTTGTTGTTGACGTTGTTGTTGTTGTGGACGTTGTTGTTGTTGTTGTTTATTTGACGTTGTTGTTGTTGTTTATTTGACATTGTTGTTGTTGTTGACGGTGTTGTTGTTGTTGTTTATTTGACATTGTTGTTGTTGTTGTTGACGTTGTCATTGTTGTTGTTGTTTATTTGACGTTGTTGTTGTTGTTTATTTGACGTTGTTTTTGTCGTTGTTTTTGTTGTTTCTTTGACGTTGTTTTTGTCGTTGTTTTTGTTGTTTATTTGACGTTGTTGTTGTTTATCTGACGTTGTTGTTATTGACGTTGTTGTTGTTGTTGTTGACGTTGTTGTTGTTGTTGTTGTTTATTTGACGTTGTTGTTGTTTATTTGACATTGTTGTTGTTGTTGACGGTGTTGTTGTTGTTTATTTGACATTGTTGTTGTTGTTGTTGACGTTGTTGTTGTTGTTGTTTATTTGACGTTGTTGTTGTTGTTGTTTATTTGACGTTGTTGTTGTTTATTGGATGTTATTGTTGTTGACGTTGTTGTTGTTGTTTATTTGACGTAGTTGTTGTTGTTGACGTTGTTGTTGTTTATTTGACGTTTTTGTTGTTGTTGATGTTGTTGTTGTTCATTTGACGTTGTTGTTGTTGTTGATTTGACGTTGTTGTTGTTTATTTGACGTTGTGTTTGTTGTTGTTATTGTTGTTGCTGTTGTTTATTTGACGTTGTTGTTGTTGTTTATTTGACGTTGTTATTGTTTATTTGACGTTGTTTTTGTAGTTGTTGTTATTTATTTGACATTGTTATTGTTGTTGTTGTTTATTTGACGTTGTTGTTGTTGTTGTTTATTTGACGTTGTTGTTGTTGTTTATTTGACATTGTTGTTGTTTATTTGACGTTGTTGTTGTTGTTTATTTGACGTTGTTGTTGTTTATTTGACGTTGTTGTTGTTAATGTTTATTTGACATTGTTGTTGTTGTTGTTGACGTTGTTGTTGTTGTTGTTGTTTATTTGACATTGTTGTTGTTGTTGTTGACGTTGTTGTTGTTGTTTATTTGACGTTGTTGTTGTTGTTGTTGTTGTTGTTTATTTGACGTTGTTGTTGTTGTTGTTTATTTGACATTGTTGTTGTTTATTTGACGTTGTTGTTGTTGACGTTGTTGTTGTTGTTATTGTTTATGACGTTGTTGTTGTTGTGGTTTATTTGACGTAGTTGTTGTTGTTGACGTTGTTGTTGTTGTTGTTTATTTGACGTTTTTGTTGTTCTTGATGTTGTTGTTGTTTTTGTTGTTTATTTGACGTTGTTGTTATTGACGTTGTTGCTGTTATTGTTTATTTGACGTTGTTGTTGTTGTTGACGTTGTTGTTGTTATTATTTATTTGACGTTGTTGTTGTTATTGTTGTTGTTGTTGTTGTTTATTTGACGTTGTTGCTGTTGTTGTTTATTTGACGTTGTTGTTGTTGTTGTTTATTTGACGTTGTTGTTGTTGTTGTTGTTGTTATTTATTTGACGTTGTTGTTGTTGTTATTGTTTATTTGACGTTGTTGTTATTGTTATTGTTTATTTGACATTGTTGTTGTTGTTGTTGTTCCTTATTTAACGTTGTTATTGTTGTTGTTTAATTGACGTTGTTGTTGTTGTTGTTTATTTGACGTTGTTGTTGTTGTTGTTTACTTGAAGTTGTTGTTGTTGTTGTTATCGTTGTTGTTGTTGTTGTTTATTTGACGTTGTTGTTGTTGTTGTTTATTTGACGTTATTGTTGTTGTTGATGTTGTTGTTGTTATTTATTTGATGTTATTGTTGTTGTATTTATTTGACGTTGTTAATGTTGTTGACGTTGTTGTTGTTGTTGTTTTTGTTGTTTATTTGATGTTGTTGTTGTTGACGTTGTTGGTGTGGTGGTTTATTTGACGTTGTTGTTGTTGTTGTTGTTGTTGTTTATTTGACGTTGTTGTTGTTGTTGTTGTTTATTTGACGTTGTTGTTGTTGTTGTTGTTATTGTTGTTGTTTATTTGACGTTGTTGTTGTTGTTTATTTGATATAGTTGTTGTAGTTGTTGTTTATTTGACGTTGTTGTTGTTGTTTATTTAACGTTGTTGTTGTTGTTATTTATTTGACGTTGTTGTTGTTGTTATTGTTTATTTGACGTTGTTGTTGTTGTTTAATTGACGTTGTTTTTGTTATTTGACGTTGTTGTTGTTGTATTTGTTGTTGTTGTTGTTTCTTATTTGACGTTGTTGTTATTGTTGTTGTTTATTTGACGTTGTTGTTGCTGTTGTTTATTTGACGTTGTTGTTGTTGTTGTTTATTTGACGTTGTTGTTGTTGTTGTTTATTTGACATTGTTGTTGTTGTTGACGTTGTTGTTGTTGTTGTTGTTTATTTAACGTTGTTGTTGTTGTTGTTGTTTATTTGACGTTGTTGTTGTTGTTTATTTGACATAGTTGTTGTTGTTGTTGTTGTTTATTTGACGTTGTTGTTGTTGTTGTTGACGTTGTCGGTGTTGTTGTTTATTTGACGTTGTTGTTATTGTTGTTGTTGTTGTTTATTTGACGTTGTTGTTGTTGTTGTTGTTGTTGTTTATTTGACGTTGTTGTTGTTGTTGTTGTTGTTTATTTGACGTTGTTGTTGTTGTTGTTATTGTTTATTTGACGTTGTTGTTGTTGTTGTTTATTTGACGTTGTTATTGTTGTTTATTTGACGATGTTTTTGTTATTTGACGTTGTTGTTGTTGTTGTATTTGTTGTTGTTGTTGTTTTTGTTCCTTATTTGACGTTGTTGTTGTTGTTGTTGTTTATTTGACGTTTTTGTTGTTGTTGATGTTGTTTTGTTGTTGTTGTTTATTTAATGTTTTTGTTGTTTATTTGACGTTGTTGTTTTTAGTGTTTATTTGACATTGTTGTTGTTGTTGACGGTGTTGTTGTTGTTGTTTATTTGACATTGTTGTTGTTGTTGTTGACGTTGTTGTTGTTGTTGTTGTTTATTTGACGTTGTTGTTATTTATTTGACGTTGTTGTTGTTGTTGTTGTTGTTTATTTGACGTTGTTGTTGTTGTTGTTTATTTGACGTTGTCGTTGTTGACGTTGTTGTTGTTGTTATGGTTTATTTGACGTAGTTGTTGTTGTTTATTTGACGTAGTTGTTGTTGTTGACGTTGTTGTTGTTGTTGTTTATTTGATGATTTGTTGTTGTTGATGTTGTTGTTGTTCTTGTTGTTGTTTATTTGACGTTGTTGTTGTTATTTATTTGACGTTGTTGTTTATTTGACGTTGTTGTTGTTGTTGTTATTGTTATTGTGGTTGTTGTTGTTTATTTGACGTTGTTGTTTATTTGACGATGTTGTTGTTGTTGTTTATTTGACGTTGTTGTTGTTGTTATTTATTTGACATTGTTTTTGTCGTTGTTTTTGTTGTTTATTTGACGTTGTTTTTGTCGTTGTTTTTGTTGTTTATTTGACGTTGTTGTTGTTGTTGTTTATCTGACGTTGTTGTTGTTGTTGACGTTGTTGTTGTTGTTGTTGACGTTGTTGTTGTTGTTCACGTTGTTGTTGTTGTTGTTTATTTGACTTTGTTGTTGTTGTTTATTTGACATTGTTGTTGTTGTTGACAGGGTTGTTGTTGTTGTTTACTTGACATTGTTGATGTTGTTGACGTTGTTGTTATTGTTGTTTATTTGACGTTGTTGTTGTTGTTGTTTATTTGACGTTGTTGTTGTTGTTGTTTATTTGACGTAGTTGTTGTTGTTGACGTTGTTGTTGTTTATTTGATGTTTTTGTTGTTGTTGATGTTGTTGTTGTTTATTTGACGTTGTTGTTGTTGTTGATTTGACGTTGTTGTTGTTTATTTGACGTTGTTGTTGTTGTTGTTATTGTTGTTGTTGTTGTTTATTTGACGTTGTTGTTGTTGTTGTTGTTTATTTGCCGTTGTTATTGTTTATTTGACGTTGTTGTTGTTGTTGTTTACTTGAAGTTGTTGTTGTTGTTGTTATCGTTGTTGTTGTTGTTGTTTATTTGACGTTGTTGTTGTTGTTGTTTATTTGACGTTATTGTTGTTGTTGATGTTGTTGTTGTTATTTATTTGATGTTATTGTTGTTGTATTTATTTGACGTTGTTAATGTTGTTGACGTTGTTGTTGTTGTTGTTTTTGTTGTTTATTTGATGTTGTTGTTGTTGACGTTGTTGGTGTGGTGGTTTATTTGACGTTGTTGTTGTTGTTGTTGTTGTTGTTTATTTGACGTTGTTGTTGTTGTTGTTGTTTATTTGACGTTGTTGTTGTTGTTGTTGTTATTGTTGTTGTTTATTTGACGTTGTTGTTGTTGTTTATTTGATATAGTTGTTGTAGTTGTTGTTTATTTGACGTTGTTGTTGTTGTTTATTTAACGTTGTTGTTGTTGTTATTTATTTGACGTTGTTGTTGTTGTTATTGTTTATTTGACGTTGTTGTTGTTGTTTAATTGACGTTGTTTTTGTTATTTGACGTTGTTGTTGTTGTATTTGTTGTTGTTGTTGTTTCTTATTTGACGTTGTTGTTATTGTTGTTGTTTATTTGACGTTGTTGTTGCTGTTGTTTATTTGACGTTGTTGTTGTTGTTGTTTATTTGACGTTGTTGTTGTTGTTGTTTATTTGACATTGTTGTTGTTGTTGACGTTGTTGTTGTTGTTGTTGTTTATTTAACGTTGTTGTTGTTGTTGTTGTTTATTTGACGTTGTTGTTGTTGTTTATTTGACATAGTTGTTGTTGTTGTTGTTTATTTGACGTTGTTGTTGTTGTTGTTGACGTTGTCGGTGTTGTTGTTTATTTGACGTTGTTGTTATTGTTGTTGTTGTTGTTTATTTGACGTTGTTGTTGTTGTTGTTGTTGTTGTTTATTTGACGTTGTTGTTGTTGTTGTTGTTGTTTATTTGACGTTGTTGTTGTTGTTGTTATTGTTTATTTGACGTTGTTGTTGTTGTTGTTTATTTGACGTTGTTATTGTTGTTTATTTGACGATGTTTTTGTTATTTGACGTTGTTGTTGTTGTTGTATTTGTTGTTGTTGTTGTTTTTGTTCCTTATTTGACGTTGTTGTTGTTGTTGTTGTTTATTTGACGTTTTTGTTGTTGTTGATGTTGTTTTGTTGTTGTTGTTTATTTAATGTTTTTGTTGTTTATTTGACGTTGTTGTTTTTAGTGTTTATTTGACATTGTTGTTGTTGTTGACGGTGTTGTTGTTGTTGTTTATTTGACATTGTTGTTGTTGTTGTTGACGTTGTTGTTGTTGTTGTTGTTTATTTGACGTTGTTGTTATTTATTTGACGTTGTTGTTGTTGTTGTTGTTGTTTATTTGACGTTGTTGTTGTTGTTGTTTATTTGACGTTGTCGTTGTTGACGTTGTTGTTGTTGTTATGGTTTATTTGACGTAGTTGTTGTTGTTTATTTGACGTAGTTGTTGTTGTTGACGTTGTTGTTGTTGTTGTTTATTTGATGATTTGTTGTTGTTGATGTTGTTGTTGTTCTTGTTGTTGTTTATTTGACGTTGTTGTTGTTATTTATTTGACGTTGTTGTTTATTTGACGTTGTTGTTGTTGTTGTTATTGTTATTGTGGTTGTTGTTGTTTATTTGACGTTGTTGTTTATTTGACGATGTTGTTATTGTTGTTTATTTGACGTTGTTGTTGTTGTTATTTATTTGACATTGTTTTTGTCGTTGTTTTTGTTGTTTATTTGACGTTGTTTTTGTCGTTGTTTTTGTTGTTTATTTGACGTTGTTGTTGTTGTTGTTTATCTGACGTTGTTGTTGTTGTTGACGTTGTTGTTGTTGTTGTTGACGTTGTTGTTGTTGTTCACGTTGTTGTTGTTGTTGTTTATTTGACTTTGTTGTTGTTGTTTATTTGACATTGTTGTTGTTGTTGACAGGGTTGTTGTTGTTGTTTACTTGACATTGTTGATGTTGTTGACGTTGTTGTTATTGTTGTTTATTTGACGTTGTTGTTGTTGTTGTTTATTTGACGTTGTTGTTGTTGTTGTTTATTTGACGTAGTTGTTGTTGTTGACGTTGTTGTTGTTTATTTGATGTTTTTGTTGTTGTTGATGTTGTTGTTGTTTATTTGACGTTGTTGTTGTTGTTGATTTGACGTTGTTGTTGTTTATTTGACGTTGTTGTTGTTGTTGTTGTTATTGTTGTTGTTGTTGTTTATTTGACGTTGTTGTTGTTGTTGTTGTTTATTTGCCGTTGTTATTGTTTATTTGACGTTGTTGTTGTAGTTGTTGTTATTTATTTGACGTTGTTATTGTTATTGTTGTTTATTTGACGTTGTTATTGTTGTTGTTGTTGTTTATTTGACGTTGTTGTTGTTGTTGTTGTTTATTTGACGTTGTTGTTGTTTATTTGAAGTTGTTGTTTATTTGACGTTGTTGTTGTTAATGTTTATTTGACATTGTTGTTGTTGTTGACGGTGTTGTTATTGTTGTTTATTTGACATTGTTGTTGTTGTTGTTGACGTTGTTGTTGTTGTTTATTTGACGTTGTTGTTTATTTGACGTTGTTGTTGTTTATTTGACGTTGTTGTTGTTTATTTGACGTTGTTGTTGTTGACGTTGTTGTTGTTGTTATTGTTTATTTGACGTTGTTGTTGTTTATTTGACGTAGTTGTTGTTGTTGACGTTGTTGTTGTTGTTTATTTGACGTTTTTGTTGTTCGTGATGTTGTTGTTGTTTATTTGACGTAGTTGTTGTTGTTGACGTTGTTGTTGTTGTTGTTATTTATTTGACGTTTTTGTTATTGTTGATGTCGTTGTTGTTGTTGTTGTTTATTTGACGTTGTTGTTGTTGTTGTTTATTTGACGTTGTGGTTGTTGTTTATTTGACGTTGTTGTTGTTGTTGTTATTGTTGTTGTTATTTGACGTTGTTGTTGTTGTTGTTTATTTGATATTGTTGTTGTAGTTGTTGTTTATTTGACGTTGTTGTTGTTGTTGTTGTTTATTTAACGTTGTTGTTGTTATTTATTTGTAGTTGTTGTTGCTATTGTTTATTTGACGTTGTTGTTGTTGTTGTTGTTTATTTGACGCTGTTATTGTTGTTTATTTGACGTTGTTTTTGTTATTTGACGTTGTTGTTGTTGTATTTGTTGTTGTTGTTGTTCCTTATTTGACGTTGTTATTATTATTGTTGTTGTTTATTTGACGTTGTTGTTGCTGTTGTTTATTTGACGTTGTTGTTGTTGTTGTTTATTTGACGTTGTTGTTGTTGTTGTTGTTTATTTGACGTTGTTGTTGTTGTTGACGTTGTTGTTGTTGTTGTTGTTGTTTATTTAACGTTGTTGTTGTTGATGTTTATTTGACGTTGTTGTTGTTGTTGTTTATTTGACATAGTTGTTGTTGTTGTTGTTGTTTATTTGACGTTGTTGTTGTTGTTGACGTTGTTGGTGTTGTTGTTTATTTGAGGTTGTTGTTGTTATTGTTGTTGTTGTTGTTGTTGTTTACTTGACGTTGTTGTTGTTGTTGTTTATTTGACGTTGTTGTTGTTTTTGTTTATTTGACGTTGTTGTTGTTGTTGTTATTATTTATTTGACGTTGTTGTTGTTGTTATTGTTTATTTGACGTTGTTATTGTTGTTTATTTGACGTTGTTTTTGTTAATTGATGTTGTTGTTGTTGTTTATTTGACGTTGTTGTTGTTGTTTATCTGACGTTGTTGTTGTTGACGTTGTTGTTGTTGTTTATTTGACGTTGTTGTTGTTGTTGACGTTGTTGTTGTTATTAACATTGTTCTTGTTGACGTTGTTGTTGTTGTTGTTTATTTGACGTTGTTGTTAATTTTTATTTGATATTGTTGTTGTTGACGGTGTTGTTGTTGTTGTTGTTTATTTGACATTGTTCTTGTTGTTGTTGACGTTGTTGTTGTTGTTGTTGTTTATTTGACGTTGTTGTTGTTGTTGTTTATTTGACGTTGTTGTTGTTTATTTGATGTTATTGTTGTTGTTGTTTATTTGACGTTGTTGTTGTTGTTTATTTGACGTAGTTGTTGTTGACGTTGTTGTTGTTTATTTGACGTTTTTGTTGTTGTTGATGTTGTTGTTGTTTATTTGACGTTGTTGTTGTTGTTGTTGATTTGACGTTGTTGTTGTTATTTATTTGACGTTGTTATTGTTGTTATTATTGTTGTTGTTGTTTATTTGACGTTGTTGTTGTTGTTGTTTATTTGACGTTGTTATTGTTTATTTGACATTGTTGTTGTAGTTGTTGTTATTTATTTGACGTTGTTATTGTTGTTGTTGTTTATTTGATGTTGTTGTTGTTGTTTATTTGACGTTGTTGTTGTTGTTGTTTATTTGACATTGTTGTTGTTGTTTATTTGACGTTGTTGTTGTTAATGTTTATTTGACATTGTTGTTGTTGTTGACGGTGTTGTTGTTGTTGTTTATTTGACATTATTGTTGTTGTTGTTGTTGTTGACGTTTTTGTTGTTGTTGTTTATTTGACGTTGTTGATGTTGTTTATTTGACGCTGTTGTTGTTGTTTATTTGACGTTGTTGTTGTTGTTTATTTGATGTTGTTGTTGTTGACGTTGTTGTTGTTGTTATTGTTTATTTGACGTTGTTGTTGTTGTTTATTTGACGTAGTTGTTGTTGTTGACGTTGTTGTTGTTGTTGTTGTTTATTTGACGTTTTTGTTGTTGTTGTTGATGTTGTTGTTGTTTTTGTTGTTGTTTATTTGACGTTGTTGTTGTTATTTATTTGACGTTGTTGTTGTTGTTTTTTTGACGTTGTTGTTGTTGTTGTTGTTACTGTTATTGTTGTTGTTGTTGTTTATTTGACGTTGTTGTTGTTGTTGTTTATTTGACGTTGTTGTTGTTGTTATTTATTTGACGTTGTTTTTGTCGTTGTTTTTGTCGTTTATTTGACGTTGTTTTTGTCGTTGTTTTTGTTGTTTATTTGACGTTGTTATTGTTGTTGTTTATCTAACGTTGTTGTTGTTGACGTTGTTGTTGTTGTTTATTTGACGTTGTTGTTGTTGTTGACGTTGTTGTTGTTGTTGACGTTGTTGTTGTTGTTGACGTTGTTGTTGTTGTGGACGTTGTTGTTGTTGTTGTTTATTTGACGTTGTTGTTGTTGTTTATTTGACATTGTTGTTGTTGTTGACGGTGTTGTTGTTGTTGTTTATTTGACATTGTTGTTGTTGTTGTTGACGTTGTTGTTGTTGTTGTTGTTTATTTGACGTTGTTGTTGTTGTTGTTGTTTATTTGACGTTGTTGTTATTTATTTGATGTTATTATTGGTTACGTTGTTGTTGTTGTTGTTGTTTATTTGACGTTGTTGTTGTTGTTGTTTATTTGACGTAGTTGTTGTTGTTGACGTTGTTGTTGTTTATTTGACGTTTTTGTTGTTGTTGATGTTGTTGTTGTTGTTGTTTATTTGACGTTGTTGTTGTTGTTGATTTGACGTTGTTGTTGTTTATTTGACGTTGTTGTTGTTGTTGTTGTTGCTATTGTTGTTTATTTGACGTTGTTGTTGTTGTTTATTTGACGTTGTTATTGTTTATTTGACGTTGTTGTTGTAGTTGTTGTTATTTATTTGACGCTGTTATTGTTATTGTTGTTTATTTGACGTTGTTGTTGTTGTTGTTGTTGTTTATTTGACGTTGTTGTTATTGTTGTTTATTTGACGTTGTTGTTGTTGTTGTTTATTTGACGTTGTTGTTGTTAATGTTTATTTGACATTGTTGTTGTTGTTGTTGACGGTGTTGTTGTTGTTGTTTATTTGACATTGTCGTTGTTGTTGACGTTGTTGTTGTAGTTTATTTGACGTTGTTGTTGTTGTTTATTTGATGTTATTGTTGTTGACGTTGTTGTTGTTGTTGTTTATTTGACGTTGTTGTTGTTGTTGTTTATTAGACGTTGTTGTTGTTTATTTGACGTTGTTGTTGTTGACGTTGTTGTTGTTGTTATTGTTTATTTGACGTTGTTGTTGTTTATTTGACGTAGTTGTTGTTGTTGACGTTGTTGTTGTTGTTTATTTGACGTTTTTGTTATTCTTGATGTTGTTGTTGTTTTTGTTGTTGTTTATTTGACAGTGTTGTTGTTCTTGATGTTGTTGTTGTTTTTGTTGTTGTTTATTTGACGTTGTTGTTGTTATTTATTTGACGTTGTTGTTGTTGTTTATTTGACGTTGTTAATTATTTGACGTTGTTGTTGTTTATTTGACGTTGTTGTTGTTTATTTGACGTTGTTGTTGTTGTTGTTGTTGTTTATTTGACGTTGTTGTTGTTGTTGTTGTTATTGTTTATTTGACGTTGTTGTTGTTGTTGTTGTTGTTTATTTGACGTTGTTATTGTTGTTTATTTGACGATGTTTTTGTTATTTGACGTTGTTGTTGTTGTTGAATTTGTTGTTGTTGTTTTTGTTCCTTATTTGATGTTGTTGTTGTTGTTGTTGTTTATTTGACGTTTTTGTTGTTGTTGATGTTGTTTTGTTGTTGTTGTTTATTTGATGTTTTTGTTGTTTATTTGACGTTGTTGTTGTTAATGTTTATTTGACATTGTTGTTGTTGTTAACGGTGTTGTTATTGTTGTTTATTTGACATTGTTGTTGTTGTTGTTGACGTTGTTGTTGTTGTTGTTTATTTGACGTTGTTGTTATTTATTTGACGTTGTTGTTGTTGTTGTTTATTTGACGTTGTTGTTGTTGTTTATTTGACGTTGTTGTTGTTGTTATTGTTTATTTGACGCTGTTGTTGTTGTTTATTTGACGTAGTTGTTGTTGTTGACGTTGTTGTTATTCTTGTTGTTTATTTCAGGTTTTTGTTGTTGTTGATGTTGTTGTTGTTTTTGTTGTTGTTTATTTGACGTTGTTGTTGTTATTTATTTGACGTTGTTGTTTATTTGACGTTGTTGTTGTTGTTATTGTTATTGTTATTGTTGTTGTTGTTGTTTATTTGACGTTGTTGTTTATTGGACGTTGTTGTTGTTGTTGTTTATTTGACGTTGTTGTTGTTGTTATTTATTTGACATTGTTTTTGTCGTTGTTTTTGTTGTTTATTTGACGTTGTTTTTGTCGTTGTTTTTGTTATTTATTTGACGTTGTTGTTGTTGTTTATCTGACGTTGTTGTTGTTGACGTTGTTGTTGTTGTTTATTTGACGTTGTTGTTGTTGTTGACGTTGTTGTTGTTGTTGTTGACGTTGTTGTTGTTGACGTTGTTGTTGTTGTTGTTTATTTGACGTTGTTGTTGTTGTTTATTTGACATTGTTGTTGTTGTTGACGGTGTTGTTGTTGTTGTTTACTTGACATTGTTGTTGTTGTTGACGTTGTTGTTGTTGTTGTTTATTTGACGTTGTTGTTGTTGTTGTTGTTGTTTATTTGACGTTGTTGTTGTTTATTTGATGTTATTGTTGTTGACGTTGTTGTTGTTGTTGTTTATTTGACGTTGTTGTTGTTGTTTATTTGACGTTGTTGTTGTTGTTGACGTTGTTGTTGTTTATTTGACGTTTTTGTTGTTGTTGATGTTGTTGTTGTTTATTTGACGTTGTTGTTGTTGATTTGACGTTGTTGTTGTTTATTTGACGTTGTTGTTGTTGTTGTTGTTGTTGTTGTTGTTTATTTGACGTTGTTGTTGTTGTTTATTTGACGTTGTTGTTTATTTGACGTTGTTGTTGTTAATGTTTATTTGACATTGTTGTTGTTATTGACGGTGTTGTTGTTGTTGTTTATTTGACATTGTTGTTGTTGTTGTTGACGTTGTTGTTGTTGTTTATTTGACGTTGTTGTTTATTTGACGTTGCTGTTGTTTATTTGATGTTGTTGTTGTTTATTTGACGTTGTTGTTGTTGACGTTGTTGTTGTTGTTATTGTTTATTTGACGTTGTTGTTGTTGTTTATTTGACGTAGTTGTTGTTGTTGACGTTGTTGTTGTTGTTGTTTATTTGACGTTTTTGTTGTTCTTGATGTTGTTGTTGTTTATTTGATGTAGTTGTTGTTGTTGACGTTGTTGTTGTTGTTGTTGTTATTTATTTGACGTTTTTGTTATTGTTGATGTTGTTGTTGTTGTTTATTTGACGTTGTTGTTGTTGTTTATTTGACGTTGTTGTTGTTGTTTATTTGACGTTGTTGTTGTTGTTGTTGTTATTGTTGTTGTTTATTTGACGTTGTTGTTATTGTTTATTTGATATTGTTGTTGTAGTTGTTGTTTATTTGACGTTGTTGTTGTTGTTTATTTAACGTTGTTGTTGTTGTTATTTATTTGACGTTGTTGTTGTTGCTATTGTTTATTTGACGTTGTTGTTGTTTATTTGACGATGTTATTGTTGTTTATTTGACGTTGTTTTTGTTATTTGACGTTGTTGTTGTATTTGTTGTTGTTGTTGTTCCTTATTTGACGTTGTTATTATTGTTGTTGTTTATTTGACATTGTTGTTGCTGTTGTTTATTTGACGTTGTTGTTGTTGTTGTTGTTTATTTGACGTTGTTGTTGTTGTTTATTTGACGTTGTTGTTGTTGTTGACGTTGTTGTTGTTGTTGTTGTTGTTTATTTAACGTTGTTGTTGTTGTTGTTTATTTGACGTTGTTGTTGTTATTTATTTGACATAGTTGTTGTTGTTGTTGTTTATTTGACGTTGTTGTTGTTGTTGACTTTGTTGGTGTTGTTGTTTATTTGACGTTGTTGTTGTTATTGTTGTTGTTGTTGTTGTTGTTTACTTGACGTTGTTGTTGTTGTTGTTTATTTGACGTTGTTGTTGTTGTTTATTTGACGTTGTTGTTGTTGTTGTTATTATTTATTTGACGTTGTTGTTGTTGTTATTGTTTATTTGACGTTGTTATTGTTGTTTATTTGACGTTGTTTTTGTTATTTGACGTTGTTGTTGTTGTTGTTTATTTGACGTTGTTGTTGTTGTTGTTTATCTGACGTTGTTGTTGTTGACGTTGTTGTTGTTGTTTATTTGACGTTGTTGTTGTTGACGTTGTTGTTGTTATTGACATTGTTGTTGTTATTGACATTGTTGTTGTTGTTGACGTTGTTGTTGTTGTTGTTGTTTATTTGACGTTGTTGTTATTGTTTATTTGACATTGTTGTTGTTGACGGTGTTGTTGTTGTTGTTTATTTGACATTGTTCTTGTTGTTGACATTGTTGTTGTTGTTGTTGTTTATTTGACGTTGTTGTTGTTGTTGTTTATTTGACGTTGTTGTTGTTTATTTGATGTTATTGTTGTTGTTGTTTATTTGACGTTGTTGTTGTTGTTTATTTGACGTAGTTGTTGTTGTTGACGTTGTTGTTGTTTATTTGACGTTTTTGTTGTTGTTGATGTTGTTGTTGTTTATTTGACGTTGTTGTTGTTGTTGTTGATTTGACGTTGTTGTTGTTGTTTATTTGACGTTGTTATTGTTGTTGTTATTGTTGTTGTTGTTTATTTGACGTTGTTGTTGTTGTTGTTATTGTTTATTTGACATTGTTATTGTTTATTTGACATTGTTGTTGTAGTTGTTGTTATTTATTTGACGTTGTTATTGTTGTTATTGTTTATTTGACGTTGTTGTTGTTGTTTATTTGACGTTGTTGTTGTTGTTGTTTATTTGACATTGTTGTTGTTGTTTATTTGACGTTGTTGTTGTTTATTTGACGTTGTTGTTGTTAATGTTTATTTGACATTGTTGTTGTTGTTGACGGTGTTGTTGTTGTTGTTTATTTGACATTGTTGTTGTTGTTGTTGTTGTTGTTGACGTTTTTGTTGTTGTTGTTTATTTGACGTTGTTGTTGTTATTTATTTGACGTTATTGTTGTTTATTTGACGTTGTTGTTGTTGTTTATTTGACGTTGTTGTTGTTGTTGACGTTGTTGTTGTTGTTATTGTTTATTTGACGTTGTTGTTGTTGTTTATTTGACGTAGTTGTTGTTGTTGACGTTGTTGTTGTTGTTGTTGTTTATTTGATGTTTTTGTTGTTGTTGTTTATGTTGTTGTTGTTTATTTGACGTTGTTGTTGTTATTTATTTGACGTTGTTGTTGTTGTTTATTTGACGTTGTTGTTGTTGTTACTGTTATTGTTGTTATTGTTGTTTATTTGACGTTGTTGTTGTTGTTGTTTATTTGACGTTGTTGTTGTTGTTATTTATTTGACGTTGTTTTTGTCGTTGTTTTTGTTGTTTATTTGACATTATTTTTGTCGTTGTTTTTGTTGTTTATTTGACGTTGTTGTTGTTGTTGTTTATCTAACGTTGTTGTTGTTGACGTTGTTGTTGTTGTTGTTTATTTGACGTTGTTGATGTTGTTGTTGTTGTTGAGGTTGTTGTTGTTGTTGACGTTGTTGTTGTTGTTGTTGTTTATTTGACGTTTTTGTTGTTGTTGTTTATTTGACATTGTTGTTGTTGTTGACGGTGTTGTTGTTGTTGTTGTTTATTTGACATTGTTGTTGTTGTTGACGTTGTTGTTGTTGTTGTTTATTTGACGTTGTTGTTGTTGTTGTTGTTGTTGTTGTTTATTTGACGTTGTTGTTGTTTATTTGATGTTATTGTTGTTGACGTTGTTGTTGTTGTTGTTTATTTGACGTTGTTGTTGTTGTTGTTTATTTGACGTAGTTGTTGTTGTTGACGTTGTTGTTGTTTATTTGACGTTTTTGTTGTTGTTGATGTTGTTGTTGTTTATTTGACGTTGTTGTTGTTGTTGTTGATTTGACGTTGTTGTTGTTTATTTGACGTTGTTGTTGTTGTTGTTGTTGTTATTATTGTTGATGTTGTTTATTTGACGTTGTTGTTGTTATTTATTTGACGTTGTTATTGTTATTGTTGTTTATTTGACGTTGTTGTTGTTGTTGTTGTTGTTGTTTATTTGACGTTGTTATTGTTGTTGTTTATATGACGTTGTTGTTGTTGTTTATTTGACGTTGTTGTTGTTAATGTTTATTTGACATTGTTGTTGTTGTTGACGGTGTTGTTGTTGTTGTTTATTTGACATTGTTGTTGTTGTTGTTGTTGACGTTGTTGTTGTAGTTTATTTGACGTTGTTGTTGTTGTTTATTTGATGTTATTGTTGTTGACGTTGTTGTTGTTGTTTATTTGACGTTGTTGTTGTTGTTTATTTGACGTTGTTGTTGTTTATTTGACGTTGTTGTTGTTGACGTTGTTGTTGTTGTTATTGTTTATTTGACGTTGTTGTTGTTGTTTATTTGACGTAGTTGTTGTTGTTGACGTTGTTGTTGTTGTTTATTTGACGTTTTTGTTGTTCTTGATGTTGTTGTTGTTTTTGTTGTTGTTTATTTGACGTTGTTGTTGTTCTTGATGTTGTTGTTGTTTTTGTTGTTGTACATTTTTCATTGTTGTTGTTGTTTATTTGACGTTGTTGTTGTTGTTGTTGTTTATTTGACGTTGTTGTTGTTGTTGTTGTTATTGTTATTGTTGTTGTTCTTTATTTGACGTTGTTGTTGTTTTTGTTTATTTGACGTTGTTGTTGTTGTTGTTGTTGTTGTTGTTGTTTATTTTTGTCGTTGTTTTTGTTGTTTATTTGACGTTGTTGTTGTTGTTGTTTATTTGACGTTGTTGTTGTTGTTGTTATTGTTTATTTGACGTTGTTGTTGTTGTTGTTTATTTGACGTTGTTGTTGTTATTGTTTATTTAACGTTGTTGTTGTTGTTGTTGTTTTTGTTTATTAGACGTTGTTATTGTTGTTTATTTGACCTTGTTTTTGTTATTTAACGTTGTTGTTGTTGTATTTGTTGTTGTTGTTGTTGTTCCTTATTTGACGTTGTTGTTGTTGTTTATTTGACGTTTTTGTTGTTGTTGTTGTTGTTGTTGTATTTGTTGTTGTTGTTATTGTTCCTTATTTGACGTTGTTGTTGTTGTTGTTGTTTATTTGACGTTGTTGTTGCTGTTGTTTATTTATCGTTGTTGTTGTTGTTTATTTGACGTTGTTGTTGTTGTTGTTGTTTATTTGACGTTGTTGTTGTTGTTGACGTTGTTATTGTTGTTTATTTAACGTTGTTGTTGTTGTTTATTTGAAGTTGTTGTTGTTGTTGTTTATTTGACATAGTTGTTGTTGTTGTTATTATTGTTGTTGTTTATTTGACGTTGTTGTTGTTGTTGTTTATTTGATGTTGTTATTGTTTTTATTTATTTGACGTTGTTTTTGTTATTTGACGTTGTTGTTGTTGTATTTGTTGTTGTTGTTGTTGCTCATTATTTGACGTTGTTGTTGTTTATTTGACGTTTTTGTTGTTGTTGATATTGTTTTGTTGTTGTTGTTTATTTGACGTTGTTGTTGTTGTTGTTTATTTGACGTTGTTGTTGTTAATGTTTATTTGACATTGTTATTGTTGTTGTTGTTGTTGTTTATTTGACATTGTTGTTGTTGTTGTTGACGTTGTTGTTGTTATTGTTTATTTGACGTTGTTGTTTTTGTTTATTTGACGTAGTTGTTGTTGTTGACGTTGTAGTTGTTGTTGTTTATTTGACGTTTTTGTTGTTGTTGATGTTGTTGTTGTTTTTGTTGTTGTTATTTGACGTTGTTGTTGTTATTTATTTGACATTGTTGTTGTTTATTTGACGTTGTTCTTGTTGTTGTTATTGTTATTGTTGTAGTTGTTATTTATTTGACGTTGTTGTTGTTTATTTGACGTTGTTGTTGTTGTTGTTGTTTATTTGACGTTGTTGTTGTTGTTGTTGTTTATTTGACGTTGTTGTTGTTGTTGTTGTTGTTTATTTGACATTATTTTTGTCGTTGTTTTTGTTGTCTATTTGACGTTGTTGTTGTTGTTGTTTATTTGACGTTGTTGTTGTTGTTTATTTGACGTTGTTGTTGTTGTTGACGTTGTTGTTGTTGTTGTTTATTTGACGTTGTTGTTGTTGTTGACGTTGTTGTTGTTGTTGACGTTGTTGTTGTTGTTGTTGTTTATTTCACGTTGTTGTTGTTGTTTACTTGACATTGTTGTTGTTGTTGATGTTGTTGTTGTTGTTGTTTATTTGACGTTGTTGTTGTTGTTGTTTATTTGATGTTGTTGTTGTTTATTTGATGTTATTGTTGTTGACGTTGTTGTTGTTGTTGTTTATTTGACGTTGTTGTTGTTGTTTATTTGACGTAGTTGTTGTTGTTGACGTTGTTGTTGTTGTTATTTATTTGACGTTTTTGTTGTTGTTGATGTTGTTGTTGTTTATTTGACGTTGTTGTTGTTGTTGAATTGACGTTGTTGTTGTTTATTTGACGTTGTTGTTGTTGTTATTGTTGTTGTTGTTTATTTGACATTGTAGTTGTTGTTTATTTGACGTTTTTGTTGTTCTTGATGTTGTTGTTGTTGTTTATTTGACGTTTTTGTTGTTCTTGATGTTGTTGTTGTTTTTGTTGTTGTTTATTTGACGTTGTTGTTGTTCTTGATGTTGTTGTTGTTTTTGTTGTTGTACATTTTTCATTGTTGTTGTTGTTTATTTGACGTTGTTGTTGTTGTTGTTGTTGTTGTTTATTTGACGTTGTTGTTGTTGTTGTTATTGTTATTGTTGTTGTTCTTTATTTGACGTTGTTGTTGTTTTTGTTTATTTGACGTTGTTGTTGTTGTTGTTGTTTATTTTTGTCGTTGTTTTTGTTGTTTATTTGACGTTGTTGTTGTTGTTGTTTATTTGACGTTGTTGTTGTTGTTGTTATTGTTTATTTGACGTTGTTGTTGTTGTTGTTTATTTGACGTTGTTGTTGTTGTTATTGTTTATTTAACGTTGTTGTTGTTGTTGTTGTTTTTGTTTATTAGACGCTATTATTGTTGTTTATTTGACGTTGTTTTTGTTATTTAACGTTGTTGTTGTTGTATTTGTTGTTGTTGTTGTTGTTGTTGTTGTTCCTTATTTGACGTTGTTGTTGTTGTTGTTTATTTGACGTTTTTGTTGTTGTTGTTGTTGTTGTATTTGTTGTTGTTGTTGTTGTTCCTTATTTGACGTTGTTGTTGTTGTTGTTTATTTGACGTTGTTGTTGCTGTTGTTTATTTATCGTTGTTGTTGTTGTTGTTGTTTATTTGACGTTGTTTTTGTTGTTGTTGTTGTTTATTTGACGTTGTTGTTATTGTTGACGTTGTTATTGTTGTTTATTTAACGTTGTTGTTGTTGTTGTTTATTTGAAGTTGTTGTTGTTGTTTATTTGACATAGTTGTTGTTGTTGTTATTATTGTTGTTGTTTATTTGACGTTGTTGTTGTTGTTGTTGACGTTGTTGGTGTTGTTGTTTATTTGACGTTGTTGTTGTTATTGTTGTTGTTGTTGTTGTTTATTTGACGTTGTTTTTGTTGTTGTTTATTTGACGTTGTTGTTGTTGTTTATTTGATGTTGTTGTTGTTTTTATTTATTTGACGTTGTTTTTGTTATTTGACGTTGTTGTTGTTGTATTTGTTGTTGTTGTTGTTGCTCCGTATTTGACGTTGTTGTTGTTTATTTGACGTTTTTGTTGTTGTTGATATTGTTTTGTTGTTGTTGTTGTTGTTTATTTGACGTTGTTGTTGTTGTTGTTTATTTGACGTTGTTGTTGTTAATGTTTATTTGACATTGTTATTGTTGTTGTTGTTGTTGTTTATTTGACATTGTTGTTGTTGTTGTTGACGTTGTTGTTGTTGTTTATTTGACATTGTTGTTGTTGTTTATTTGACGTTGTTGTTGTTTATTTGACGTTGTTGTTGTTGTTGACGTTGTTGTTGTTGTTATTGTTTATTTGACGTTGTTGTTTTTGTTTATTTGGCGTAGTTGTTGTTGTTGACGTTGTAGTTGTTGTTGTTTATTTGACGTTTTTGTTGTTGTTGATGTTGTTGTTGTTTTTGTTGTTGTTATTTGACGTTGTTGTTGTTATTTATTTGACGTTGTTGTTGTTTATTTGACGTTGTTGTTGTTGTTGTTATTGTTATTGTTGTAGTTGTTATTTATTTGACGTTGTTGTTGTTTATTTGACGTTGTTGTTGTTGTTGTTTATTTGACGTTGTTGTTGTTGTTGCTGTTTATTTGACGTTATTTTTGTCGTTGTTTTTGTTGTCTATTTGACGTTGTTGTTGTTGTTGTTGTTGTTTATTGGACGTTGTTGTTGTTGTTTATTTGACGTTGTTATTGTTGTTGACGTTGTTGTTGTTGTTGTTGTTGTTGTTGTTGTTTATTTGACGTTGTTGTTGTTGTTGTTTATTTGACGTTGTTGTTGTTGTTGATGTTGTTGTTGTTGTTGACGGTTGTTGTTGTTGTTGTTTATTTCACGTTGTTGTTGTTGTTTACTTGACATTGTTGTTGTTGTTGTTGTTGTTGTTTATTTGACGTTGTTGTTGTTGTTGTTGTTTATTTGACGTTGTTGTTGTTTATTTGATGTTATTGTTGTTGACGTTGTTGTTGTTGTTGTTTATTTGACGTTGTTGTTGTTGTTTATTTGACGTATTTGTTGTTGTTGACGTTGTTGTTGTTGTTATTTGTTTGACGTTTTTGTTGTTGTTGATGTTGTTGTTGTTTATTTGACGTTGTTGTTGTTGTTGAATTGACGTTGTTGTTGTTTATTTGACGTTGTTGTTGTTGTTATTGTTGTTGTTGTTTATTTGACGTTGTTGTTGTTGTTTATTTGACGTTGTTATTGTTTATTTGACGTTGTTGTTGTAGTTGTTGTTATTTATTTGACGTTGTTATTGTTGTTGTTGTTTATTTGACGTTGTTGTTGTTGTTTATTTGACGCTGTTGTTGTTGTTGTTGTTGTTTATTTGGCGTTGTTGTTATTGTGGTTTATTTGACGTTGTTGTTGTTGTTATTATTGTTGTTGTTGTTTATTTGATGTTGTTGTTGTTGTTGTTGTTTATTTGACATTGTTGTTGTTGTTATTTATTTGACATTGTTGTTGTTGTTGTTGTTTATTTGACGTTGTTTTTGTTGTTTATTTGACGTTGTTGTTGTCGTTGTTTATTTGACGTTGTTGTTGTTGTTGTTTATTTGACGTTGTTGTTATTGACGTTGTTACTGTTGTTGTTTATTTGACGTTGTTGTTGTTGACGTTGTTGTTGTTGTTATTTATTTGACGTTGTTGTTGTTGTTATTGGCATTGTTGTTGTTGTTGTTTATTTGACGTTGTTGTTGATGTTGTTGTTTATTTGACATTGTTGTTGTTATTGTTTATTTGACGTTGTTGTTATTTATTTGACGTTGTTGTTGTTTATTTGACGTTGTTGTTGTTATTGTTGTTTATTTGACGTTGTTGTTGTTGACGTTGTTGCTGTTGTTGTTTATTTGACGTTGTTGTTGTTGTTGTTCATTTGACGTAGTTGTTGTTATATTTATTTGACGTTGTTGTTGTTGTTGTTGTTGTTGTTGTTTATTTGACGGTGTTGTTGTAGTTGTTGTTTATTTGAAGGTGTTGTTGTTGTTGTTATTTATTTGACGTTGTTGTTGTTGTTTATTTGACGTTGTTGTTGTTGTTGACATTATTGGTGTTGTTGTTTATTTGACGTTGTTGTTGTTATTGTTGTTGTTGTTGTTATTTATTTGACGTTGTTGTTGTTGTTATTGTTTATTTGACATTGTTTTTGTTGTTTATATGACGTTGTTATTGTTGTTTATTTGACGTTGTTTTTGTTATTTGACGTTGTGTTTGTTATTTGACGTTGTTGTTGTTGTATTTGTTGTATTTGTTGTTGTTCCTTATTTGACGTTGTTGTTATTGTTGTTTATTTGACGTTGTTGTTGCTGTTGTTTATTTGACGTTGTTGTTGTTGTTTATTTGACGTGCTTGTTGTTGTTATTGTTGTTGTTGTTGTTTATTTGACGTTGTTGTTTATTTGACATTGTTGTTGTTGTTGTTGTTGTTGTTTATTTGACGTTATTGTTGTTGTTGATGTTGTTGTTGTTGTTGTTGTTTATTTGATGTTATTGTTGTTGTTATTTATTTGATGTTGTTAATGTTGTTGACGTTGTTGTTGTTGTTGTTGTTTTTGTTGTTTATTTGATGTTGTTGTTATTGACCTTGTTGGTGTTGTTGTATTTGACGTTGTTGTTGTTGTTGTTGTTTATTTGACGTTGTTTTAGTTGTTGTTGTTTATTTGCCGTTGTTGTTGTTTATTTGACGTTGTTGTTGTTGACATTGTTGTTGTTTATGTTATTGTTTATTTAACGTTGTTGTTGTTGTTGTTTATTTGACTTGGTTGTTGTTGTTGACGTTGTTGTTGTTGTTGTTTATTTGACGTTTTTGTTGTTGTTGATGTTGTTGTTGTTGTTGTTGTTTAATTGACGTTGTTGTTGTTGTTTATTTGACGTTGTTGTTGTTGTTGTTGTTTATTTGACGTTGTTGTTGTTGTTATTGTTGTTGTTTATTTGACGTTGTTGTTGTTGTTGCTGTTTATTTGATATTGTTGTTGTAGTTGTTGTTTATTTGACGTTGTTGTTGTTGTTTATTTAACGTTGTTGTTGTTGTTGTTGTTTAATTGACGTTGTTGTTATTGTTGTTTATTTGACGTTGTTGTTATTTGACGTTGTTGTTGTTGTTGACGTTGTTGTTGTTGTTGTTGTTGTTGTTTATTTAACGTTGTTGTTGTTGTTGTTGTTTATTTGACGTTGTTGTTGTTGTTTATTTGACATAGTTGTTGTTGTTGTTGTTGTTTATTTGACGTTGTTGTTGTTGTTGACGTTGTTGGTGTTGTTGTTTATTTGACGTTGTTGTTGTTATTGTTGTTGTTGTTGTTGTTGTTTACTTGACGTTGTTGTTGTTGTTGTTTATTTAACGTTGTTGTTGTTGTTGTTTATTTGACATTGTTGTTGTTGTTGTTATTATTTATTTGACGTTGTTGTTGTTATTGTTTATTTGACGTTGTTATTGTTGTTTATTTGACGTTGTTTTTGTTATTTGACGTTGTTGTTGTTGTTGTTGTTTATTTGACGTTGTTGTTGTTGTTGTTTATCTGACGTTGTTGTTGTTGACGTTGTAGTTGTTGTTTATTTGAGGTTGTTGTTGTTGACGTTGTTGTTGTTATTGACATTGTTGTTGTTGTTGACGTTGTTGTTGTTGTTATTGTTTATTTGACGTTGTTGTTATTGTTTATTTGATATTGTTGTTGTTGACGGTGTTGTTGTTGTTGTTTTTTTGACATTGTTCTTGTTGTTGTTGACGTTGTTGTTGTTGTTTATTTGACGTTGTTGTTGTTGTTGTTTCTTTGACGTTGTTGTTGTTTATTTGATGTTATTGTTGTTGTTGTTTATTTGACGTTGTTGTTGTTGTTTATTTGACGTAGTTGTTGTTGTTGACATTGTTGTTGTTTATTTGACGTTTTTGTTGTTGTTGATGTTGTTGTTGTTTATTTGACGTTGTTGTTGTTGTTGTTGATTTGACGTTGTTGTTGTTGTTGTTTATTTGACGTTGTTATTGTTGTTATTATTGTTGTTGTTGTTTATTTGACGTTGTTGTTGTTGTTTATTTGACGTTGTTATTGTTTATTTGACATTGTTGTTGTAGTTGTTGTTATTTATTTGACGTTGTTATTGTTGTTGTTGTTTATTTGACGTTGTTGTTGTTGTTTATTTGACGTTGTTGTTGTTATTTATTTGACATTGTTGTTGTTGTTTATTTGACGTTGTTGTTGTTAATGTTTATTTGACATTGTTGTTGTTGTTGACGGTGTTGTTGTTGTTGTTTATTTGACATTGTTGTTGTTGTTGTTGTTGACGTTTTTGTTGTTGTTGTTTATTTGACGTTGTTGTTGTTTATTTGACGTTGTTGTGGTTGTTTATTTGACGTTGTTGTTGTTGTTTATTTGACGTTGTTGTTGTTGACGTTGTTGTTGTTGTTATTGTTTATTTGACGTTGTTGTTGTTGACGTTGTTGTTGTTGTTTATTTGACGTTTTTGTTGTTGTTGTTAATGTTGTTGTTGTTTTTGTTGTTGTTTATTTGACGTTGTTGTTGTTATTTATTTGACGTTGTTGTTGTTGTTTATTTGACGTTGTTGTTGTTGTTACTATTATTGTTGTTGTTGTTGTTTATTTGACGTTGTTGTTGTTGTTGTTTATTTGATGTTGTTGTTGTTGTTATTTATTTGACGTTGTTTTTGTCGTTGTTTTTGTTGTTTATTTGACGTTGTTTTTGTCGTTGTTTTTGTTGTTTAGTTGACGTTGTTGTTGTTGTTGTTGACGTTGTTGTTGTTGTTTATTTGACGTTGTTGTTGTTGTTGACGTTGTTGTTGTTGTTGACGTTGTTGTTGTTGTTGACGTTGTTGTTGTTGTTTATTTGACGTTGTTGTTGTTGTTTATTTGACATTGTTGTTGTTGTTGACGGTGTTGTTGTTGTTGTTTATTTGACATTATTGTTGTTGTTGTTGACGTTGTTGTTGTTGTTGTTGTTGTTGTTTATTTGACGTTGTTGTTGTTGTTGTTGTTGTTTATTTGACGTTGTTGTTGTTTATTTGATGTTATTGTTGTTGACGTTGTTGTTGTTAATGTTTATTTGACGTTGTTGTTGTTGTTTATTTGACGTAGTTGTTGTTGTTGACGTTGTTGTTGTTTATTTGACGTTTTTGTTGTTGTTGATGTTGTTGTTGTTTATTTGACGTTGTTGTTGTTGTTGATTTGACGTTGTTGTTGTTTATTTGACGTTGTTGTTGTTGTTATTGTTGTTGTTGTTTATTTGACGTTGTTGTTGTTGTTTATTTGACGTTGTTATTGTTTATTTGACGTTGTTGTTGTAGTTGTTGTTATTTATTTGACGTTGTTATTGTTATTGTTGTTTATTTGACGTTGTTGTTGTTGTTTACTTGACGTTGTTGTTGTTGTTGTTGTTTATTTGACGTTGTTGTTGTTGTTTATTTGACGTTGTTGTTGTTGTTGACGGTGTTGTTGTTATTGTTTATTTGACATTGTTGTTGTTGTTGTTGACGTTGTTGTTGTAGTTTATTTGACGTTGTTGTTGTTTATTTGATGTTATTGTTGTTGACGTTGTTGTTGTTGTTGTTTATTGGACGTTGTTGTTGTTGTTTATTTGACGTTGTTGTTGTTTATTTGACGTTGTTGTTGTTGACGTTGTTGTTGTTGTTATTGTTTATTTGACGTTGTTGTTGTTGTTGTTTATTTGACGTTGTTGTTGTTGTTTATTTGACATTTTTGTTGTTCTTGATGTTGTTGTTGTTGTTTATTTGAAGTTTTTGTTGTTCTTGATGTTGTTGTTGTTTTTGTTGTTGTTTATTTGACGTTGTTGTTGTTCTTGATGTTGTTGTTGTTTTTGTTGTTGTACATTTTTCATTGTTGTTGTTATTTATTTGACGTTGTTGTTGTTGTTGTTGTTGTTTATTTGACGTTGTTGTTGTTGTTGTTATTGTTATTGTTGTTGTTCTTTATTTGACGTTGTTGTTGTTTTTGTTTATTTGACGTTGTTGTTGTTGTTGTTGTTGTTGTTTATTTTTGTCGTTGTTTTTGTTGTTTATTTGACGTTGTTGTTGTTGCTGTTGTTTATTTGACGTTGTTGTTGTTGTTGTTATTGTTTATTTGACGTTGTTGTTGTTGTTGTTTATTTGACGTTGTTGTTGTTGTTGTTATTGTTTATTTAACATTGTTGTTGTTGTTGTTGTTTTTGTTTATTAGATGTTGTTATTGTTGTTTATTTGACGTTGTTTTTGTTATTTAACGTTGTCGTTGTTGTATTTGTTGTTGTTGTTGTTGTTGTTGTTGTTCCTTATTTGACGTTGTTGTTGTTGTTGTTTATTTGACGTTTTTGTTGTTGTTGTTGTTGTTGTTGTTGTATTTGTTGTTGTTGTTGTTGTTCCTTATTTGACGTTGTTATTGTTGTTGTTGTTTATTTGACGTTGTTGTTGCTGTTGTTTATTTATCGTTGTTGTTGTTGTTGTTTATTTGACGTTGTTGTTTTTGTTGTTTATTTGACGTTGTTGTTGTTGTTGACGTTGTTATTGTTGTTTATCTAACGTTGTTGTTGTTGTTGTTTATTTGAAGTTGTTGTTGTTGTTTATTTGACATAGTTGTTGTTGTTGTTATTATTGTTGTTGTTTATTTGACGTTGTTGTTGTTGTTGTTGTTGACGTTGTTGGTGTTGTTGTTTATTTGACGTTGTTGTTGTTATTGTTGTTGTTGTTGTTTATTTTACGTTGTTTTTGTTGTTGTTTATTTGACGTTGTTGTTGTTGTTTATTTGATGTTGTTGTTGTTTTTATTTATTTGACGTTGTTTTTGTTATTTGACGTTGTTGTTGTTGTATTTGTTGTTGTTGTTGTTGCTCCTTATTTGACGTTGTTGTTGTTTATTTGACGTTTTTGTTGTTGTTGATATTGTTTTGTTGTTGTTGTTTATTTGACGTTGTTGTTGTTGTTGTTTATTTGACGTTGTTGTTGTTAATGTTTATTTGACATTGTTATTGTTGTTGTTGTTGTTGTTTATTTGACATTGTTGTTGTTGTTGTTGACGTTGTTGTTGTTGACGTTGTTGTTGTTGTTTATTTGACATTGTTGTTGTTGTTTATTTGACGTTGTTGTTGTTGTTTACTTGACGTTGTTGTTGTTGTTGACGTTGTTGTTGTTGTTATTGTTTATTTGACGTTGTTGTTTTTGTTTATTTGACGTAGTTGTTGTTGTTGACGTTGTAGTTATTGTTGTTTATTTGACGTTTTTGTTGTTGTTGATGTTGTTGTTGTTTTTGTTGTTGTTATTTGACGTTGTTGTTGTTATTTATTTGACGTTGTTGTTGTTTATTTGACGTTGTTGTTGTTGTTGTTATTGTTATTGTTATTGTTGTAGTTGTTATTTATTTGACGTTGTTGTTGTTTATTTGACGTTGTTGTTGTTGTTGTTGTTTATTTGACGTTGTTGTTGTTGTTGCTGTTTATTTGACGTTATTTTTGTCGTTGTTTTTGTTGTCTATTTGACGTTGTTGTTGTTGTTGTTTATTTGACGTTGTTGTTGTTGTTGACGTTGTTGTTGTTGTTGACGTTGTTGTTGTTGTTGTTTATTTCACGTTGTTGTTGTTGTTTACTTGAAATTGTTGTTGTTGTTGTTGTTGTTTATTTGACGTTGTTGTTGTTGTTGTTTATTTGACGTTGTTGTTGTTTATTTGATGTTATTGTTGTTGACGTTGTTGTTGTTGTTGTTTAGTTGACGTTGTTGTTGTTGTTGTTTATTTGACGTAGTTGTTGTTGTTGACGTTGTTGTTGTTGTTATTTATTTGACGTTTTTGTTGTTGTTGATGTTGTTGTTGTTTATTTGACGTTGTTGTTGTTGAATTGACGTTGTTGTTGTTTATTTGACGTTGTTGTTGTTATTGTTGTTGTTGTTTATTTGACGTTGTTGTTGTTGTTTATTTGACGTTGTTATTGTTTATTTGACGTTGTTGTTGTAGTTGTTGTTATTTATTTGACGTTGTTATTATTGTTGTTGTTTATTTGACGTTGTTGTTGTTGTTTATTTGACGTTGTTGTTGTTGTTATTTATTTGACGCTGTTGTTGTTGTTGTTGTTGTTGTTTATTTGGCGTTGTTGTTATTGTGGTTTATTTGACGTTGTTGTTGTTATTTGACGTTGTTGTTGTTGTTATTATTGTTGTTGTTGTTTATTTGATGTTGTTGTTGTTGTTGTTTATTTGACGTTGTTGTTGTTGTTATTTATTTGACATTGTTGTTGTTGTTGTTGTTTATTTGACGTTGTTTTTGTTGTTTATTTGACGTTGTTGTTGTCGTTGTTTATTTGACGTTGTTGTTGTTGTTGTTGTTTATTTGACGTTGTTGTTATTGACGTTGTTGCTGTTGTTGTTTATTTGACGTTGTTGTTGTTGTTTATTTGACGTTGTTGTTGTTGTTGACGTTGTTGTTGTTGTTATTTATTTCACGTTGTTGTTGTTGTTATTGGCATTGTTGTTGTTGTTGTTTATTTGACGTTGTTGTTGATGTTGTTGTTTATTTGACATTGTTGTTGTTATTGTTTATTTGATGTTGTTGTTGTTTATTTGACGTTGTTGTTGTTATTGTTGTTTATTTTACGTTGTTGTTGTTGACGTTGTTGCTGTTGTTGTTTATTTGACGTTGTTGTTGTTGTTATTCATTTGACGTAGTTGTTGTTGTATTTATTTGACGTTGTTGTTGTTGTTGTTGTTGTTTATTTGACGGTGTTGTTGTAGTTGTTGTTTATTTGACGGTGTTGTTGTTGTTGTTATTTATTTGACGTTGTTGTTGTTGTTTATTTGACGTTGTTGTTGTTGTTGACATTATTGGTGTTGTTGTTTATTTGACGTTGTTGTTGTTATTGTTGTTGTTGTTGTTATTTATTTGACGTTGTTGTTGTTGTTGTTATTCTTTATTTGACATTGTTTTTGTTGTTTATATGACGTTGTTATTGTTGTTTATTTGACGTTGTTTTTGTTATTTGACGTTGTTTTTTTTATTTGACGTTGTTGTTGTTGTATTTGTTGTATTTGTTGTTGTTCCTTATTTGACGTTGTTGTTATTGTTGTTTATTTGACGTTGTTGTTGCTGTTGTTTATTTGACGTTGTTGTTGTTGTTGTTTATTTGACGTGGTTGTTGTTGTTATTGTTGTTGTTGTTGTTTATTTGACGTTGTTGTTTATTTGACATTGTTGTTGTTGTTGTTGTTGTTGTTTATTTGACGTTATTGTTGTTGTTGATGTTGTTGTTGTTGTTTATTTGATGTTATTGTTGTTGTTATTTATTTGATGTTGTTAATGTTGTTGACGTTGTTGTTGTTGTTGTTGTTTTTGTTGTTTATTTGATGTTGTTGTTATTGACCTTGTTGGTGTTGTTGTTTATTTGACGTTGTTGTTGTTGTTGTTGTTTATTTGACGTTGTTTTAGTTGTTGTTGTTTATTTGCCGTTGTTGTTGTTGTTTATTTAACGTTGTTGTTGTTGACATTGTTGTTGTTTATGTTATTGTTTATTTAACGTTGTTGTTGTTGTTTATTTGAATTGGTTGTTGTTGTTGACGTTGTTGTTGTTGTTGTTGTTTATTTGACATTTTTGTTGTTGTTGATGTTGTTGTTGTTGTTGTTTAATTGACGTTGTTGTTGTTGTTTATTTGACGTTGTTGTTGTTGTTGTTGTTTATTTGACGTTGTTGTTGTTGTTATTGTTGTTATTTATTTGACGTTGTTGTTGTTGTTGATGTTTATTTGATATTGTTGTTGTAGTTGTTGTTTATTTGACGTTGTTGTTGTTGTTTATTTAACGTTGTTGTTGTTGTTGTTTAATTGACGTTGTTGTTATTGTTGTTTATTTGACGTTGTTGTTATTTGACGTTGTTGTTGTTGTTGACGTTGTTGTTGTTGTTGTTGTTTATTTAACGTTGTTGTTGTTGTTGTTTATTTGACGTTGTTGTTGTTGTTGTTGTTTATTTGACATAGTTGTTGTTGTTGTTGTTGTTGTTTATTTGACGTTGTTGTTGTTGTTGACGTTGTTGGTGTTGTTGTTTATTTGACGTTGTTGTTATTGTTGTTGTTGTTGTTGTTGTTTACTTGACGTTGTTGTTGTTGTTTATTTGACGTTGTTGTTGTTGTTGTTTATTTGACGTTGTTGTTGTTGTTATTATTTATTTGACGTTGTTGTTGTTGTTATTGTTTATTTGACGTTGTTATTGTTGTTTATTTGACGTTGTTTTTGTTATTTGACGTTGTTGTTGTTGTTGTTTATTTGACGTTGTTGTTGTTGTTGTTTATCTGACGTTGTTGTTGTTGACGTTGTTGTTGTTGTTTATTTGAGGTTGTTGTTGTTGTTGACGTTGTTGTTGTTATTCACATTGTTGTTGTTGTTGACGTTGTTGTTGTTGTTGTTGTTTATTTGACGTTGTTGTTATTGTTTATTTGATATTGTTGTTGTTGACGGTGTTGTTGTTGTTGTTTATTTGACATTGTTCTTGTTGTTGTTGACGTTGTTGTTGTTGTTGTTTATTTGACATTGTTGTTGTTGTTGTTTATTTGACGTTGTTGTTGTTTATTTGATGTTATTGTTGTTGTTGTTTATTTGACGTTGTTGTTGTTGTTTATTTGACGTAGTTGTTGTTGTTGACATTGTTGTTGTTTATTTGACGTTTTTGTTGTTGTTGATGTTGTTGTTGTTTATTTGACGTTGTTGTTGTTGTTGTTGATTTGACGTTGTTGTTGTTGTTGTTTATTTGACGTTGTTATTGTTGTTATTATTGTTGTTGTTGTTTATTTGACGTTGTTGTTGTTGTTGTTTATTTGACGTTGTTATTGTTTATTTGACATTGTTGTTGTAGTTGTTGTTATTTATTTGACGTTGTTATTGTTGTTGTTGTTTATTTGACGTTGTTGTTGTTGTTTATTTGACGTTGTTGTTGTTTATTTGACGTTGTTGTTGTTGACGTTGTTGTTGTCGTTATTGTTTATTTGACGTTGTTGTTGTTGTTGCTTATTTGACGTAGTTGTTGTTGTTGACGTTGTTGTTGTTGTTGTTTATTTGACGTTTTTGTTGTTCTTGATGTTGTTATTGTTTTTGTTGTTGTTTATTTGACGTTGTTGTTGTTCTTGATGTTGTTGTTGTTTTTGTTGTTGTTTATTTGACGTTGTTGTTGTTGTTTATTTGACGTTGTTGTTGACGTTGTTGTTGTTGTTGTTTATTTGACGTTGTTGTTTATTTGACGTTGTTGTTGTTTATTTGACGTTGTTGTTGTTGTTGTTTATTTGACGTTGTTGTTGTTGTTGTTTATTTGACGTTGTTGTTGTTGTTGTCATTGTTTATTTGACGTTGTTGTTGTTGTTGTTTATTTGACGTTGTTATTGTTGTTTATTTGACGATGTTTTTGTTATTTGACGTTGTTGTTGTTGTTGTATTTGTTGTTGTTGTTTTTGTTCCTTATTTGATGTTGTTGTTGTTGTTTATTTGACGTTTTTGTTGTTGTTGGTGTTGTTTTGTTGTTGTTGTTTATTTGATGTTTTTGTTGTTTATTCGACGTTGTTGTTGTTAATGTTTATTTGACATTGTTGACGGTGTTGTTATTGTTGTTTATTTGACATTGTTGTTGTTGTTGTTGTTGACGTTTTTGTTGTTGTTGTTTATTTGACGTTGTTGTTATTTATTTGACGTTGTTGTTGTTGTTGTTTATTTGACGTTGTTGTTGTTGTTGTTGTTTATTTATCGTTGTTGTTGTTGACGTTGTTGTTGTTGTTATTGTTTATTTGACGTTGTTGTTGTTGTTTATTTGACGTAGTTGTTGTTGTTGACGTTGTTGTTGTTGTTGTTTATTTGAGGTTTTTGTTGTTGTTGATGTTGTTGTTGTTGTTTTTGTAGTTGTTTATTTGACGTTGTTGTTGTTATTTATTTGACGTTGTTGTTTATTTGACATTGTTGTTGTTGTTATTGTTATTGTTATTGTTGTTGTTGTTGTTTATTTGACGTTGTTGTTGTTGTTGTTTATTTGACGTTGTTGTTGTTGTTATTTATTTGACATTGTTTTTGTCATTGTTTTTGTTGTTTATTTGACGTTGTTTTTGTCGTTGTTTTTGTTGTTTATTTGACGTTGTTGTTGTTGTTTATCTGACGTTGTTGTTGTTGACGTTGTTGTTGTTGTTGTTTATTTGACGTTGTTGTTGTTGTTGACGTTGTTGTTGTTGTTGACGTTGTTGTTGTTGTTGTTGTTGTTTATTTGACATTGTTGTTGTTGTTTATTTGACATTGTTGTTGTTGTTGACGGTGTTGTTGTTGTTGTTTACTTGACATTGTTGTTGTTGTTGACGTTGTTGTTGTTGTTGTTTATTTGACGTTGTTGTTGTTGTTGTTTATTTGACGTTGTTGTTGTTTATTTGATGTTGTTGTTGTTGTTGTTTATTTGACGTTGTTGTTGTTGTTGTTGTTGTTGTTTATTTGACGTAGTTGTTGTTGTTGACGTTGTTGTTGTTTATTTGACGTTTTTGTTGTTGTTGATGTTGTTGTTTTTTATTTGACGTTGTTGTTAATGTTGTTGATTTGACGTTGTTGTTGTTTATTTGACGTTGTTGTTGTTGTTGTTTATTTGACGTTGTTGTTGTTGTTTATTTGACGTTGTTGTTGTTTATTTGACGTTGTTGTGGTTGTTTATTTGACGTTGTTGTTGTTGTTTATTTAACGTTGTTGTTGTTGACGTTGTTGTTGTTGTTATTGTTTATTTTACGTTGTTGTTGTTGACGTTGTTGTTGTTGTTGTTTATTTGACGTTTTTGTTGTTGTTGTTAATGTTCTTGTTGTTTTTGTTGTTGTTTATTTGACGTTGTTGTTGTTATTTATTTGACGTTGTTGTTGTTGTTTATTTGACGTTGTTGTTGTTGTTACTGTTATTGTTGTTGTTGTTGTTTATTTGACGTTGTTGTTGTTGTTGTTGTTGTTTATTTGACGTTGTTGTTGTTGTTATTTATTTGACGTTGTTTTTGTCGTTGTTTTTGTTGTTTATTTGACGTTGTTTTTGTCGTTGTTTTTGTTGTTTATTTGACGTTGTTGTTGTTGTTGTTGTTGTTTATCTAACGTTGTTGTTGTTGACGTTGTTGTTGTTGTTTATTTGACGTTGTTGTTGTTGTTTATTTGACATTGTTGTTGTTGTTGACGGTGTTGTTGTTGTTTATTTGACATTGTTGTTGTTGTTGTTGACGTTGTTGTTGTTGTTGTTGTTTATTTGACGTTGTTGTTGTTTATTTGATGTTATTGTTGTTGACGTTGTTGTTGTTGTTGTTTATTTGACGTTGTTGTTGTTGTTTATTTGACGTAGTTGTTGTTGTTGACGTTGTTGTTGTTTATTTGACGTTTTTGTTGTTGTTGATGTTGTTGTTGTTTATTTGACGTTGTTGTTGTTGTTGTTGATTTGACGTTGTTGTTGTTTATTTGACGTTGTTGTTGTTGTTGTTGTTATTGTTGTTGTTTTTTATTTGACGTTGTTGTTGTTGTTGTTTATTTGACGTTGTTATTGTTTATTTGACGTTGTTGTTGTAGTTGTTGTTATTTATTTGACGTTGTTATTGTTATTGTTGTTTATTTGACAATGTTGTTGTTGTTGTTTATTTGACGTTGTTGTTGTTGTTGTTGTTGTTTATTTGACGTTGTTGTTGTTGTTTATTTGACGTTGTTGTTGTTGTTGTTGTTTATTTGACGTTGTTGTTGTTAATGTTTATTTGACATTGTTGTTGTTGTTGACGGTGTTGTTGTTGTTGTTTATTTGACATTGTTGTTGTTGTTGTTGACGTTGTTGTTGTAGTTTATTTGACGTTGTTGTTGTTTATTTGATGTTATTGTTGTTGACGTTGTTGTTGTTGTTGTTTATTTGACGTTGTTGTTGTTGTTTATTTGACGTTGTTGTTGTTTATTTGACGTTGTTGTTGTTGACGTTGTTGTTGTTGTTATTGTTTATTTGACGTTGTTGTTGTTGTTGTTTATTTGACGTAGTTGTTGTTGTTGACGTTGTTGTTGTTGTTGTTTATTTGACGTTTTTATTGTTCTTGATGTTGTTATTGTTTTTGTTGTTGTTTATTTGACGTTGTTGTTGTTCTTGATGTTGTTGTTGTTTTTGTTGTTGTTTATTTGACGTTGTTGTTATTGTTTATTTGACGTTGTTGTTGACGTTGTTGTTGTTGTTGTTTATTTGACGTTGTTGTTTATTTGACGTTGTTGTTGTTTATTTGACGTTGTTGTTGTTGTTGTTTATTTGACGTTGTTGTTGTTGTTTATTTGACGTTGTTGTTGTTGTTGTTATTGTTTATTTGACGTTGTTGTTGTTGTTGTTGTTGTTTATTTGACGTTGTTATTGTTGTTTATTTGACGATGTTTTTGTTATTTAACGTTGTTGTTGTTGTTGTTGTTGTATTTGTTGTTGTTGTTTTTGTTCCTTATTTGATGTTGTTGTTGTTGTTTATTTGACGTTTTTGTTGTTGTTGATGTTGTTTTGTTGTTGTTGTTTATTTGATGTTTTTGTTGTTTATTTGACGTTGTTGTTGTTAATGTTTATTTGACATTGTTGACGGTGTTGTTATTGTTGTTTATTTGACATTGTTGTTGTTGTTGTTGTTGACGTTTTTGTTGTTGTTGTTTATTTGACGTTGTTGTTATTTATTTAAAGTTGTTGTTGTTGTTGTTTATTTGACGTTGTTGTTGTTGTTGTTTATTTGACGTTGTTGTTGTTGACGTTGTTGTTGTTGTTATTGTTTATTTGACGTTGTTGTTGTTGTTTATTTGACGTAGTTGTTGTTGTTGACATTGTTGTTGTTGTTGTTTATTTGAGGTTTTTGTTGTTGTTGATGTTGTTGTTGTTTTTGTTGTTGTTTATTTGACGTTGTTGTTGTTATTTATTTGACGTTGTTGTTTATTTGACGTTGTTGTTGTTGTTGTTGTTGTTATTGTTATTGTTATTGTTGTTGTTGTTGTTTATTTGACGTTGTTGTTTATTTGACGTTGTTGTTGTTGTTGTTTATTTGACGTTGTTGTTGTTGTTATTTATTTGACATTGTTTTTGTCATTGTTTTTGTTGTTTATTTGACGTTGTTTTTGTCGTTGTTTTTGATGTTTATTTGACGTTGTTGTTGTTGTTTATCTGACGTTGTTGTTGTTGACGTTGTTGTTGTTGTTGTTGTTTATTTGACGTTGTTGTTGTTGTTGACGTTGTTGTTGTTGTTGACGTTGTTGTTGTTGTTGTTGTTTATTTGACATTGTTGTTGTTGTTTATTTGACATTGTTGTTGTTGTTGACGGTGTTGTTGTTGTTGTTTACTTGACATTGTTGTTGTTGTTGACGTTGTTGTTGTTGTTGTTTATTTGACGTTGTTGTTGTTGTTGTTTATTTGACGTTGTTGTTGTTTATTTGATGTTGTTGTTGTTGTTGTTTATTTGACGTTGTTGTTGTTGTTGTTGTTGTTGTTGTTTATTTGACGTAGTTGTTGTTGTTGACGTTGTTGTTGTTTATTTGACGTTTTTGTTGTTGTTGATGTTGTTGTTTTTTATTTGACGTTGTTGTTAATGTTGTTGATTTGACGTTGTTGTTGTTTATTTGACGTTGTTGTTGTTGTTGTTTATTTGACGTTGTTGTTGTTGTTTATTTGACGTTGTTGTTGTTTATTTGACGTTGTTGTGGTTGTTTATTTGACGTTGTTGTTGTTGTTTATTTAACGTTGTTGTTGTTGACGTTGTTGTTGTTGTTATTGTTTATTTTACGTTGTTGTTGTTGACGTTGTTGTTGTTGTTGTTTATTTGACGTTTTTGTTGTTGTTGTTAATGTTCTTGTTGTTTTTGTTGTTGTTTATTTGACGTTGTTGTTGTTATTTATTTGACGTTGTTGTTGTTGTTTATTTGACGTTGTTGTTGTTGTTACTGTTATTGTTGTTGTTGTTGTTTATTTGACGTTGTTGTTGTTGTTGTTGTTGTTTATTTGACGTTGTTGTTGTTGTTATTTATTTGACGTTGTTTTTGTCGTTGTTTTTGTTGTTTATTTGACGTTGTTTTTGTCGTTGTTTTTGTTGTTTATTTGACGTTGTTGTTGTTGTTGTTGTTGTTTATCTAACGTTGTTGTTGTTGACGTTGTTGTTGTTGTTTATTTGACGTTGTTGTTGTTGTTTATTTGACATTGTTGTTGTTGTTGACGGTGTTGTTGTTGTTTATTTGACATTGTTGTTGTTGTTGTTGACGTTGTTGTTGTTGTTGTTGTTTATTTGACGTTGTTGTTGTTTATTTGATGTTATTGTTGTTGACGTTGTTGTTGTTGTTGTTTATTTGACGTTGTTGTTGTTGTTTATTTGACGTAGTTGTTGTTGTTGACGTTGTTGTTGTTTATTTGACGTTTTTGTTGTTGTTGATGTTGTTGTTGTTTATTTGACGTTGTTGTTGTTGTTGTTGATTTGACGTTGTTGTTGTTTATTTGACGTTGTTGTTGTTGTTGTTGTTATTGTTGTTGTTTTTTATTTGACGTTGTTGTTGTTGTTGTTTATTTGACGTTGTTATTGTTTATTTGACGTTGTTGTTGTAGTTGTTGTTATTTATTTGACGTTGTTATTGTTATTGTTGTTTATTTGACAATGTTGTTGTTGTTGTTTATTTGACGTTGTTGTTGTTGTTGTTGTTGTTGTTTATTTGACGTTGTTGTTGTTGTTTATTTGACGTTGTTGTTGTTGTTGTTGTTTATTTGACGTTGTTGTTGTTAATGTTTATTTGACATTGTTGTTGTTGTTGACGGTGTTGTTGTTGTTGTTTATTTGACATTGTTGTTGTTGTTGTTGACGTTGTTGTTGTAGTTTATTTGACGTTGTTGTTGTTTATTTGATGTTATTGTTGTTGACGTTGTTGTTGTTGTTGTTTATTTGACGTTGTTGTTGTTGTTTATTTGACGTTGTTGTTGTTTATTTGACGTTGTTGTTGTTGACGTTGTTGTTGTTGTTATTGTTTATTTGACGTTGTTGTTGTTGTTGTTTATTTGACGTAGTTGTTGTTGTTGACGTTGTTGTTGTTGTTGTTTATTTGACGTTTTTATTGTTCTTGATGTTGTTATTGTTTTTGTTGTTGTTTATTTGACGTTGTTGTTGTTCTTGATGTTGTTGTTGTTTTTGTTGTTGTTTATTTGACGTTGTTGTTATTGTTTATTTGACGTTGTTGTTGACGTTGTTGTTGTTGTTGTTTATTTGACGTTGTTGTTTATTTGACGTTGTTGTTGTTTATTTGACGTTGTTGTTGTTGTTGTTTATTTGACGTTGTTGTTGTTGTTTATTTGACGTTGTTGTTGTTGTTGTTATTGTTTATTTGACGTTGTTGTTGTTGTTGTTGTTGTTTATTTGACGTTGTTATTGTTGTTTATTTGACGATGTTTTTGTTATTTAACGTTGTTGTTGTTGTTGTTGTTGTATTTGTTGTTGTTGTTTTTGTTCCTTATTTGATGTTGTTGTTGTTGTTTATTTGACGTTTTTGTTGTTGTTGATGTTGTTTTGTTGTTGTTGTTTATTTGATGTTTTTGTTGTTTATTTGACGTTGTTGTTGTTAATGTTTATTTGACATTGTTGACGGTGTTGTTATTGTTGTTTATTTGACATTGTTGTTGTTGTTGTTGTTGACGTTTTTGTTGTTGTTGTTTATTTGACGTTGTTGTTATTTATTTAAAGTTGTTGTTGTTGTTGTTTATTTGACGTTGTTGTTGTTGTTGTTTATTTGACGTTGTTGTTGTTGACGTTGTTGTTGTTGTTATTGTTTATTTGACGTTGTTGTTGTTGTTTATTTGACGTAGTTGTTGTTGTTGACATTGTTGTTGTTGTTGTTTATTTGAGGTTTTTGTTGTTGTTGATGTTGTTGTTGTTTTTGTTGTTGTTTATTTGACGTTGTTGTTGTTATTTATTTGACGTTGTTGTTTATTTGACGTTGTTGTTGTTGTTGTTGTTATTGTTATTGTTATTGTTGTTGTTGTTGTTTATTTGACGTTGTTGTTTATTTGACGTTGTTGTTGTTGTTGTTTATTTGACGTTGTTGTTGTTGTTATTTATTTGACATTGTTTTTGTCATTGTTTTTGTTGTTTATTTGACGTTGTTTTTGTCGTTGTTTTTGATGTTTATTTGACGTTGTTGTTGTTGTTTATCTGACGTTGTTGTTGTTGACGTTGTTGTTGTTGTTGTTGTTTATTTGACGTTGTTGTTGTTGTTGACGTTGTTGTTGTTGTTGACGTTGTTGTTGTTGTTGTTGTTTATTTGACATTGTTGTTGTTGTTTATTTGACATTGTTGTTGTTGTTGACGGTGTTGTTGTTGTTGTTTACTTGACATTGTTGTTGTTGTTGACGTTGTTGTTGTTGTTGTTTATTTGACGTTGTTGTTGTTGTTGTTTATTTGACGTTGTTGTTGTTTATTTGATGTTGTTGTTGTTGTTGTTTATTTGACGTTGTTGTTGTTGTTGTTGTTGTTGTTGTTTATTTGACGTAGTTGTTGTTGTTGACGTTGTTGTTGTTTATTTGACGTTTTTGTTGTTGTTGATGTTGTTGTTTTTTATTTGACGTTGTTGTTAATGTTGTTGATTTGACGTTGTTGTTGTTTATTTGACGTTGTTGTTGTTGTTGTTTATTTGACGTTGTTGTTGTTGTTTATTTGACGTTGTTGTTGTTTATTTGACGTTGTTGTGGTTGTTTATTTGACGTTGTTGTTGTTGTTTATTTAACGTTGTTGTTGTTGACGTTGTTGTTGTTGTTATTGTTTATTTTACGTTGTTGTTGTTGACGTTGTTGTTGTTGTTGTTTATTTGACGTTTTTGTTGTTGTTGTTAATGTTCTTGTTGTTTTTGTTGTTGTTTATTTGACGTTGTTGTTGTTATTTATTTGACGTTGTTGTTGTTGTTTATTTGACGTTGTTGTTGTTGTTACTGTTATTGTTGTTGTTGTTGTTTATTTGACGTTGTTGTTGTTGTTGTTGTTGTTGTTTATTTGACGTTGTTGTTGTTGTTATTTATTTGACGTTGTTTTTGTCGTTGTTTTTGTTGTTTATTTGACGTTGTTTTTGTCGTTGTTTTTGTTGTTTATTTGACGTTGTTGTTGTTGTTGTTGTTGTTGTTTATCTAACGTTGTTGTTGTTGACGTTGTTGTTGTTGTTTATTTGACGTTGTTGTTGTTGTTTATTTGACATTGTTGTTGTTGTTGACGGTGTTGTTGTTGTTTATTTGACATTGTTGTTGTTGTTGTTGACGTTGTTGTTGTTGTTGTTGTTTATTTGACGTTGTTGTTGTTTATTTGATGTTATTGTTGTTGACGTTGTTGTTGTTGTTGTTTATTTGACGTTGTTGTTGTTGTTTATTTGACGTAGTTGTTGTTGTTGACGTTGTTGTTGTTTATTTGACGTTTTTGTTGTTGTTGATGTTGTTGTTGTTTATTTGACGTTGTTGTTGTTGTTGTTGATTTGACGTTGTTGTTGTTTATTTGACGTTGTTGTTGTTGTTGTTGTTGTTGTTATTGTTGTTGTTTTTTATTTGACGTTGTTGTTGTTGTTGTTTATTTGACGTTGTTATTGTTTATTTGACGTTGTTGTTGTAGTTGTTGTTATTTATTTGACGTTGTTATTGTTATTGTTGTTTATTTGACAATGTTGTTGTTGTTGTTTATTTGACGTTGTTGTTGTTGTTGTTTATTTGACGTTGTTGTTGTTGTTTATTTGACGTTGTTGTTGTTGTTGTTGTTTATTTGACGTTGTTGTTGTTAATGTTTATTTGACATTGTTGTTGTTGTTGACGGTGTTGTTGTTGTTGTTTATTTGACATTGTTGTTGTTGTTGTTGACGTTGTTATTGTAGTTTATTTGACGTTGTTGTTGTTTATTTGATGTTATTGTTGTTGACGTTGTTGTTGTTGTTGTTTATTTGACGTTGTTGTTGTTGTTTATTTGACGTTGTTGTTGTTTATTTGACGTTGTTGTTGTTGACGTTGTTGTTGTTGTTATTGTTTATTTGACGTTGTTGTTGTTGTTGTTTATTTGACGTAGTTGTTGTTGTTGACGTTGTTGTTGTTGTTGTTTATTTGACGTTTTTATTGTTCTTGATGTTGTTATTGTTTTTGTTGTTGTTTATTTGACGTTGTTGTTGTTCTTGATGTTGTTGTTGTTTTTGTTGTTGTTTATTTGACGTTGTTGTTATTGTTTATTTGACGTTGTTGTTGACGTTGTTGTTGTTGTTGTTTATTTGACGTTGTTGTTTATTTGACGTTGTTGTTGTTTATTTGACGTTGTTGTTGTTGTTGTTTATTTGACGTTGTTGTTGTTGTTGTTTATTTGACGTTGTTGTTGTTGTTGTTATTGTTTATTTGACGTTGTTGTTGTTGTTGTTGTTGTTTATTTGACGTTGTTATTGTTGTTTATTTGACAATGTTTTTGTTATTTAACGTTGTTGTTGTTGTTGTATTTGTTGTTGTTGTTTTTGTTCCTTATTTGATGTTGTTGTTGTTGTTTATTTGACGTTTTTGTTGTTGTTGATGTTGTTTTGTTGTTGTTGTTTATTTGATGTTTTTGTTGTTTATTTGACGTTGTTGTTGTTAATGTTTATTTGACATTGTTGACGGTGTTGTTATTGTTGTTTATTTGACATTGTTGTTGTTGTTGTTGTTGACGTTTTTGTTGTTGTTGTTTATTTGACGTTGTTGTTATTTATTTAAAGTTGTTGTTGTTGTTGTTTATTTGACGTTGTTGTTGTTGTTGTTTATTTGACGTTGTTGTTGTTGACGTTGTTGTTGTTGTTATTGTTTATTTGACGTTGTTGTTGTTGTTTATTTGACGTAGTTGTTGTTGTTGACATTGTTGTTGTTGTTGTTTATTTGAGGTTTTTGTTGTTGTTGATGTTGTTGTTGTTTTTGTTGTTGTTTATTTGACGTTGTTGTTGTTATTTATTTGACGTTGTTGTTTATTTGACGTTGTTGTTGTTGTTGTTGTTATTGTTATTGTTATTGTTGTTGTTGTTGTTTATTTGACGTTGTTGTTTATTTGACGTTGTTGTTGTTGTTGTTTATTTGACGTTGTTGTTGTTGTTATTTATTTGACATTGTTTTTGTTGTTTATTTGACGTTGTTTTTGTCGTTGTTTTTGTTGTTTATTTGACGTTGTTGTTGTTGTTTATCTGACGTTGTTGTTGTTGACGTTGTTGTTGTTGTTGTTGTTTATTTGACGTTGTTGTTGTTTTTGTTGACGTTGTTGTTGTTGTTGACGTTGTTGTTGTTGTTGTTTATTTGACGTTGTTGTTGTTGTTTATTTGACATTGTTGTTGTTGTTGACGGTGTTGTTGTTGTTGTTTACTTGACATTGTTGTTGTTGTTGACGTTGTTGTTGTTGTTGTTTATTTGACGTTGTTGTTGTTGTTTATTTGACGTTGTTGTTGTTTATTTGATGTTATTGTCGTTGACGTTGTTGTTGTTGTTGTTGTTGTTTATTTGACGTTGTTGTTGTTGTTGTTGTTGTTTATTTGACATAGTTGTTGTTGTTGACGTTGTTGTTGTTTATTTGACGTTTTTGTTGTTGTTGATGTTGTTGTTTTTTATTTGACGTTGTTGTTAATGTTGTTGATTTGACGTTGTTGTTGTTTATTTGACGTTGTTGTGTTGTTGTTGTTTATTTGACGTTGTTGTTGTTGTTTATTTGACGTTGTTATTGTTAATGTTTATTTGACATTGTTGTTGTTGTTGACGGTGTTGTTGTTGTTGTTTATTTGACATTGTTGTTGTTGTTGTTGACGTTGTTGTTGTTTATTTGACGTTGTTGTTTATTTGACGTTGTTGTTGTTTATTTGATGTTGTTGTTGTTTATTTGACGTTGTTGTTGGTAACGTTGTTGTTGTTGTTATTGTTTATTTGACGTTGTTGTTGTTGTTGTTTATTTGACGTAGTTGTTATTGTTGACGTTGTTGTTGTTGTTTATTTGACGTTTTTGTTGTTCTTGATGTTGTTGTTATTTATTTGACGTAGTTGTTGTTGTTGACGTTGTTGTTATTGTTATTGTTATTTATTTGACGTTTTTGTTATTGTTGATGTTGTTGTTGTTGTTGTTGTTTATTTGACGTTGTTGTTGTTGTTTATTTGACGTTGTTGTTGTTGTTGTTATTGTTCTTGTTTATTTGACGTTGTTGTTGTTGTTGTTTATTTGATATTGTTGTTGTAGTTGTTGTTTATTTGACGTTGTTGTTGTTGTTTATTTAACGTTGTTGTTGTTGTTATTTATTTGACGTTGTTGTTGTTGCTATTGTTTATTTGACGTTGTTGTTGTTGTTGTTGTTGTTTATTTGACGATGTTATTGTTGTTTATTTGACGTTGTTTTTGTTATTTGACGTTGTTGTTGTATTTGTTGTTGTTGTTGTTCCTTATTTGACGTTGTTATTATTGTTGTTGTTTATTTGATGTTGTTGTTGTTGTATTTGTTGTTGTTGTTGTTCCTTATTTGACGTTGTTATTATTGTTGTTGTTTATTTGACGTTGTTGTTCCTGTTGTTTATTTGACGTTGTTGTTGTTGTTGTTGTTGTTGTTGTTTATTTGACGTTGTTGTTGTTGTTGTTGTTGTTGTTGTTTATTTGACGTTGTTGTTGTTGTTGTTGTTGTTGTTTATTTGACGTTGTTGTTGTTGTTGTTGTTTATTTGACGTTGTTGTTGTTGTTGTTGTTTATTTGACGTTGTTGTTGTTGTTGACGTTGTTGTTGTTGTTGTTGTTGTTGTTTATTTAACGTTGTTGTTGTTGTTTATTTGACGTTGTTGTTGTTGTTTATTTGACATAGTTGTTGTTGTTGTTGTTTATTTGACGTTGTTGTTGTTGTTTATTTGACGTTGTTGTTGTTGTTGTTGACGTTGTTGGTGTTGTTGTTTATTTGATGTTGTTGTTGTTATTGTTGTTGTTGTTGTTGTTGTTTACTTGACGTTGTTGTTGTTATTGTTTATTTAACGTTGTTGTTGTTGTTGTTGTTGTTTATTTGACGTTGTTGTTGTTGTTATTATTTATTTGACGTTGTTGTTGTTGTTATTGTTTATTTGACGTTGTTATTGTTGTTTATTTGACGTTGTTTTTGTTATTTGACGTTGTTGTTGTTGTTGTTGTTGTTTATCTGACGTTGTTGTTGTTGACGTTGTTGTTGTTGTTTATTTGACGTTGTTGTTGTTGACGTTGTTGTTGTTATTGACATTGTTGTTGTTGTTGACGTTGTTGTTGTTTATTTGACGTTGTTGTTGTTGTTGTTGTTGTTGTTGTTTATTTGACGTAGTTGTTGTTGTTGACGTTGTTGTTGTTTATTTGACGTTTTTGTTGTTGTTGATGTTGTTGTTTTTTATTTGACGTTGTTGTTAATGTTGTTGATTTGACGTTGTTGTTGTTTATTTGACGTTGTTGTTGTTGTTGTTGTTTATTTGACGTTGTTGTTGTTGTTGTTTATTTGACGTTGTTGTTGTTTATTTGACGTTGTTGTGGTTGTTTATTTGACGTTGTTGTTGTTGTTTATTTAACGTTGTTGTTGTTGACGTTGTTGTTGTTGTTATTGTTTATTTTACGTTGTTGTTGTTGACGTTGTTGTTGTTGTTGTTTATTTGACGTTTTTGTTGTTGTTGTTAATGTTCTTGTTGTTTTTGTTGTTGTTTATTTGACGTTGTTGTTGTTATTTATTTGACGTTGTTGTTGTTGTTTATTTGACGTTGTTGTTGTTGTTACTGTTATTGTTGTTGTTGTTGTTTATTTGACGTTGTTGTTGTTGTTGTTGTTGTTGTTGTTTATTTGACGTTGTTGTTGTTGTTATTTATTTGACGTTGTTTTTGTCGTTGTTTTTGTTGTTTATTTGACGTTGTTTTTGTCGTTGTTTTTGTTGTTTATTTGACGTTGTTGTTGTTGTTGTTGTTGTTTATCTAACGTTGTTGTTGTTGACGTTGTTGTTGTTGTTTATTTGACGTTGTTGTTGTTGTTTATTTGACATTGTTGTTGTTGTTGACGGTGTTGTTGTTGTTTATTTGACATTGTTGTTGTTGTTGTTGACGTTGTTGTTGTTGTTGTTGTTTATTTGACGTTGTTGTTGTTTATTTGATGTTATTGTTGTTGACGTTGTTGTTGTTGTTGTTTATTTGACGTTGTTGTTGTTGTTTATTTGACGTAGTTGTTGTTGTTGACGTTGTTGTTGTTTATTTGACGTTTTTGTTGTTGTTGATGTTGTTGTTGTTTATTTGACGTTGTTGTTGTTGTTGTTGATTTGACGTTGTTGTTGTTTATTTGACGTTGTTGTTGTTGTTGTTGTTGTTGTTATTGTTGTTGTTTTTTATTTGACGTTGTTGTTGTTGTTGTTTATTTGACGTTGTTATTGTTTATTTGACGTTGTTGTTGTAGTTGTTGTTATTTATTTGACGTTGTTATTGTTATTGTTGTTTATTTGACAATGTTGTTGTTGTTGTTTATTTGACGTTGTTGTTGTTGTTGTTGTTGTTTATTTGACGTTGTTGTTGTTGTTTATTTGACGTTGTTGTTGTTGTTGTTGTTGTTTATTTGACGTTGTTGTTGTTAATGTTTATTTGACATTGTTGTTGTTGTTGACGGTGTTGTTGTTGTTGTTTATTTGACATTGTTGTTGTTGTTGTTGACGTTGTTATTGTAGTTTATTTGACGTTGTTGTTGTTTATTTGATGTTATTGTTGTTGACGTTGTTGTTGTTGTTGTTTATTTGACGTTGTTGTTGTTGTTTATTTGACGTTGTTGTTGTTTATTTGACGTTGTTGTTGTTGACGTTGTTGTTGTTGTTATTGTTTATTTGACGTTGTTGTTGTTGTTGTTTATTTGACGTAGTAGTTGTTGTTGACGTTGTTGTTGTTGTTGTTTATTTGACGTTTTTATTGTTCTTGATGTTGTTATTGTTTTTGTTGTTGTTTATTTGACGTTGTTGTTGTTCTTGATGTTGTTGTTGTTTTTGTTGTTGTTTATTTGACGTTGTTGTTATTGTTTATTTGACGTTGTTGTTGACGTTGTTGTTGTTGTTGTTTATTTGACGTTGTTGTTTATTTGACGTTGTTGTTGTTTATTTGACGTTGTTGTTGTTGTTGTTTATTTGACGTTGTTGTTGTTGTTTTTTATTTGACGTTGTTGTTGTTGTTGTTATTGTTTATTTGACGTTGTTGTTGTTGTTGTTGTTTATTTGACGTTGTTATTGTTGTTTATTTGACGATGTTTTTGTTATTTAACGTTGTTGTTGTTGTTGTATTTGTTGTTGTTGTTTTTGTTCCTTATTTGATGTTGTTGTTGTTGTTTATTTGACGTTTTTGTTGTTGTTGATGTTGTTTTGTTGTTGTTGTTGTTTATTTGATGTTTTTGTTGTTTATTTGACGTTGTTGTTGTTAATGTTTATTTGACATTGTTGACGGTGTTGTTATTGTTGTTTATTTGACATTGTTGTTGTTGTTGTTGTTGACGTTTTTGTTGTTGTTGTTTATTTGACGTTGTTGTTATTTATTTAAAGTTGTTGTTGTTGTTGTTTATTTGACGTTGTTGTTATTGTTGTTTATTTGACGTTGTTGTTGTTGACGTTGTTGTTGTTGTTATTGTTTATTTGACGTTGTTGTTGTTGTTTATTTGACGTAGTTGTTGTTGTTGACATTGTTGTTGTTGTTGTTTATTTGAGGTTTTTGTTGTTGTTGATGTTGTTGTTGTTTTTGTTGTTGTTTATTTGACGTTGTTGTTGTTATTTATTTGACGTTGTTGTTTATTTGACGTTGTTGTTGTTGTTGTTGTTATTGTTATTGTTATTGTTGTTGTTGTTGTTTATTTGACGTTGTTGTTTATTTGACGTTGTTGTTGTTGTTGTTTATTTGACGTTGTTGTTGTTGTTATTTATTTGACATTGTTTTTGTCATTGTTTTTGTTGTTTATTTGACGTTGTTTTTGTCGTTGTTTTTGTTGTTTATTTGACGTTGTTGTTGTTGTTTATCTGACGTTGTTGTTGTTGACGTTGTTGTTGTTGTTGTTTATTTGACGTTGTTGTTGTTTTTGTTGACGTTGTTGTTGTTGTTGACGTTGTTGTTGTTGTTGTTTATTTGACGTTGTTGTTGTTGTTTATTTGACATTGTTGTTGTTGTTGACGGTGTTGTTGTTGTTGTTTACTTGACATTGTTGTTGTTGTTGACGTTGTTGTTGTTGTTGTTTATTTGACGTTGTTGTTGTTGTTTATTTGACGTTGTTGTTGTTTATTTGATGTTATTGTCGTTGACGTTGTTGTTGTTGTTGTTGTTTATTTGACGTTGTTGTTGTTGTTGTTGTTGTTGTTTATTTGACATAGTTGTTGTTGTTGACGTTGTTGTTGTTTATTTGACGTTTTTGTTGTTGTTGATGTTGTTGTTTTTTATTTGACGTTGTTGTTAATGTTGTTGATTTGACGTTGTTGTTGTTTATTTGACGTTGTTGTGTTGTTGTTGTTTATTTGACGTTGTTGTTGTTGTTTATTTGACGTTGTTATTGTTAATGTTTATTTGACATTGTTGTTGTTGTTGACGGTGTTGTTGTTGTTGTTTATTTGACATTGTTGTTGTTGTTGTTGACGTTGCTGTTGTTGTTTATTTGACGTTGTTGTTTATTTGACGTTGTTGTTGTTTATTTGATGTTGTTGTTGTTTATTTGACGTTGTTGTTGGTAACGTTGTTGTTGTTGTTATTGTTTATTTGACGTTGTTGTTGTTGTTGTTTATTTGACGTAGTTGTTATTGTTGACGTTGTTGTTGTTGTTTATTTGACGTTTTTGTTGTTCTTGATGTTGTTGTTATTTATTTGACGTAGTTGTTGTTGTTGACGTTGTTGTTATTGTTGTTGTTATTTATTTGACGTTTTTGTTATTGTTGATGTTGTTGTTGTTGTTGTTGTTTATTTGACGTTGTTGTTGTTGTTTATTTGACGTTGTTGTTGTTGTTTATTTAACGTTGTTGTTGTTGTTATTTATTTGACGTTGTTGTTGTTGCTATTGTTTATTTGACGTTGTTGTTGTTGTTGTTGTTTATTTGACGATGTTATTGTTGTTTATTTGACGTTGTTTTTGTTATTTGACGTTGTTGTTGTATTTGTTGTTGTTGTTGTTCCTTATTTGACGTTGTTATTATTGTTGTTGTTTATTTGATGTTGTTGTTGTTGTATTTGTTGTTGTTGTTGTTCCTTATTTGACGTTGTTATTATTGTTGTTGTTTATTTGACGTTGTTGTTCCTGTTGTTTATTTGACGTTGTTGTTGTTGTTGTTGTTGTTGTTTATTTGACGTTGTTGTTGTTGTTGTTGTTGTTGTTTATTTGACGTTGTTGTTGTTGTTGTTGTTTATTTGACGTTGTTGTTGTTGTTGTTGTTTATTTGACGTTGTTGTTGTTGTTGTTGTTTATTTGACGTTGTTGTTGTTGTTGACGTTGTTGTTGTTGTTGTTGTTTATTTAACGTTGTTGTTGTTGTTTATTTGACGTTGTTGTTGTTGTTTATTTGACATAGTTGTTGTTGTTGTTGTTTATTTGACGTTGTTGTTGTTGTTTATTTGACGTTGTTGTTGTTGTTGTTGACGTTGTTGGTGTTGTTGTTTATTTGATGTTGTTGTTGTTATTGTTGTTGTTGTTGTTGTTGTTGTTGTTTACTTGACGTTGTTGTTGTTATTGTTTATTTAACGTTGTTGTTGTTGTTGTTGTTGTTTATTTGACGTTGTTGTTGTTGTTATTATTTATTTGACGTTGTTGTTGTTGTTATTGTTTATTTGACGTTGTTATTGTTGTTTATTTGACGTTGTTTTTGTTATTTGACGTTGTTGTTGTTGTTGTTGTTGTTTATCTGACGTTGTTGTTGTTGTTTATTTGACGTTGTTGTTGTTGACGTTGTTGTTGTTATTGACATTGTTGTTGTTGTTGACGTTGTTGTTGTTGTTGTTTATTTGACGTTGTTGTTATTGTTTATTTGACATTGTTGTTGTTGACGGTGTTGTTGCTGTTGTTGTTTATTTGACATTGTTCTTGTTGTTGTTGACGTTGTTGTTGTTGTTGTTGTTGTTTATTTGACGTTGTTGTTGTTGTTGTTTATTTGACGTTGTTGTTGTTTATTTGATGTTATTGTTGTTGTTTTTTATTTGACGTTGTTGTTGTTGTTTATTTGACGTAGTTGTTGTTGTTGACGTTGTTGTTGTTTATTTGACGTTTTTGTTGTTATTGATGTTGTTGTTGTTTATTTGACAATGTTGTTGTTGTTGTTTATTTGACGTTGTTGTTGTTGTTGTTGTTTATTTGACGTTGTTGTTGTTGTTTATTTGACGTTGTTGTTGTTGTTGTTGTTTATTTGACGTTGTTGTTGTTAATGTTTATTTGACATTGTTGTTGTTGTTGACGGTGTTGTTGTTGTTGTTTATTTGACATTGTTGTTGTTGTTGTTGACGTTGTTGTTGTAGTTTATTTGACGTTGTTGTTGTTTATTTGATGTTATTGTTGTTGACGTTGTTGTTGTTGTTGTTTATTTGACGTTGTTGTTGTTGTTTATTTGACGTTGTTGTTGTTTATTTGACGTTGTTGTTGTTGACGTTGTTGTTGTTGTTATTGTTTATTTGACGTTGTTGTTGTTGTTGTTTATTTGACGTAGTTGTTGTTGTTGACGTTGTTGTTGTTGTTGTTTATTTGACGTTTTTATTGTTCTTGATGTTGTTATTGTTTTTGTTGTTGTTTATTTGACGTTGTTGTTGTTCTTGATGTTGTTGTTGTTTTTGTTGTTGTTTATTTGACGTTGTTGTTGTTGTTTATTTGACGTTGTTGTTGACGTTGTTGTTGTTGTTGTTTATTTGACGTTGTTGTTTATTTGACGTTGTTGTTGTTTATTTGACGTTGTTGTTGTTGTTGTTTATTTGACGTTGTTGTTGTTGTTGTTTATTTGACGTTGTTGTTGTTGTTGTTATTGTTTATTTGACGTTGTTGTTGTTGTTGTTGTTGTTTATTTGACGTTGTTATTGTTGTTTATTTGACGATGTTTTTGTTATTTAACGTTGTTGTTGTTGTTGTATTTGTTGTTGTTGTTTTTGTTCCTTATTTGATGTTGTTGTTGTTGTTTATTTGACGTTTTTGTTGTTGTTGATGTTGTTTTGTTGTTGTTGTTTATTTGATGTTTTTGTTGTTTATTTGACGTTGTTGTTGTTAATGTTTATTTGACATTGTTGACGGTGTTGTTATTGTTGTTTATTTGACATTGTTGTTGTTGTTGTTGTTGACGTTTTTGTTGTTGTTGTTTTTTTGACGTTGTTGTTATTTATTTGACGTTGTTGTTGTTGTTGTTTATTTGACGTTGTTGTTGTTGTTGTTTATTTGACGTTGTTGTTGTTGACGTTGTTGTTGTTGTTATTGTTTATTTGACGTTGTTGTTGTTGTTTATTTGACGTAGTTGTTGTTGTTGACGTTGTTGTTGTTGTTGTTGTTTATTTGAGGTTTTTGTTGTTGTTGATGTTGTTGTTGTTTTTGTTGTTGTTTATTTGACGTTGTTGTTGTTATTTATTTGACGTTGTTGTTTATTTGACGTTGTTGTTGTTGTTATTGTTATTGTTATTGTTGTTGTTGTTGTTTATTTGACGTTGTTATTTATTTGACGTTGTTGTTGTTGTTGTTTATTTGACGTTGTTGTTGTTGTTATTTATTTAACATTGTTTTTGTCATTGTTTTTGTTGTTTATTTGACGTTGTTTTTGTCATTGTTTTTGTTGTTTATTTGACGTTGTTGTTGTTGTTTATCTGACGTTGTTGTTGTTGACGTTGTTGTTGTTGTTGTTTATTTGACGTTGTTGTTGTTTTTGTTGACGTTGTTGTTGTTGTTGACGTTGTTGTTGTTGTTGTTTATTTGACGTTGTTGTTGTTGTTTATTTGACATTGTTGTTGTTGTTGACGGTGTTGTTGTTGTTGTTTACTTGACATTGTTGTTGTTGTTGACGTTGTTGTTGTTGTTGTTTATTTGACGTTGTTGTTGTTGTTGTTTATTTGACGTTGTTGTTGTTTATTTGATGTTATTGTTGTTGACGTTGTTGTTGTTGTTGTTGTTTATTTGACGTTGTTGTTGTTGTTGTTGTTTATTTGACATAGTTGTTGTTGTTGACGCTGTTGTTGTTTATTTGACGTTTTTGTTGTTGTTGATGTTGTTGTTTTTTATTTGACGTTGTTGTTAATGTTGTTGATTTGACGTTGTTGTTGTTTATTTGACGTTGTTGTGTTGTTGTTGTTTATTTGACGTTGTTGTTGTTGTTTATTTGACGTTGTTATTGTTAATGTTTATTTGACATTGTTGTTGTTGTTGACGGTGTTGTTGTTGTTGTTTATTTGACATTGTTGTTGTTGTTGTTGACGTTGTTGTTGTTGTTTATTTGACGTTGTTGTTTATTTGACGTTGTTGTTGTTTATTTGATGTTGTTGTTGTTTATTTGACGTTGTTGTTGGTAACGTTGTTGTTGTTGTTATTGTTTATTTGACGTTGTTGTTGTTGTTGTTTATTTGACGTAGTTGTTATTGTTGACGTTGTTGTTGTTGTTTATTTGACGTTTTTGTTGTTCTTGATGTTGTTGTTGTTTATTTGACGTAGTTGTTGTTGTTGACGTTGTTGTTATTATTGTTGTTATTTATTTGACGTTTTATTATTGTTGATGTTGTTGTTGTTGTTGTTGTTTATTTGACGTTGTTGTTGTTGTTTATTTGACGTTGTTGTTGTTGTTGTTGTTATTGTTCTTGTTTATTTGACGTTGTTGTTGTTGTTGTTTATTTGATATTGTTGTTGTAGTTGTTGTTTATTTGACGTTGTTGTTGTTGTTTATTTAACGTTGTTGTTGTTGTTATTTATTTGACGTTGTTGTTGTTGCTATTGTTTATTTGACGTTGTTGTTGTTGTTGTTGTTTATTTGACGATGTTATTGTTGTTTATTTGACGTTGTTTTTGTTATTTGACGTTGTTGTTGTTGTATTTGTTGTTGTTGTTGTTCCTTATTTGACGTTGTTATTATTGTTGTTGTTTATTTGACGTTGTTGTTGTTGTATTTGTTGTTGTTGTTGTTCCTTATTTGACGTTGTTATTATTGTTGTTGTTTATTTGACGTTGTTGTTGCTGTTGTTTATTTGACGTTGTTGTTGTTGTTGTTGTTGTTGTTTATTTGACGTTGTTGTTGTTGTTGTTGTTGTTTATTTGACGTTGTTGTTGTTGTTGTTGTTGTTTATTTGACGTTGTTGTTGTTGTTGTTGTTTATTTGACGTTGTTGTTGTTGTTGTTGTTTATTTGACGTTGTTGTTGTTGTTGTTGTTGTTGTTTATTTGACGTTGTTGTTGTTGTTGACGTTGTTGTTGTTGTTGTTGTTTATTTAACATTGTTGTTGTTGTTTATTTGACGTTGTTGTTGTTGTTTATTTGACATAGTTGTTGTTGTTGTTGTTTATTTGACGTTGTTGTTGTTGTTGTTGACGTTGTTGGTGTTGTTGTTTATTTGATGTTGTTGTTGTTATTGTTGTTGTTGTTGTTGTTGTTTACTTGACGTTGTTGTTGTTATTGTTTATTTAACGTTGTTGTTGTTGTTGTTGTTTATTTGACGTTGTTGTTGTTGTTATTATTTATTTGACGTTGTTGTTGTTGTTATTGTTTATTTGACGTTGTTATTGTTGTTTATTTAACGTTGTTTTTGTTATTTGACGTTGTTGTTGTTGTTGTTGTTGTTTATCTGACGTTGTTGTTGTTGACGTTGTTGTTGTTGTTTATTTGACGTTGTTGTTGTTGACGTTGTTGTTGTTATTGACATTGTTGTTGTTGTTGACGTTGTTGTTGTTGTTGTTGTTTATTTGACGTTGTTGTTATTGTTTATTTGACATTGTTGTTGTTGACGGTGTTGTTGCTGTTGTTGTTTATTTGACATTGTTCTTGTTGTTGTTGACGTTGTTGTTGTTGTTGTTGTTGTTGTTGTTGTTTATTTGACGTTGTTGTTGTTGTTGTTGTTGTTGTTTATTTGACGTTGTTGTTGTTTATTTGATGTTATTGTTGTTGTTGTTTATTTGACGTTGTTGTTGTTGTTTATTTGACGTAGTTGTTGTTGTTGACGTTGTTGTTGTTTATTTGACGTTTTTGTTGTTATTGATGTTGTTGTTGTTTATTTGACGTTGTTGTTGTTGTTGTTGTTGATTTGACGTTGTTGTTGTTGTTTATTTGACGTTGTTATTGTTGTTGTTATTGTTGTTGTTGTTTATTTGACGTTGTTGTTGTTGTTGTTTATTTGACGTTGTTATTGTTTATTTGACATTGTTGTTGTAGTTGTTGTTATTTATTTGACGTTGTTATTGTTGTTGTTGTTGTTTATTTGAAGTTGTTGTTGTTGTTTATTTGACATTGTTGTTGTTGTTTATTTGACATTGTTGTTGTTGTTGTTTATTTGACGTTGTTGTTGTTTATTTGACGTTGTTGTTGTTAATGTTTATTTGACATTGTTGTTGTTGTTGACGGTGTTGTTGTTGTTGTTTATTTGACATTGTTGTTGTTGTTGTTGTTGTTGACGTTTTTGTTGTTGTTGTTTATTTGACGTTGTTGTTGTTGTTTATTTGACGTTGTTGTTGTTGTTGTTTATTTGACGTTGTTGTTGTTGTTTATTTGATGTTGTTGTTGTTGACGTTGTTGTTGTTGTTATTGTTTATTTGACGTTGTTGTTATTGTTTATTTGACGTTTTTGTTGTTGTTGTTGATGTTGTTGTTGTTTTTGTTGTTGTTTATTTGACGTTGTTGTTGTTATTTATTTGACGTTGTTGTTGTTGTTTATTTGACGTTGTTGTTGTTGTTGTTACTGTTATTGTTGTTGTTGTTGTTTATTTGACGTTGTTGTTGTTGTTTATTTGACGTTGTTGTTGTTGTTTATTTGACGTTGTTGTTGTTGTTAATTTGACGTTGTTGTTGTTGACGTTGTTGTTGTTGTTATTGTTTATTTGACGTTGTTGTTATTGTTTATTTGACGTTTTTGTTGTTGTTGTTGATGTTGTTGTTGTTTTTGTTGTTGTTTATTTGACGTTGTTGTTGTTATTTATTTGACGTTGTTGTTGTTGTTTATTTGACGTTGTTGTTGTTGTTGTTACTGTTATTGTTGTTGTTGTTGTTTATTTGACGTTGTTGTTGTTGTTATTGTTGTTTATTTGACGTTGTTGTTGTTGTTATTTATTTGACGTTGTTTTTGTCGTTGTTTTTGTTGTTTATTTGACGTTATTTTGGTCGTTGTTTTTGTTGTTTATTTGACGTTGTTGTTGTTGTTTATCTAACGTTGTTGTTGTTGACGTTGTTGTTGTTGTTGTTGTTTATTTGACGTTGTTAATGTTGTTGACGTTGTTGTTGTTGTTGACGTTGTTAATGTTGTTGACGTTGTTGTTGTTGTTGACGTTGTTGTTGTTGTTGACGTTGTTGTTGTTGTTGTTTATTTGACGTTGTTGTTGTTTATTTGACATTGTTGTTGTTGTTGACGGTGTTGTTGTTGTTGTTGTTTATTTGACATTGTTGTTGTTGTTGTTGACGTTGTTGTTGTTGTTGTTTATTTGACGTTGTTGTTGTTGTTGTTGTTTATTTGACGTTGTTGTTGTTTATTTGATGTTATTGTTGTTGACGTTGTTGTTGTTGTTGTTTATTTGACGTTGTTGTTGTTTATTTGACGTAGTTGTTGTTGTTGTTGACGTCGTTGTTGTTTATTTGACGTTTTTGTTGTTGTTGATGTTGTTGTTGTTTATTTGACGTTGTTGTTGTTGTTGTTGTTGATTTGACGTTGTTGTTGTTTATTTGACGTTGTTGTTGTTGTTGTTATTGTTGTTGTTGTTTATTTGACGTTGTTGTTGTTGTTTATTTGACGTTGTTATTGTTTATTTGACGTTGTTGTTGTAGTTGTTGTTATTTATTTGACGTTGTTATTGTTATTGTTGTTTATTTGACGTTGTTGTTGTTGTTGTTGTTTATTTGACGTTGTTGTTGTTGTTGTTGTTGTTTATTTGACGTTGTTGTTGTTGTTTATTTGACGTTGTTGTTGTTGTTGTTTATTTGACGTTGTTGTTGTTAATGTTTATTTGACATTGTTGTTGTTGTTGACGGTGTTGTTGTTGTTGTTTATTTGACATTGTTGTTGTTGTTGTTGACGTTGTTGTTGTTGTTTATTTGACGTTTTTGTTGTTCTTGATGTTGTTGTTGTTTTTGTTGTTGTTTATTTGACGTTGTTGTTGTTCTTGATGTTGTTGTTGTTTTTTTTGTTGTTTATTTGACGTTGTTGTTGTTGTTTATTTGACGTTGTTGTTGACGTTGTTGTTGTTGTTGTTTATTTGACGTTGTTGTTTATTTGACGTTGTTGTTGTTTATTTGACGTTGTTGTTGTTGTTGTTTATTTGACGTTGTTGTTGTTGTTGTTGTTTATTTGACGTTGTTGTTGTTGTTGTTATTGTTTATTTGACGTTGTTGTTGTTGTTGTTGTTGTTGTTTATTTGACGTTGTTATTGTTGTTTATTTGACGATGTTTTTGTTATTTGACGTTGTTGTTGTTGTTGTATTTGTTGTTGTTGTTTTTGTTCCTTATTTGATGTTGTTGTTGTTGTTTATTTGACGTTTTTGTTGTTGTTGATGTTGTTTTGTTGTTGTTGTTTATTTGATGTTTTTGTTGTTTATTTGACGTTGTTGTTGTTAATGTTTATTTGACATTGTTGACGGTGTTGTTATTGTTGTTTATTTGACATTGTTGTTGTTGTTGTTGTTGACGTTTTTGTTGTTGTTGTTTATTTGACGTTTATTTGACGTTGTTGTTGTTGTTGTTGTTTATTTGACGTTGTTGACGTTGTTGTTGTTTTTATTGTTTATTTGACGTTGTTGTTGTTGTTTATTTGACGTAGTTGTTGTTGTTGACGTTGTTGTTGTTGTTGTTGTTGTTTATTTGAGGTTTTTGTTGTTGTTGATGTTGTCGTTGTTTTTGTTGTTGTTTATTTGACGTTGTTGTTGTTATTTATTTGACGTTGTTGTTTATTTGACGTTGTTGTTGTTGTTATTGTTATTGTTATTGTTGTTGTTGTTGTTTATTTGACGTTGTTGTTTATTTGACGTTGTTGTTGTTGTTGTTTATTTGACGTTGTTGTTGTTGTTATTTATTTGACATTGTTTTTGTCATTGTTTTTGTTGTTTATTTGACGTTGTTTTTGTCGTTGTTTTTGTTGTTTATTTGACGTTGTTGTTGTTGTTGTTTATCTGATGTTGTTGTTGTTGACGTTGTTGTTGTTGTTGTTTATTTGACGTTGTTGTTGTTGTTGTTGACGTTGTTGTTGTTGACGTTGTTGTTGTTGTTGTTTATTTGACGTTGTTGTTGTTGTTTATTTGACATTGTTGTTGTTGTTGACGGTGTTGTTGTTGTTGTTTACTTGACATTGTTGTTGTTGTTGACGTTGTTGTTGTTGTTGTTTATTTGACGTTGTTGTTGTTGTTGTTTATTTGACGTTGTTGTTGTTTATTTGATGTTATTGTTGTTGACGTTGTTGTTGTTGTTGTTTATTTGACGTTGTTGTTGTTGTTGTTTATTTGACGTAGTTGTTGTTGTTGACGTTGTTGTTGTTTATTTGACGTTTTTGTTGTTGTTGATGTTGTTGTTTTTTATTTGACGTTGTTGTTAATGTTGTTGATTTGACGTTGTTGTTGTTTATTTGACGTTGTTGTTGTTATTGTTTATTTGACGTTGTTGTTGTTGTTTATTTGACGTTGTTATTGTTAATGTTTATTTGACATTGTTGTTGTTGTTGACGGTGTTGTTGTTGTTGTTTATTTGACATTGTTGTTGTTGTTGTTGACGTTGTTGTTGTTGTTTATTTGACGTTGTTGTTTATTTGACGTTGTTGTTGTTTATTTGATGTTGTTGTTGTTTATTTGACGTTGTTGTTGGTAACGTTGTTGTTGTTGTTATTGTTTATTTGACGTTGTTGTTGTTGTTGTTTATTTGACGTAGTTGTTATTGTTGACGTTGTTGTTGTTGTTTATTTGACGTTTTTGTTGTTCTTGATGTTGTTGTTGTTTATTTGACGTAGTTGTTGTTGTTGACGTTGTTGTTGTTTATTTGACGTTGTTGTTGTAGTTGTTGTTATTTATTTGACGTTGTTATTGTTATTGTTGTTTATTTGACGTCGTTGTTGTTGTTGTTGTTTATTTGACGTTGTTGTTGTTGTTGTTGTTGTTGTTGTTTATTTGACGTTGTTGTTGTTGTTTATTTGACGTTGTTGTTGTTAATGTTTATTTGACATTGTTGTTGTTGTTGACGGTGTTGTTGTTGTTGTTTATTTGACATTGTTGTTGTTGTTGTTGACGTTGTTGTTGTAGTTTATTTGACGTTGTTGTTGTTTATTTGATGTTATTGTTGTTGACGTTGTTGTTGTTGTTGTTTATTTGACGTTGTTATTGTTGTTTATTTGACGTTGTTGTTGTTTATTTGACGTTGTTGTTGTTGACGTTGTTGTTGTTGTTATTGTTTATTTGACGTTGTTGTTGTTGTTTATTTGACGTAGTTGTTGTTGTTGACGTTGTTGTTGTTGTTGTTTATTTGACGTTTTTGTTGTTCTTGATGTTGTTGTTGTTTTTCTTGTTGTTTATTTGACGTTGTTGTTGTTCTTGATGTTGTTGTTGTTTTTGTTGTTGTTTATTTGACGTTGTTGTTGTTGTTTATTTGACGTTGTTGTTGACGTTGTTGTTGTTGTTGTTTATTTGACGTTGTTGTTTATTTGACGTTGTTGTTGTTTATTTGACGTTGTTGTTGTTGTTGTTTATTTGACGTTGTTGTTGTTGTTGTTTATTTGACGTTGTTGTTGTTGTTGTTGTTGTTTATTTGACGTTGTTGTTGTTTTGTTGTTGTTGTTGTTTATTTGACGTTGTTATTGTTGTTTATTTGACGATGTTTTTGTTATTTGACGTTGTTGTTGTTGTTGTATTTGTTGTTGTTGTTTTTGTTCCTTATTTGATGTTGTTGTTGTTGTTTATTTGACGTTTTTGTTGTTGTTGATGTTGTTTTGTTGTTGTTGTTTATTTGATGTTTTTGTTGTTTATTTGACGTTGTTGTTGTTAATGTTTATTTGACATTGTTGACGGTGTTGTTATTGTTGTTTATTTGACATTGTTGTTGTTGTTGTTGTTGACGTTTTTGTTGTTGTTGTTTATTTGACGTTTATTTGACGTTGTTGTTGTTGTTGTTTATTTGACGTTGTTGTTGTTGTTGTTGTTTATTTGACGTTGTTGACGTTGTTGTTGTTGTTATTGTTTATTTGACGTTGTTGACGTTGTTGTTGTTGTTTATTTGACGTAGTTGTTGTTGTTGACGTTGTTGTTGTTGTTTATTTGAGGTTTTTGTTGTTGTTGATGTTGTTGTTGTTTTTGTTGTTGTTTATTTGACGTTGTTGTTGTTATTTATTTGACGTTGTTGTTTATTTGACGTTGTTGTTGTTGTTATTGTTATTGTTATTGTTGTTGTTGTTGTTTATTTGACGTTGTTGTTTATTTGACGTTGTTGTTAATGTTGTTTATTTGACGTTGTTGTTGTTGTTATTTATTTGACATTGTTTTTGTTGTTTATTTGACGTTGTTTTTGTCGTTGTTTTTGTTGTTTATTTGACGTTGTTGTTGTTGTTGTTTATCTGACGTTGTTGTTGTTGACGTTGTTGTTGTTGTTGTTTATTTGACGTTGTTGTTGTTGTTGTTGACGTTGTTGTTGTTGTTGACGTTGTTGTTGTTGTTGACGGTGTTGTTGTTGTTGTTGTTTATTTGACGTTGTTGTTGTTGTTTATTTGACATTGTTGTTGTTGTTGACGGTGTTGTTGTTGTTGTTTACTTGACATTGTTGTTGTTGTTGACATTGTTGTTGTTGTTGTTTATTTGACGTTGTTGTTGTTGTTGTTTATTTGACGTTGTTGTTGTTTATTTGATGTTATTGTTGTTGACGTTGTTGTTGTTGTTGTTTATTTGACGTTGTTGTTGTTGTTGTTGTTTATTTGACGTAGTTGTTGTTGTTGACGTTGTTGTTGTTTATTTGACGTTTTTGTTGTTGTTGATGTTGTTGTTTTTTATTTGACGTTGTTGTTAATGTTGTTGATTTGACGTTGTTGTTGTTTATTTGACGTTGTTGTTGTTGTTGTTTATTTGACGTTGTTGTTGTTGTTTATTTGACGTTGTTATTGTTAATGTTTATTTGACATTGTTGTTGTTGTTGACGGTGTTGTTGTTGTTGTTTATTTGACATTGTTGTTGTTGTTGTTGACGTTGTTGTTGTTGTTTATTTGACATTGTTGTTTATTTGACGTTGTTGTTGTTTATTTGATGTTGTTGTTGTTTATTTGACGTTGTTGTTGGTAACGTTGTTGTTGTTGTTATTGTTTATTTGACGTTGTTGTTGTTGTTTATTTGGCGTAGTTGTTATTGTTGACGTTGTTGTTGTTGTTTATTTGACGTTTTTGTTGTTCTTGATGTTGTTGTTGTTTATTTGACGTAGTTGTTGTTGTTGACGTTGTTGTTGTTGTTGTTGTTATTTATTTGACGTTTTTGTTATTGTTGATGTTGTTGTTGTTGTTGTTGTTGTTGTTTATTTGACGTTGTTGTTGTTGTTTATTTGACGTTGTTGTTGTTGTTATTGTTCTTGTTTATTTGACGTTGTTGTTGTTGTTGTTTATTTGATATTGTTGTTGTAGTTGTTGTTTATTTGACGTTGTTGTTGTTGTTTATTTAACGTTGTTGTTGTTGTTATTTATTTGACGTTGTTGTTGTTGCTATTGTTTATTTGACGTTGTTGTTGTTGTTGTTTATTTGACGATGTTATTGTTGTTTATTTGACGTTGTTTTTGTTATTTGACGTTGTTGTTGTTGTATTTGTTGTTGTTGTTATTCCTTATTTGACGTTGTTATTATTGTTGTTGTTTATTTGACGTTGTTGTTGCTGTTGTTTATTTGACGTTGTTGTTGTTGTTGTTGTTGTTGTTGTTTATTTGACGTTGTTGTTGTTGTTGTTTATTTGACGTTGTTGTTGTTGTTGACGTTGTTGTTGTTGTTTATTTAACGTTGTTGTTGTTGTTGTTTATTTGACGTTGTTGTTGTTGTTTATTTGACATAGTTGTTGTTGTTGTTGTTGTTTATTTGACGTTGTTGTTGTTGTTGTTGACGTTGTTGGTGTTGTTGTTTATTTGACGTTGTTGTTGTTATTGTTGTTGTTGTTGTTGTTGTTGTTGTTTACTTGACGTTGTTGTTGTTATTGTTTATTTGACGTTGTTGTTGTTGTTGTTTATTTGACGTTGTTGTTGTTATTATTATTTATTTGACGTTGTTGTTGTTGTTATTGTTTATTTGACGTTGTTATTGTTGTTTATTTGACGTTGTTTTTGTTATTTGACGTTGTTGTTGTTGTTGTTGTTGTTTATCTGACATTGTTGTTGTTGACGTTGTTGTTGTTGTTTATTTGACGTTGTTGTTGTTGACGTTGTTGTTGTTATTGACATTGTTGTTGTTGTTGACGTTGTTGTTGTTGTTGTTGTTTATTTGACGTTGTTGTTATTGTTTATTTGACATTGTTGTTGTTGACAGTGTTGTTGCTGTTGTTGTTTATTTGACATTGTTCTTGTTGTTGTTGACGTTGTTGTTGTTGTTGTTGTTTATTTGACGTTGTTGTTGTTGTTGTTGTTGTTTATTTGACGTTGTTGTTGTTTATTTGATGTTATTGTTGTTGTTGTTTATTTGACGTTGTTGTTGTTGTTTATTTGACGTTGTTGTTGACGTTGTTGTTGTTGTTGTTTATTTGACGTTGTTGTTTATTTGACGTTGTTGTTGTTTATTTGACGTTGTTGTTGTTGTTGTTTATTTGACGTTGTTGTTGTTGTTGTTGTTTATTTGACGTTGTTGTTGTTGTTGTTGTTGTTTATTTGACGTTGTTGTTGTTTTGTTGTTGTTGTTGTTTATTTGACGTTGTTATTGTTGTTTATTTGACGATGTTTTTGTTATTTGACGTTGTTGTTGTTGTTGTATTTGTTGTTGTTGTTTTTGTTCCTTATTTGATGTTGTTGTTGTTGTTTATTTGACGTTTTTGTTGTTGTTGATGTTGTTTTGTTGTTGTTGTTTATTTGATGTTTTTGTTGTTTATTTGACGTTGTTGTTGTTAATGTTTATTTGACATTGTTGACGGTGTTGTTATTGTTGTTTATTTGACATTGTTGTTGTTGTTGTTGTTGACGTTTTTGTTGTTGTTGTTTATTTGACGTTTATTTGACGTTGTTGTTGTTGTTGTTGTTTATTTGACGTTGTTGTTGTTGTTGTTGTTTATTTGACGTTGTTGACGTTGTTGTTGTTGTTATTGTTTATTTGACGTTGTTGACGTTGTTGTTGTTGTTTATTTGACGTAGTTGTTGTTGTTGACGTTGTTGTTGTTGTTTATTTGAGGTTTTTGTTGTTGTTGATGTTGTTGTTGTTTTTGTTGTTGTTTATTTGACGTTGTTGTTGTTATTTATTTGACGTTGTTGTTTATTTGACGTTGTTGTTGTTGTTATTGTTATTGTTATTGTTGTTGTTGTTGTTTATTTGACGTTGTTGTTTATTTGACGTTGTTGTTAATGTTGTTTATTTGACGTTGTTGTTGTTGTTATTTATTTGACATTGTTTTTGTTGTTTATTTGACGTTGTTTTTGTCGTTGTTTTTGTTGTTTATTTGACGTTGTTGTTGTTGTTGTTTATCTGACGTTGTTGTTGTTGACGTTGTTGTTGTTGTTGTTTATTTGACGTTGTTGTTGTTGTTGTTGACGTTGTTGTTGTTGTTGACGTTGTTGTTGTTGTTGACGGTGTTGTTGTTGTTGTTGTTTATTTGACGTTGTTGTTGTTGTTTATTTGACATTGTTGTTGTTGTTGACGGTGTTGTTGTTGTTGTTTACTTGACATTGTTGTTGTTGTTGACATTGTTGTTGTTGTTGTTTATTTGACGTTGTTGTTGTTGTTGTTGTTTATTTGACGTTGTTGTTGTTTATTTGATGTTATTGTTGTTGACGTTGTTGTTGTTGTTGTTTATTTGACGTTGTTGTTGTTGTTGTTGTTTATTTGACGTAGTTGTTGTTGTTGACGTTGTTGTTGTTTATTTGACGTTTTTGTTGTTGTTGATGTTGTTGTTTTTTATTTGACGTTGTTGTTAATGTTGTTGATTTGACGTTGTTGTTGTTTATTTGACGTTGTTGTTGTTGTTGTTTATTTGACGTTGTTGTTGTTGTTTATTTGACGTTGTTATTGTTAATGTTTATTTGACATTGTTGTTGTTGTTGACGGTGTTGTTGTTGTTGTTTATTTGACATTGTTGTTGTTGTTGTTGACGTTGTTGTTGTTGTTTATTTGACATTGTTGTTTATTTGACGTTGTTGTTGTTTATTTGATGTTGTTGTTGTTTATTTGACGTTGTTGTTGGTAACGTTGTTGTTGTTGTTATTGTTTATTTGACGTTGTTGTTGTTGTTTATTTGGCGTAGTTGTTATTGTTGACGTTGTTGTTGTTGTTTATTTGACGTTTTTGTTGTTCTTGATGTTGTTGTTGTTTATTTGACGTAGTTGTTGTTGTTGACGTTGTTGTTGTTGTTGTTGTTATTTATTTGACGTTTTTGTTATTGTTGATGTTGTTGTTGTTGTTGTTGTTGTTGTTTATTTGACGTTGTTGTTGTTGTTTATTTGACGTTGTTGTTGTTGTTATTGTTCTTGTTTATTTGACGTTGTTGTTGTTGTTGTTTATTTGATATTGTTGTTGTAGTTGTTGTTTATTTGACGTTGTTGTTGTTGTTTATTTAACGTTGTTGTTGTTGTTATTTATTTGACGTTGTTGTTGTTGCTATTGTTTATTTGACGTTGTTGTTGTTGTTGTTTATTTGACGATGTTATTGTTGTTTATTTGACGTTGTTTTTGTTATTTGACGTTGTTGTTGTTGTATTTGTTGTTGTTGTTATTCCTTATTTGACGTTGTTATTATTGTTGTTGTTTATTTGACGTTGTTGTTGCTGTTGTTTATTTGACGTTGTTGTTGTTGTTGTTGTTGTTGTTGTTTATTTGACGTTGTTGTTGTTGTTGTTTATTTGACGTTGTTGTTGTTGTTGACGTTGTTGTTGTTGTTTATTTAACGTTGTTGTTGTTGTTGTTTATTTGACGTTGTTGTTGTTGTTTATTTGACATAGTTGTTGTTGTTGTTGTTGTTTATTTGACGTTGTTGTTGTTGTTGTTGACGTTGTTGGTGTTGTTGTTTATTTGACGTTGTTGTTGTTATTGTTGTTGTTGTTGTTGTTGTTGTTGTTTACTTGACGTTGTTGTTGTTATTGTTTATTTGACGTTGTTGTTGTTGTTGTTTATTTGACGTTGTTGTTGTTATTATTATTTATTTGACGTTGTTGTTGTTGTTATTGTTTATTTGACGTTGTTATTGTTGTTTATTTGACGTTGTTTTTGTTATTTGACGTTGTTGTTGTTGTTGTTGTTGTTTATCTGACATTGTTGTTGTTGACGTTGTTGTTGTTGTTTATTTGACGTTGTTGTTGTTGACGTTGTTGTTGTTATTGACATTGTTGTTGTTGTTGACGTTGTTGTTGTTGTTGTTGTTTATTTGACGTTGTTGTTATTGTTTATTTGACATTGTTGTTGTTGACAGTGTTGTTGCTGTTGTTGTTTATTTGACATTGTTCTTGTTGTTGTTGACGTTGTTGTTGTTGTTGTTGTTTATTTGACGTTGTTGTTGTTGTTGTTGTTGTTTATTTGACGTTGTTGTTGTTTATTTGATGTTATTGTTGTTGTTGTTTATTTGACGTTGTTGTTGTTGTTTATTTGACGTTGTTGTTGACGTTGTTGTTGTTGTTGTTTATTTGACGTTGTTGTTTATTTGACGTTGTTGTTGTTTATTTGACGTTGTTGTTGTTGTTGTTTATTTGACGTTGTTGTTGTTGTTGTTGTTTATTTGACGTTGTTGTTGTTGTTGTTGTTGTTTATTTGACGTTGTTGTTGTTTTGTTGTTGTTGTTGTTTATTTGACGTTGTTATTGTTGTTTATTTGACGATGTTTTTGTTATTTGACGTTGTTGTTGTTGTTGTATTTGTTGTTGTTGTTTTTGTTCCTTATTTGATGTTGTTGTTGTTGTTTATTTGACGTTTTTGTTGTTGTTGATGTTGTTTTGTTGTTGTTGTTTATTTGATGTTTTTGTTGTTTATTTGACGTTGTTGTTGTTAATGTTTATTTGACATTGTTGACGGTGTTGTTATTGTTGTTTATTTGACATTGTTGTTGTTGTTGTTGTTGACGTTTTTGTTGTTGTTGTTTATTTGACGTTTATTTGACGTTGTTGTTGTTGTTGTTGTTTATTTGACGTTGTTGTTGTTGTTGTTGTTTATTTGACGTTGTTGACGTTGTTGTTGTTGTTATTGTTTATTTGACGTTGTTGACGTTGTTGTTGTTGTTTATTTGACGTAGTTGTTGTTGTTGACGTTGTTGTTGTTGTTTATTTGAGGTTTTTGTTGTTGTTGATGTTGTTGTTGTTTTTGTTGTTGTTTATTTGACGTTGTTGTTGTTATTTATTTGACGTTGTTGTTTATTTGACGTTGTTGTTGTTGTTATTGTTATTGTTATTGTTGTTGTTGTTGTTTATTTGACGTTGTTGTTTATTTGACGTTGTTGTTAATGTTGTTTATTTGACGTTGTTGTTGTTGTTATTTATTTGACATTGTTTTTGTTGTTTATTTGACGTTGTTTTTGTCGTTGTTTTTGTTGTTTATTTGACGTTGTTGTTGTTGTTGTTTATCTGACGTTGTTGTTGTTGACGTTGTTGTTGTTGTTGTTTATTTGACGTTGTTGTTGTTGTTGTTGACGTTGTTGTTGTTGTTGACGTTGTTGTTGTTGTTGACGGTGTTGTTGTTGTTGTTGTTTATTTGACGTTGTTGTTGTTGTTTATTTGACATTGTTGTTGTTGTTGACGGTGTTGTTGTTGTTGTTTACTTGACATTGTTGTTGTTGTTGACATTGTTGTTGTTGTTGTTTATTTGACGTTGTTGTTGTTGTTGTTGTTTATTTGACGTTGTTGTTGTTTATTTGATGTTATTGTTGTTGACGTTGTTGTTGTTGTTGTTTATTTGACGTTGTTGTTGTTGTTGTTTATTTGACATAGTTGTTGTTGTTGACGTTGTTGTTGTTTATTTGACGTTTTTGTTGTTGTTGATGTTGTTGTTTTTTATTTGACGTTGTTGTTAATGTTGTTGATTTGACGTTGTTGTTGTTTATTTGACGTTGTTGTTGTTGTTGTTTATTTGACGTTGTTGTTGTTGTTTATTTGACGTTGTTATTGTTAATGTTTATTTGACATTGTTGTTGTTGTTGACGGTGTTGTTGTTGTTGTTTATTTGACATTGTTGTTGTTGTTGTTGACGTTGTTGTTGTTGTTTATTTGACATTGTTGTTTATTTGACGTTGTTGTTGTTTATTTGATGTTGTTGTTGTTTATTTGACGTTGTTGTTGGTAACGTTGTTGTTGTTGTTATTGTTTATTTGACGTTGTTGTTGTTGTTTATTTGGCGTAGTTGTTATTGTTGACGTTGTTGTTGTTGTTTATTTGACGTTTTTGTTGTTCTTGATGTAGTTGTTGTTTATTTGACGTAGTTGTTGTTGTTGACGTTGTTGTTGTTGTTGTTGTTGTTATTTATTTGACGTTTTTGTTATTGTTGATGTTGTTGTTGTTGTTGTTGTTGTTGTTTATTTGACGTTGTTGTTGTTGTTTATTTGACGTTGTTGTTGTTGTTATTGTTCTTGTTTATTTGACGTTGTTGTTGTTGTTGTTTATTTGATATTGTTGTTGTAGTTGTTGTTTATTTGACGTTGTTGTTGTTGTTTATTTAACGTTGTTGTTGTTGTTATTTATTTGACGTTGTTGTTGTTGCTATTGTTTATTTGACGTTGTTGTTGTTGTTTATTTGACGATGTTATTGTTGTTTATTTGACGTTGTTTTTGTTATTTGACGTTGTTGTTGTTGTATTTGTTGTTGTTGTTGTTCCTTATTTGACGTTGTTATTATTGTTGTTGTTTATTTGACGTTGTTGTTGCTGTTGTTTATTTGACGTTGTTGTTGTTGTTGTTTATTTGACGTTGTTGTTGTTGTTGTTTATTTGACGTTGTTGTTGTTGTTGACGTTGTTGTTGTTGTTTATTTAACGTTGTTGTTGTTGTTGTTTATTTGACGTTGTTGTTGTTGTTTATTTGACATAGTTGTTGTTGTTGTTGTTGTTTATTTGACGTTGTTGTTGTTGTTGTTGACGTTGTTGGTGTTGTTGTTTATTTGACGTTGTTGTTGTTATTGTTGTTGTTGTTGTTGTTGTTGTTTACTTGACGTTGTTGTTGTTATTGTTTATTTGACGTTGTTGTTGTTGTTGTTGTTTATTTGACGTTGTTGTTGTTGTTATTATTTATTTGACGTTGTTGTTGTTGTTATTGTTTATTTGACGTTGTTATTGTTGTTTATTTGACGTTGTTTTTGTTATTTGACGTTGTTGTTGTTGTTTATCTGACATTGTTGTTGTTGACGTTGTTGTTGTTGTTTATTTGACGTTGTTGTTGTTGACGTTGTTGTTGTTATTGACATTGTTGTTGTTGTTGACGTTGTTGTTGTTGTTGTTGTTTATTTGACGTTGTTGTTATTGTTTATTTGACATTGTTGTTGTTGACAGTGTTGTTGCTGTTGTTGTTTATTTGACATTGTTCTTGTTGTTGTTGACGTTGTTGTTGTTGTTGTTGTTTATTTGACGTTGTTGTTGTTGTTGTTGTTGTTTATTTGACGTTGTTGTTGTTTATTTGATGTTATTGTTGTTGTTGTTTATTTGACGTTGTTGTTGTTGTTTATTTGACGTAGTTGTTGTTGTTGACGTTGTTGTTGTTGTTTATTTGACGTTTTTGTTGTTATTGATGTTGTTGTTGTTTATTTGACGTTGTTGTTGTTGATTTGACGTTGTTGTTGTTGTTTATTTGACGTTGTTATTGTTGTTGTTGTTTATTTGACGTTGTTGTTGTTGTTGTTTATTTGACGTTGTTATTGTTTATTTGACATTGTTGTTGTAGTTGTTGTTATTTATTTGACGTTGTTATTGTTGTTGTTGTTGTTTATTTGAAGTTGTTGTTGTTGTTTATTTGACGTTGTTGTTGTTGTTGTTTATTTGACATTGTTCTTGTTGTTGTTGTTTATTTGACGTTGTTGTTGTTTATTTGACGTTGTTGTTGTTAATGTTTATTTGACATTGTTGTTGTTGTTGACGGTGTTGTTGTTGTTGTTTATTTGACATTGTTGTTGTTGTTGTTGTTGACGTTTTTGTTGTTGTTGTTTATTTGACGTTGTTGTTGTTGTTTATTTGACGTTGTTGTTGTTGTTGTTGTTTATTTGACGTTGTTGTTGTTGTTTATTTGACGTTGTTGTTGTTGACGTTGTTGTTGTTGTTATTGTTTATTTGACGTTGTTGTTATTGTTTATTTGACGTTTTTGTTGTTGTTGTTGTTTATTTGACGTTGTTGTTGTTGTTATTGTTGTTTATTTGACGTTGTTGTTGTTGTTATTTATTTGACGTTATTTTTGTCGTTGTTTTTGTTGTTTATTTGACGTTATTTTTGTCGTTGTTTTTGTTGTTTATTTGACGTTGTTGTTGTTTTTGTTTATCTAACGTTGTTGTTGTTGACGTTGTTGTTGTTGACGTTGTTGTTGTTGTTGTTTATTTGACGTTGTTAATGTTGTTGACGTTGTTGTTGTTGTTGACGTTGTTGTTGTTGTTGTTGACGTTGTTGTTGTTGTTGACGTTGTTGTTGTTGTTGTTTATTTGACGTTGTTGTTGTTGTTTATTTGACATTGTTGTTGTTGTTGACGGTGTTGTTGTTGTTGTTGTTTATTTGACATTGTTGTTGTTGTTGTTGACGTTGTTGTTGTTGTTGTTTATTTGACGTTGTTGTTGTCGTTTATTTGACGTTGTTGTTGTTTATTTGATGTTATTGTTGTTGACGTTGTTGTTGTTGTTGTTTATTTGACGTTGTTGTTGTTGTTTATTTGACGTAGTTGTTGTTGTTGTTGACGTTGTTGTTGTTTATTTGACGTTTTTGTTGTTGTTGATGTTGTTGTTGTTTATTTGACGTTGTTGTTGTTGTTGTTGATTTGACGTTGTTGTTGTTTATTTGACGTTGTTGTTATTGTTGTTGTTATTGTTGTTGTTGTTTATTTGACGTTGTTGTTGTTGTTTATTTGACGTTGTTATTGTTTATTTGACGTTGTTGTTGTAATTATTGTTATTTATTTGACGTTGTTATTGTTTTTGTTGTTTATTTGACGTTGTTGTTGTTGTTGTTGTTGTTTATTTGACGTTGTTGTTGTTGTTGTTTATATGATGTTGTTGTTGTTGTTGTTTATTTGACGTTGTTGTTGTTAATGTTTATTTGACATTGTTGTTGTTGTTGACGGTGTTGTTGTTGTTGTTGTTTATTTGACATTGTTGTTGTTGTTGTTGTTGTTGATGTTGTTGTTGTAGTTTATTTGACGTTGTTGTTGTTGTTTATTTGATGTTATTGTTGTTGACGTTGTTGTTGTTGTTGTTTATAAGACGTTGTTGTTGTTGTTTATTTGACGTTGTTGTTGTTTATTTGACGTTGTTGTTGTTGACGTTGTTGTTGTTATTGTTTATTTGACGTTGTTGTTGTTGTTGTTTATTTGACGTTGTTGTTGTTGTTGACGTTGTTGTTGTTGTTGTTGTTTATTTAACGTTGTTGTTGTTGTTGTTTATTTGACGTTGTTGTTGTTGTTGTTTATTTGACATAGTTGTTGTTGTTGTTGTTTATTTGACGTTGTTGTTGTTGTTGACGTTGTTGGTGTTGTTGTTTATTTGACGTTGTTGTTGTTATTGTTGTTGTTGTTGTTGTTTACTTGACGTTGTTGTTGTTGTTGTTTATTTGACGTTGTTGTTGTTGTTGTTTATTTGACGTTGTTGTTGTTGTTGTTATTATTTATTTGACGTTGTTGTTGTTGTTATTGTTTATTTGACGTTGTTATTGTTGTTTATTTGACGTTGTTTTTGTTATTTGACGTTGTTGTTGTTGTTGTTTATTTGACGTTATTGTTGTTGTTGTTTATATGACGTTGTTGTTGTTGACGTTGTTGTTGTTGTTTATTTGACGTTGTTGTTGTTGACGTTGTTGTTGTTATTGACATCGTTGTTGTTGTTGACGTTGTTGTTGTTGTTGTTGTTTATTTGACGTTGTTGTTATTGTTTATTTGACATTGTTGTCGTTGACGGTGTTGTTGTTGTTGTTGTTTATTTGACATTGTTCTTGTTGTTGTTGACGTTGTTGTTGTTGTTGTTGTTGTTTATTTGACGTTGTTGTTGTTGTTGTTGTTGTTTATTTGACGTTGTTGTTGTTTATTTGATGTTATTGTTGTTGTTGTTTATTTGACGTTGTTGTTGTTATTTATTTGACGTAGTTGGTGTTGTTGACGTTGTTGTTGTTTATTTGACGTTTTTGTTGTTGTTGATGTTGTTGTTGTTTATTTGACGTTGTTGTTGTTGTTGTTGTTGTTGTTGATTTGACGTTGTTGTTGTTGTTTATTTGACGTTGTTATTGTTGTTGTTATTGTTGTTGTTGTTTATTTGACGTCGTTGTTGTTGTTGTTTATTTGACGTTGTTATTGTTTATTTGACATTGTTGTTGTAGTTGTTGTTATTTATTTGACGTTGTTATTGTTGTTGTTGTTGTTTATTTGAAGTTGTTGTTGTTGTTTATTTGACGTTGTTGTTGTTGTTGTTGTTTATTTGACATTGTTGTTGTTGTTGTTTATTTGACGTTGTTGTTGTTTATTTGACGTTGTTGTTGTTAATGTTTATTTGACATTGTTGTTGTTGTTGACGGTGTTGTTGTTGTTGTTTATTTGACATTGTTGTTGTTGTTGTTGTTGACGTTTTTGTTGTTGTTGTTTATTTGACGTTGTTGTTGTTGTTTATTTGACGTTGTTGTTGTTGTTGTTTATTTGACGTTGTTGTTGTTGTTTATTTGATGTTGTTGTTGTTGACGTTGTTGTTGTTGTTATTGTTTATTTGACGTTGTTGTTATTGTTTATTTGACGTTTTTGTTGTTGTTGTTGATGTTGTTGTTGTTTTTGTTGTTGTTTATTTGACGTTGTTGTTGTTATTTATTTGACGTTGTTGTTGTTGTTTATTTGACGTTGTTGTTGTTGTTGTTGTTACTGTTATTGTTGTTGTTGTTGTTTATTTGACGTTGTTGTTGTTGTTATTGTTGTTTATTTGACGTTGTTGTTGTTGTTATTTATTTGACGTTGTTTTTGTCGTTGTTTTTGTTGTTTATTTGACGTTATTTTTGTCGTTGTTTTTGTTGTTTATTTGATGTTGTCGTTGTTGTTGTTGTTTATCTAACGTTGTTGTTGTTGACGTTGTTGTTGTTGTTGTTTATTTGACGTTGTTAATGTTGTTGACGTTGTTGTTGTTGTTGACGTTGTTGTTGTTGTTGTTGACGTTGTTGTTGTTGTTGACGTTGTTGTTGTTGTTGTTTATTTGACGTTGTTGTTGTTGTTTATTTGACATTGTTGTTGTTGTTGACGGTGTTGTTGTTGTTGTTGTTTATTTGACATTGTTGTTGTTGTTGTTGACGTTGTTGTTGTTGTTTATTTGACGTTGTTGTTGTTGTTGTTGTTTATTTGACGTTGTTGTTGTTTATTTGATGTTATTGTTGTTGACGTTGTTGTTGTTGTTGTTTATTTGACGTTGTTGTTGTTGTTTATTTGACGTAGTTGTTGTTGTTGACGTTGTTGTTGTTTATTTGACGTTTTTGTTGTTGTTGATGTTGTTGTTGTTTATTTGACGTTATTGTTGTTGTTGTTGATTTGACGTTGTTGTTTATTTGACGTTGTTGTTGTTGTTGTTATTGTTGTTGTTGTTTATTTGATGTTGTTGTTGTTGTTTATTTGACGTTGTTATTGTTTATTTGACGTTGTTGTTGTAGTTGTTGTTATTTATTTGACGTTGTTATTGTTATTGTTGTTTATTTGACGTTGTTGTTGTTGTTGTTGTTGTTGTTGTTTATTTGACGTTGTTGTTGTTGTTTATATGACGTTGTTGTTGTTGTTGTTTATTTGACGTTGTTGTTGTTAATGTTTATTTGACATTGTTGTTGTTGTTGACGGTGTTGTTGTTGTTGTTGTTTATTTGACGTTGTTGTTGTTTATTTGACGTTGTTGTTGTTTATTTGACGTTGTTGTTGTTGTTGACGGTTTTGTTGTTATTGTTTATTTGACGTTGTTGTTGTTGTTGTTTATTTGACGTTGTTGTTGTTGTTGACGTTGTTGTTGTTGTTGTTGTTGTTGTTGTTTATTTGACGTTGTTGTTGTTGTTGTTTATTTGACGTTGTTGTTGTTGTTGTTTATTTGACATAGTTGTTGTTGTTGTTGTTTATTTGACGTTGTTGTTGTTGTTGACGTTGTTGGTGTTGTTGTTTATTTGACGTTGTTGTTGTTATTGTTGTTGTTGTTGTTGTTGTTTACTTGACGTTGTTGTTGTTGTTGTTTATTTGACGTTGTTGTTGTTGTTGTTTATTTGACGTTGTTGTTGTTGTTGTTATTATTTATTTGACGTTGTTGTTGTTGTTATTGTTTATTTGACGTTGTTATTGTTGTTTATTTGACGTTGTTTTTGTTATTTGACGTTGTTGTTGTTGTTGTTTATTTGACGTTATTGTTGTTGTTGTTTATCTGACGTTGTTGTTGTTGACGTTGTTGTTGTTGTTTATTTGACGTTGTTGTTGTTGACGTTGTTGTTGTTATTGACATCGTTGTTGTTGTTGACGTTGTTGTTGTTGTTTATTTGACGTTGTTGTTATTGTTTATTTGACATTGTTGTCGTTGACGGTGTTGTTGTTGTTGTTGTTGTTTATTTGACATTGTTCTTGTTGTTGTTGACGTTGTTGTTGTTGTTGTTGTTGTTTATTTGACGTTGTTGTTGTTGTTGTTGTTGTTTATTTGACGTTGTTGTTGTTTAATTGATGTTATTGTTGTTGTTGTTTATTTGACGTAGTTGGTGTTGTTGACGTTGTTGTTGTTTATTTGACGTTTTTGTTGTTGTTGATGTTGTTGTTGTTTATTTGACGTTGTTGTTGTTGTTGTTGTTGTTGTTGTTGTTGTTGATTTGACGTTGTTGTTGTTGTTGTTTATTTGACGTTGTTATTGTTGTTGTTATTGTTGTTGTTGTTTATTTGACGTCGTTGTTGTTGTTGTTTATTTGACGTTGTTATTGTTTATTTGACATTGTTGTTGTAGTTGTTGTTATTTATTTGACGTTGTTATTGTTGTTGTTGTTGTTTATTTGAAGTTGTTGTTGTTGTTTATTTGACGTTGTTGTTGTTGTTGTTTATTTGACATTGTTGTTGTTGTTGTTTATTTGACGTTGTTGTTGTTTATTTGACGTTGTTGTTGTTAATGTTTATTTGACATTGTTGTTGTTGTTGACGGTGTTGTTGTTGTTGTTTATTTGACATTGTTGTTGTTGTTGTTGTTGTTGACGTTTTTGTTGTTGTTGTTTATTTGACGTTGTTGTTGTTGTTTATTTGACGTTGTTGTTGTTGTTGTTTATTTGACGTTGTTGTTGTTGTTTATTTGATGTTGTTGTTGTTGACGTTGTTGTTGTTGTTATTGTTTATTTGACGTTGTTGTTATTGTTTATTTGACGTTTTTGTTGTTGTTGTTGATGTTGTTGTTGTTTTTGTTGTTGTTTATTTGACGTTGTTGTTGTTATTTATTTGACGTTGTTGTTGTTGTTTATTTGACGTTGTTGTTGTTGTTGTTACTGTTATTGTTGTTGTTGTTGTTTATTTGACGTTGTTGTTGTTGTTATTGTTGTTTATTTGACGTTGTTGTTGTTGTTATTTATTTGACGTTGTTTTTGTCGTTGTTTTTGTTGTTTATTTGACGTTATTTTTGTCGTTGTTTTTGTTGTTTATTTGATGTTGTCGTTGTTGTTGTTGTTTATCTAACGTTGTTGTTGTTGACGTTGTTGTTGTTGTTGTTTATTTGACGTTGTTAATGTTGTTGACGTTGTTGTTGTTGTTGACGTTGTTGTTGTTGTTGTTGACGTTGTTGTTGTTGTTGACGTTGTTGTTGTTGTTGTTTATTTGACGTTGTTGTTGTTGTTTATTTGACATTGTTGTTGTTGTTGACGGTGTTGTTGTTGTTGTTGTTTATTTGACATTGTTGTTGTTGTTGTTGTTGACGTTGTTGTTGTTGTTGTTTATTTGACGTTGTTGTTGTTGTTGTTTATTTGACGTTGTTGTTGTTTATTTGATGTTATTGTTGTTGACGTTGTTGTTGTTGTTGTTTATTTGACGTTGTTGTTGTTGTTTATTTGACGTAGTTGTTGTTGTTGTTGACGTTGTTGTTGTTTATTTGACGTTTTTGTTGTTGTTGATGTTGTTGTTGTTTATTTGACGTTGTTGTTGTTCTTGTTGATTTGACGTTGTTGTTGTTTATTTGACGTTGTTGTTGTTGTTGTTATTGTTGTTGTTGTTTATTTGATGTTGTTGTTGTTGTTTATTTGACGTTGTTATTGTTTATTTGACGTTGTTGTTGTAGTTGTTGTTATTTATTTGACGTTGTTATTGTTATTGTTGTTTATTTGACGTTGTTGTTGTTGTTGTTGTTGTTTATTTGACGTTGTTGTTGTTGTTTATATGACGTTGTTGTTGTTGTTGTTGTTTATTTGACGTTGTTGTTGTTAATGTTTATTTGACATTGTTGTTGTTGTTGACGGTGTTGTTGTTGTTGTTATTTATTTGACGTTGTTGTTGTTGTTGTTTATTTGACGTTGTTGTTGTTTATTTGACGTTGTTGTTGTTGACGTTGTTGTTGTTGTTATTGTTTATTTGACGTTGTTGTTGTTGTTGTTTATTTGACGTTGTTGTTGTTTATTTGACGTTGTTGTTGTTGACGTTGTTGTTGTTATTGTTTATTTGACGTTGTTGTTGTTGTTGTTGTTTATTTGACGTTGTTGTTGTTGTTGACGTTGTTGTTGTTGTTGTTGTTGTTGTTGTTGTTTATTTAACGTTGTTGTTGTTGTTGTTGTTTATTTGACGTTGTTGTTGTTGTTGTTTATTTGACATAGTTGTTGTTGTTGTTGTTTATTTGACGTTGTTGTTGTTGTTGTTGACGTTGTTGGTGTTGTTGTTTATTTGACGTTGTTGTTGTTATTGTTGTTGTTGTTGTTGTTGTTGTTTACTTGACGTTGTTGTTGTTGTTGTTTATTTGACGTTGTTGTTGTTGTTGTTTATTTGACGTTGTTGTTGTTGTTGTTATTATTTATTTGACGTTGTTGTTGTTGTTATTGTTTATTTGACGTTGTTATTGTTGTTTATTTGACGTTATTTTTGTTATTTGACGTTGTTGTTGTTGTTGTTTATTTAACGTTATTGTTGTTGTTGTTTATCTGACGTTGTTGTTGTTGACGTTGTTGTTGTTGTTTATTTGACGTTGTTGTTGTTGACGTTGTTGTTGTTATTGACATCGTTGTTGTTGTTGACGTTGTTGTTGTTGTTGTTGTTTATTTGACGTTGTTGTTATTGTTTATTTGACATTGTTGTCGTTGACGGTGTTGTTGTTGTTGTTGTTTATTTGACATTGTTCTTGTTGTTGTTGACGTTGTTGTTGTTGTTGTTGTTGTTGTTGTTGTTGTTTATTTGACGTTGTTGTTGTTGTTGTTGTTGTTTATTTGACGTTGTTGTTGTTTATTTGATGTTATTGTTGTTGTTGTTTATTTGACGTTGTTGTTGTTGTTTATTTGACGTAGTTGGTGTTGTTGACGTTGTTGTTGTTTATTTGACGTTTTTGTTGTTGTTGATGTTGTTGTTGTTTATTTGACGTTGTTGTTGTTGTTGTTGTTGTTGATTTGACGTTGTTGTTGTTGTTTATTTGACGTTGTTATTGTTGTTGTTATTGTTGTTGTTGTTTATTTGACGTCGTTGTTGTTGTTGTTTATTTGACGTTGTTATTGTTTATTTGACCTTGTTGTTGTAGTTGTTGTTATTTATTTGACGTTGTTATTGTTGTTGTTGTTTATTTGACGTTGTTGTTGTTGTTTATTTGACGTTGTTGTTGTTGTTGTTGTTTATTTGACATTGTTGTTGTTGTTTATTTGACGTTGTTGTTGTTTATTTGACGTTGTTGTTAATGTTTATTTGACATTGTTGTTGTTGTTGACGGTGTTGTTGTTGTTGTTGTTTATTTGACATTGTTGTTGTTGTTGTTGTTGTTGTTGTTGTTGTTGACGTTTTTGTTGTTGTTGTTTATTTGACGTTGTTGTTGTTGTTTATTTGACATTGTTGTTGTTGTTTATTTGACGTTGTTGTTGTTGTTGTTTATTTGACGTTGTTGTTGTTGACGTTGTTGTTGTTGTTGTTATTGTTTATTTGACGTTGTTGTTGTTGTTTATTTGACGTAGTTGTTGTTGTTGACGTTGTTGTTGTTGTTGTTTATTTGACGTTTTTGTTGTTGTTGTTGATGTTGTTGTTGTTTTTGTTGTTGTTTATTTGACGTTGTTATTGTTATTTATTTGACGTTGTTGTTGTTGTTTATTTGACGTTGTTGTTGTTGTTGTTACTGTTATTGTTGTTGTTGTTGTTTATTTGACGTTGTTGTTGTTGTTGTTGTTTATTTGACGTTGTTGTTGTTGTTATTTATTTGACGTTGTTTTTGTCGTTGTTTTTGTTGTTTATTTGACGTTATTTTTGTCGTTGTTTTTGTTGTTTATTTGACGTTGTTGTTGTTGTTGTTGACGTTGTTGTTGTTGTTTATTTGACGTTGTTGATGTTGTTGACGTTGTTGTTGTTGTTGACGTTGTTGTTGTTGTTGACGTTGACTGTGAGACCCGATACTCACTGCTCGAGAAAACTTGCTGCGCTTTGGTATGGGCTGCTCGCCGGCTGAGACAACATATGCTGACTCACACTACCTTGTTGATCTCAAAGATGGATCCTATAAAGTACATATTTGAAAAACCTGCTCTGTCTGGGAGAATTGCAAGATGGCAAATGATCTTGACGGAATACGATATTCAGTACACAACTCAGAAAGCCATCAAGGGAAGTGTATTGGCAGAACACTTGGCACATCAAGCAGTAGACGACTATCAGTCAATGAACTTCGAGTTTCCAGACGAAAGCATTATGATTGTGACTGATTGTGAAGTACCTGGACCGGATGAAGGACCTGAGGAAGGATCCTGATGGTCTATGCACTTTGACGGAGCCTCCAATGCTCTGGGTAACGGTATCGGCGCTATAATCATATCCCCTCAAGGCACTCATACTCCGCTCACTGCCCGACTATGTTTCAACTATACCAACAACATGGCAGAGTATGAGGCGTGCATCATGGGTCGTCAAGCTGCGATCGACTTAAGGATCAAGTTTCTGAGTGTCTTCGGAGATTCCGCTCTTGTGATCAATCAGATCAAAGGAGAGTGGGATACGAAACATCCGAATCTTATTCCTTATAGAGAATGTGTGTTGACCTTGATCCCCCACTTCACGAAGATAACCTTTGAACACTTTCCAAGAGAAGAGAATCAGCTGGCGGACGCGTTAGCTACAATGTCTTCTATGTTCAAAGTTAAATGGGATAATGAGGCTCCCCGGATCATCATCTGGAAACTGGACGAACCGGCATACTGTTGCGATCTCGAGACTGAATTGGTGACTGAGAAGCCTTGGTACCATGAGGTGAAGAGATATTTGGAAGCTCAGGAATACCCTGAGGGTGCCTCTGTCAATGATAAGAAATTCCTAAGAAGGTTCGCAGCAAAGTTCTTCCTTAGCAACGGTATCTTGTACAAGCGAAACCATGATTCAACCTTACTGTGTTGTGTGGATAAAACTGAAGCAGAAAGGATCATGGAAGAGCTACATGAAGGGACCTTTGGTACACATTCCAGTGGACATACAATGGCAAAGAAGATCCTCCGGGCAGGGTATTACTGGTCCACAATGGAAGCTGACTGCTACCAACACTCCAGGACATGCCATAAGTGCCAGATTTATGCAGACAAGGTGCATGTTCCTCCAGTTCCTCTGAATGTTCTGACTGCGCCTTGGCCGTTTGCAATGTGGGGCATAGACATGATCGGTGAGATTAAACCTATGGCATCTAATGGGCATCGCTTCATCCTAGTGGCGATTGATTATTTTACAAAGTGGGTCGAAGCAGCATCCTATGCTACGGTAACCAAGACTGTTGTGGCACGGTTCATTCGGCATAACCTGATCTGTCGGTACGGCGTCCTAGAAAGAATTATTACAGATAACGGTACCAATCTGAATAATAAAATAATCACTGAGCTCTGCGAGCAGTTTAGGATACAGCACCACAATTCTTCTCCTTATAGACCGAAGATGAATGGGGCTGTAGAAGCAGCAAATAAGAACATTAAGAAAATCGTGCAGAAGATGACAGTGACTTACAAAGATTGGCACGAGATGTTACCGTTCGCTCTACATGGGTACCGTACCTCAGCCAGGACGTCAACTGGGGCAACTCCTTTCTCCTTGGTTTATGGTATGGAGGCAGTCTTACCGATCGAAGTGCAAATACCCTCTCTCCGGATAATGAAGGATGCAGATCTGAGTGAAGATGATTGGATCCAGACACGACTTGATCAGTTAAACCTTATTGATGAAAAGAGACTTGCTGCTATCTGTCATGGTCAGACGTATCAGAAACGGATGATCAGGGCATTTAACAAAAAGGTCAGACCACAGGAATATCAAGTTGGGGATCTGGTAATCAAGCGAATCATTCTTCCTCAGAGTGATCCAAGGGGCAAATGGACCCCTACGTACGAAGGCCCATTTGTGGTTAAACATGTGTTCTCAGGAGGAGCCATGATTCTAACCAACATGGATGGTGACGACCTTCCTCACCCCGCCAATGCAGACATAGTAAAAAGATACTACGCATGAAAAAAAAAGACCCGCTAGGCTGACATGCCTAGGCAAAAATAAGGGCTTCCCGGCGAACCAAAAGGGTTCGGGCAGAATGAAGGGATGAAATGAAAAAAATATGTACACCCGGCAAGTCGAAAACCTGAAAAGGCAGCTTGGGCAAAAATGGGTATCCCGGTGGACCGAAAACCCGAAAGGGAGGTCCAGGCAAAAGTTAGGGATAAAGCGTAATACTATGTCTCGTTGGATCACCTTGCATCCAGAATCCGGTATCTACATCAAGTTCAGACGGCATTGATCAGTCAGCTTCATCTTCAACCAAGGTCATCAAGTGATGAGACGCTCGGAGTTATAAAGGCAATAGCAGAATTGAAACCCAGTGGGATCGTTCATTTCACACAGCTGTTTATTTTCTCTTGTACAAATTTGTATAAACTCTTCTGTTCGGCGGCGTTCTCTTACTAGGACGTCAGCCTCTTGTACATAAACGCCTATTTTTAGGCCATTCAAAAATCAATACAAATATATCTTTCAGTTAAAATTGCCCATTGTTTTTCCTTTTTCTGTTTTGTTTTGCGAAGAACGTCCAATGTTCAATTTGTGATATATGCATCGACAATAATTTGCTAACTCATAAATATTTGCATACGAAACAAAGGACTAATTACAGGTAACATTAGAAACAGGGGCAATAAAAGAGTTGTCTAAGTAATCTAATTGTTCTGTCCTCCAAGGTATCAAGATAGGTTCAGCTAAAGAACATAACCGGCATATCTTAATTCCCCAGAGAGTACGTCAGCAAGTCAATACACTCTCCTCAAGCGAAGCTACTATCAAACTTAAGGAAGTTGGGTACCCTCCCGCAGGTCTCAACATTCCCCAGCAGTATACATGCATTCTTAACGAGCATCCCCGGCAGTCTTGGTCTAAAGATTGTTCCCCGGAGGTATACCAGCATTCGGTGGAGTCATCTTCCCGACACAGTTCAAACTTCCCCAAGAGAGTCCAATACAGCTCCCCCAGGAAAGTTGGAATCCATCTCCCTAAGAAGTAAGCTTATCCTCAGTAGATTCTGGAAGCTTATCCTCGCAGAGCACGAACGCGTCGCCCGGCTTTATTCTAAGAGTTATTTCCTTACCAGGATATAACTGGGTTATCCTCAGCCAAAAAGCCACGGAAAGATCGTCGTCAACGCAGTCTTCTTATCCCCAGCGAAGTCTATTAACACTTCCAACACAACAATGGTATCCCCAGCAAGTTATTATCAACAACTCAGCAAAGTATCTCTCTCCCCACAAAGTATTGCTCCCTAGCAAGATCGTCAGAGTACTTTTCTCCCCGCAGAATATCCCATTCGCCAAGTTTATTCCCCAACGGAGTTATCTTCTCCTGCCGGTATTCTTGCAACTATCATCCCCAGCGGAAGCAAAATCTATTCTCCAACATTAGCCCAGGAGCGATTTCCTGGCACCCGTCAAGGATTTACTTTCCTAGACGAAAAATACATTCATAAACATCGCACTTCCATACATCATTATAGCATGCATAAACGCATCATATCTTACAAATCTCATTTATGTTGGGAACATCATTGCTTGGTCCCTATCATGCATTGCATATGACTGACCTTTACCTTTCAGGAAAGATTCAGTTAAATTCTCAATCATATTTCAAGACCAAGACCGGTTCAGTTAAATCGACTCCAAAGATTTCTTATCCAGTCCAAGGCCTTCTCTAGTCCAGTTAAATCGACCCCAAACAGATTTTTCTGATGAAGACTCAGTAGAAGTTATCCAAGGTTTTCCCAATAATTGCTATTGAGGTTGTAATCGCCTATGGTTCTCTCCCCGATACTGCGGAGATGATAATTCCATCCAAGGTTTTCTCAATGATTGCTATTGAGGTTGTAATCGCCTATGGTTCTCTCCCCAATACTGCGGAGATGATAATTCCATCCAAGGTTTTCTCAATGATTGCTATTGAGATTGTAATCGCCTATGGTTCTCTCCCCGATACTGCGGAGATGATAATTCCACCCAAGGTTTTCTCAATGATTGCTATTGAGATTGTAATCGCCTATGGTTCTCTCCCCGATACTGCGGAGATGATAATTCCATCCAAGGTTTTCTCAATGATTGCTATTGAGGTTGTAACCGCCTATGGTTCTCTCCCCGATACTGCGGAGATGATAATTCCATCCAAGGTTTTCTCAATGATTGCTATTGAGATTGTAATCGCCTATGGTTCTCTCCCCGATACTGCGGAGATGATAATTCCATCCAAGGTTTTCTCAATGATTGCTATTGAGATTGTAATCGCCTATGGTTCTCTCCCCGATACTACGGAGATGATAATTCCATCCAAGGTTTTCTCAATGATTGCTATTGAGATTGTAATCGCCTATGGTTCTCTCCCCGATACTGCGGAGATGATAATTCCATCCAAGGTTTTCTCAATGATTGCTATTGAGATTGTAATCGCCTATGGTTCTCTCCCCGATACTGCGGAGATGATAATTCCATCCAAGGTTTTCTCAATGATTGCTATTGAGGTTGTAATCGCCTATGGTTCTCTCCCCGATACTGCGGAGATGATAATTCCATCCAAGGTTTTCTCAATGATTGCTATTGAGATTGTAATAGCCTATGGTTCTCTCCCCGATACTGCGGAGATGGTAATTCCCACCAAGACTCTCTCAATGATTGCTGTTGAGATTGTAATCACCTATTGGTTCTCTCCCCGATACTGCGGAGGTAGTAATCATCCCAAGATTTTCTCAACGATTGCTGTTGAAGTTAAAGTCACCCAAGGTTCTCTCACCGTTCCTGTTGAGGTAGTAACCATCCCTGGTTCATTCATCACCGTTTGAAGCTCCAGACCCAGCTCCTGTAACCAGTCAGGACATATCTACACAAAGAATTTGAAGACCAGCTCCCGTAACAGGTCAGGTAATCATTTTTCTTTTTTGCAGGTATGCAAGTTCTCGCTAAGGAATCTCTTATGCGATTGACATCCAGATGGCATCTATAAGCCCATCATCCTATCCATCAATCTCTAAATGGCATCTATAAGCCCATTCCATCATCACACTGCTGCTATGTGAGCGCAAATTTCTGGGCACTCTAGTGTTCAATCATCTTCCACCTTCGGATTACGAAAGGCACGTCAGCCAATCTGCATCCTCAGGTCTAAGAAGATTGAACAGGGGCAACTGTTGTACCCCAAAATTTGCCCTCCCATATTCTTCAAGAAATTGACAAGTTAATGCTTCAAAATCTCCCCAAGGGTTGCACAGTTCAAGGGCCTCCTAACAGTCAAAACTAGGGTTTTGGTTCTGGCCAATTAAATGAAGTTTCCAAGGGTCTAATCAAGTCCCACATGCCTATAAACATGGTCAAGCATCCTCATACCAAGTTTCAAGACTTTCAGCACAAAATTGCATAGTCAAAAACCCTAATTGCACTACAGTCAACTGTAGGGGCAAAATGGTCATTTGACAGTCAAAAGTTCAAATTTTTGGTCAACATCTCATTTTGAAGCCACAAACATCATTTTATCAATGCTTGATCATGATTCTCAAAGCTTGGCTCAAAAATTATCAAGATGCAAAAGTTTCCTTATTTGGACAGTTGAAAAAGTCAACTGTAACTTGACCAGGGCATAACTTTCACATGGATTATCAGAAAAATTCCATCCAAAGCTCATTTTGAATATAAATACATTTCCTACAACTCCTCTTCATACTTCAAGTCCAAGAAATGCTCTCACAAAAAGTTATCAATTTCAACATTATAGGTCATTTTCAAAAGTCAACAAAAAGGGACTTTAAGTCAAAGGCCATAACTTGAGCTTGGTAAATCAAAATGACATGGGACCAAAGAAATTGGTTAGAGGACTCAAAGACCTTTCCAAAATGTCCAAGAACATGAGCAAAGCTTAAAAATTGAGCAAGTTATGCCTTGTGGAAATTGGGAAATTTTTGGATATTTTGAAAAGTCAACATTGATTCAAATGACCTAAAATTGCTAATGGGCCTCTTTTTCTTCCACAATTCATCATCCAAGGCATGTGCACGACCATTTGGCCCAAAGGGAAGTTTTTTATCATTTTTATTTATTTATTTGGATTTTTAATCATTAATAATTCATTTAATTAAATTAAATATGTGAAAAATACTAAACCTAATTTGTTGAATCTTTTTGTGCATGAAATAATTTCAAGATATTGTGTATAATCAGATTTGGAAAGAATCTTGCTAATTGGTCATGATTTGTTAGAAGTTTGCATGAAAAAGATTTGAAAGCTAATGCCATAAAAATCAAATATTTGTTTCATCAATTCATGGATTTCTTTTGATCAAATTCTTAACCTAATCACTCATATACATATATGCAAGCAAACCCTCGTGCTTTTGGACTGGAAGCTGCGCCATATACCAAGAAACCAACTTGAATTTTTTGCTTGAAAACTCAAATCTGAAAATTATTTTCCAGGGCGATTCAAGCTGAGATAATCATCTCATCACCTTCTTGAGACCTTAAGCAACGTGCCTGAATAAGTTTCCACATCCCTAACCCTTTGAATCGGGTTTTGCAAGCTTTGAATTGGGCGTTTCCAGATAGGGTAAAATTAGCACACCATAATGCCATGAACGAAACAAGCGTGCTTGGACGATCAAAACGGAACCCTCGCGCCTAATTTATGAGGCCCCAGGGGCTAATCGCTATTTTCCAATAGGGTGTCTATGGGGACGTTTAAAAAACCGTTGCTGATTGTGTTTTTGTTTCAGGAAAAATAAAGCCATGAAGAAGATGACTAGGTGGCCACTGGTGATTGGGTCGTTTAAACTTTCGCGCGAAAAAGAAGCATTAACGCGTGTTTGTTTTATTATGTTTATTAATTGTATAATATACAAAGAACTCAAACAGCATGGATGGCAAGGCATAGCGTTGGTAAACCACAGGACCTGGGTTCGAGCCCCAGGTCCCCCACCCCTTTCACATTATTTTTCTATTAATGATTCTGTGCAGGTTCACCATGAGGGAATACCATACGTCCAAAATCTCAGCCTGCCACGCGCTCAATCTCATCAATCCAAGGGCACAGATCTGGAGAGCATGGTGAACATGAGTCAACGCCTGGGCACGCTAGTGGAAAAGTCAGCCAGGCCAAAGGCCATTGGGCCCAAATTGCCAAATAAAAACCTCCAATTTGGGGGTCAGACCCCCCCTAGGTTTGAATTTTATTCTTTTCTTTATTTTACTTATTTCAATTATTATTTTTAATTAGTTAATTAAATTAATAATTTCTTTTCATAAAAAACATAAAAAACAATAAAAAATCAGAAAAGAGACAAAATTAATATTTTTATTTAATGTCATATTTTGTAAATAAAACCTTTATTAATTAATTAGTTTTAATTTAGTAGTAAATCTTAATATTTTCTTAATTAATTTAAAATTGGTAGAACTAGGGTTTGTAATAATTTTTTATCCTTTTTTCTTTTCTTTCATAATAATTAAATATTTCCTATTATTTTTATAAATTAAAATTGCATGTAAATAATTAGGTTAACTTAGGTTTAAAATTTAATATTTTTTTAATAAACTAAAACAATTAGAATTAGGGTTAATATTTTATTTTAATTAATCTTTTTCATTAAAGTCATAAAATACAAAAATACCAAAAACAATTTCTTTTCTTTTTAATTTTAATTAATTTAATCATTTAATTTAATTTTGCAAAAAGGGTCCAACGCCCTCGTTTTTAATTCTTATTCAATTCGCATATTTATTTCTTTTTCTTTTAATATTTATGTACCTCTCCCAAGGCCATGTAATTTTATATTTCTCGCATTTTACTTCTTTATTTTCTGTCAAATCGGGTCCTGGATTAAAATTTGGCGATGTGGACCCGCGCCTTTGTAATAGTTTAGGAACTTTATCTTTCCGCACTTTTTTTTTAACTGTTAAAACGCATGCAAGAATGAATGACAAAAATAAAAACAAACGCGTAGATCACCTATGACATGACAAGACAATATAAATGAATCTGACACACAAATCACACACCACCCCTAGGGTACGCCTCACTGTTGCCTTGCCCCTCGAAAGGTGATCGTCGAGTAGAGGACGTTTTAGTAAGTCCTCATGATCCAGGAACCTGGCATGAGGGTAGCTTCTAAGGTGTCTTCCCATTGCTTCGGTGATCACCATGTCCCGAACCTCGAATTGACCCGAACACCTCCAACGGTGGTGCTACCTACCACTCAATGGTGGGATGGCACTACTTTAAAGGACATCTACATAGACGAATTCCTTAGGGTAGGTAGACAACTCTAGATACTTGCTCTAATTTCAAAATAAAACAAAATACTTTTCACACCGACACCTTTTCAAAAAGCTTTCAAAAGCAATTTTTCAAACACTCTTGAGGACCGATACAAGAGTCGAACTGGAATTTTCAAAGAAACTTTTTAAAACCCACAGTTGAAAAGCAAACAAACATTTTTGAAAACACAATGAGCAAGTATCTAAGAGCCCATGGATAACCATGGATAGAAAGGGTGCTAACACCTTCCCTTTCTATAATCTACCTCCCGAACCGAGAGCAATCTCTATAAGGAATTTTTCTGTGCTTTTTTCCTTTCCATTTGGAGAAAATAAAAGACGGTGGCGACTCTTGCTTCCACGACATTTCGCGAACCAGCGTTAAATAGTCAGTTCCAGATCCACCGATCACAGACGTTGTTGTTGTTGTTTATTTGACATTGTTGTTGTTGTTGACGGTGTTGTTGTTGTTTATTTGACATTGTTGTTGTTGTTGTTGACGTTGTTGTTGTTGTTGTTGTTGTTGTTTATTTGACGTTGTTGTTGTTGTTGTTTATTTGACGATGTTGTTGTTTATTTGATGTTATTGTTGTTGACGTTGTTGTAGTTGTTGTTTATTTGACGTTGTTGTTGTTGTTTATTTGACGTAGTTGTTGTTGTTGACGTTGTTGTTGTTAATTTGACGTTTTTGTTGTTGTTGATGTTGTTGTTGTTTATTTGACGTTGTTGTTGTTGTTGTTGATTTGACGTTGTTGTTGTTTATTTGACGTTGTTGTTGTTGTTGTTGTTATTGTTGTTGTTGTTTATTTGACGTTGTTGTTGTTTATTTGACGTTGTTATTGTTTATTTGACGTTGTTGTTGTAGTTGTTGTTATTTATTTGACGTTGTTATTGTTATTGTTGTTTATTTGACGTTGTTGTTGTTGTTGTTGTTGTTGTTGTTTATTTGACGTTGTTGTTGTTGTTGTTTATATGACGTTGTTGTTGTTGTTGTTTATTTGACGTTGTTGTTGTTAATGTTTATTTGACATTGTTGTTGTTGTTGACGGTGTTGTTGTTGTTGTTGTTGTTTATTTGACATTGTTGTTGTTGTTCTTGTTGACAATGTTGTTGTAGTTTATTTGACGTTGTTGTTGTTTATTTGATGTTATTGTTGTTGACGTTGTTGTTGTTGTTTATTTGACGTTGTTGTTGTTTATTTGACGTTGTTGTTGTTTATTTGACATTGTTATTGTTGACGTTGTTGTTGTTGTTGTTATTGTTTATTTGACGTTGTTATTGTTGTTTATTTGACGTAGTTGTTGTTGTTGATGTTGTTGTTGTTGTTTATTTGACGTTTTTGTTGTTCTTGATGTTGTTGTTGTTTTTGTTGTTGTTTATTTGACGTTGTTGTTGTTCTTGATGTTGTTGTTGTTTTTGTTGTTGTTTATTTGACGTTGTTGTTGTTGTTTATTTGACGTTGTTGTTGTTGTTTATTTGACGTTGTTGTTGTTGTTATTGTTATTGTTGTTGTTCTTTATTTGACGTTGTTGTTGTTTTTGTTTATTTGATGTTGTTGTTGGTGTTGTTGTTTATTTTTGTCGTTGTTTTTGTTGTTTATTTGACGTTGTTGTTGTTGTTTATTTGACGTTGTTGTTGTTGTTATTGTTTATTTGACGTTGTTGTTGTTGTTGTTTATTTGACGTTGTTATTGTTGTTGTTATTGTTTATTTAACGTTGTTGTTGTTGTTGTTTTTGTTTATTAGACGTTGTTATTGTTGTTTATTTGACGTTGGTTTTGTTATTTAACGCTGTTGTTATTGTATTTGTTGTTTTTGTTGTTGTTGTTCCTTATTTGACGTTGTTGTTGTTGTTGTTGTTTATTTGACGTTTTTGTTGTTGTTGTTGTTGTATTTGTTGTTGTTATTGTTGTTCCTTATTTGACGTTGTTGTTGTTGTTGTTTATTTGACGTTGTTGTTGATGTTGTTTATTTATCGTTGTTGTTGTTGTTGTTGTTTATTTGACGTTATTGTTGTTGTTGTTTATTTGACGTTGTTGTTGTTGTTGACGTTGTTATTGTTGTTTATTTAACGTTGTTGTTGTTGTTGTTTATTTGAAGTTGTTGTTGTTGTTTATTTGACATAGTTGTTGTTGTTGTTATTATTGTTGTTGTTTATTTGACGTTGTTGTTGTTGTTGTTAATGTTGTTGGTGTTGTTGTTTATTTGACGTTGTTGTTGTTATTGTTGTTGTTGTTGTTGTTTATTTGACGTTGTTTTTGTTGTTGTTTATTTGACGTTGTTGTTGTTGTTTATTTGATGTTGTTGTTGTTTTTATTTATTTGACGTTGTTTTTGTTATTTGACGTTGTTGTTGTTGTATTTGTTGTTGTTGTTGTTGCTCCTTATTTGACGTTGTTGTTGTTTATTTGACGTTTTTGTTGTTGTTGATATTGTTTTGTTGTTGTTGTTTATTTGACGTTGTTGTTGTTGTTTATTTGACGTTGTTGTTGTTAATGTTTATTTGACATTGTTATTGTTGTTGTTGTTGTTGTTTATTTGACATTGTTGTTGTTGTTGACGTTGTTGTTGTTGTTTATTTGACATTGTTGTTGTTGTTTATTTGACGTTGTTGTTGTTGTTTATTTGACGTTGTTGTTGTTTATTTGACGTTGTTGTTGTTGTTGACGTTGTTGTTGTTGTTATTGTTTATTTGACATTGTTGTTTTTGTTTATTTGACGTAGTTGTTGTTATTGACGTTGTAGTTGTTGTTGTTTATTTGACGTTTTTGTTGTTGTTTATGTTGTTGTTGTTTTTTTTGTTGTTATTTGACGTTGTTGTTGTTATTTATTTGACGTTGTTGTTGTTTATTTGACGTTGTTGTTGTTGTTATTGTTATTGTTGTAGTTGTTCTTTATTTGACGTTGTTGTTGTTGTTGTTGTTTATTTGACGTTGTTGTTGTTGTTGTTTATTTGACGTTGTTGTTGTTGTTGTTGCTGTTTATTTGACATTATTTTTGTCGTTGTTTTTGTTGTCTATTTGACGTTGTTGTTGTTGTTGTTTATTTGACGTTGTTGTTGTTGACGTTGTTGTTGTTGTTGACGTTGTTGTTGTTGTTGTTGTTGTTGTTGTTTATTTCACGTTGTTGTTGTTGTTGTTTACTTGACATTATTGTTGTTGAAGTTGTAGTTGTTGTTGTTTATTTGACGTTGTTGTTGTTGTTGTTGTTTATTTGACGTTGTTGTTGTTTATTTGATGTTATTATTGTTGACGTTGTTGTTGTTGTTGTTGTTTATTTGACGTTGTTGTTGTTGTTGTTTATTTGACGTAGTTGTTGTTGTTGACGTTGTTGTTGTTGTTATTTATTTGACGTTTTTGTTGTTGTTGATGTTGTTGTTGTTTATTTGAAGTTGTTGTTGTTGTTGAATTGACGTTGTTGTTGTTTATTTGACGTTGTTGTTGTTGTTTATTTGATGTTGTTGTTTATTTGACGTTGTTGTTGTTGTTTATTTGATGTTGTTATTGTTTATTTGACGTTGTTGTTGTAGTTGTTGTTATTTATTTGACGTTGTTATTGTTGTTGTTGTTTATTTGACGTTGTTGTTGTTGTTGTTGTTTATTTGACGTTGTTGTTGTTGTTTATTTGACGTTGTTGTTGTTGTTGTTGTTTATTTGACGCTTTTGTTGTTGTTGTTGTTGTTGTTGTTGTTTATTTGGCGTTGTTGTCATTGTGGTTTATTTGACGTTGTTGTTGTTATTTGACGTTGTTGTTGTTGTTATTATTGTTGTTGTTGTTTATTTGATGTTGTTGTTGTTGTTGTTTATTTGACGTTGTTGTTGTTATTTATTTGACATTGTTGTTGTTGTTGTTGTTTATTTGACGTTGTTTTTGTTGTTTATTTGACGTTGTTGTTGTTGTTATTTATTTGACGTTGTTGTTGTTGTTGTTTATTTGACGTTGTTGTTATTGACGTTGTTGCTGTTGTTGTTCATTTGACGTAGTTCTTATTGTATTTATTTTACGTTGTTGTTGTTGTTGTTTATTTGACGGTGTTGTTGTAGTTGTTGTTTATTTGACGGTGTTGTTGTTGTTGTTATTTATTTGACGTTGTTGTTGTTGTTGTTTATTTGACGTTGTTGATGTTGTTGACATTATTGGTGTTGTTGTTTATTTGACGTTGTTGTTGTTATTTTTGTTGTTGTTGTTATTTATTTGACGTTTTTGTTGTTGTTGTTATTGTTTTTTTGACATTGTTGTTGTTGTTTATATGACGTTGTTATTGTTGTTTATTTGACGTTGTTTTTGTTATTTGACGTTGTTTTTGTTATTTGACGTTGTTGTTGTTGTTGTATTTGTTGTATTTGTTGTTGTTCCTTATTTGACATTGTTGTTATTGTTGTTTATTTGATGTTGTTGTTGCTGTTGTTTATTTGACGTTGTTGTTGTTGTTGTTTATTTGACGTGGTTGTTGTTGTTATTGTTGTTGTTGTTGTTGTTTATTTGACGTTGTTGTTTATTTGACATTGTTGTTGTTGTTGTTGTTTATTTGACGTTATTGTTGTTGATGTTGTTGTTGTTGTTGTTTATTTGATGTTATTGTTGTTGTTATTTATTTGACGTTGTTAATGTTGTTGACGTTGTTGTTGTTGTTGTTGTTTTTGTTGTTTATTTGATGTTGTTGTTATTGACCTTGTTGGTGTTGTTGTTTATTTGACGTTGTTGTTGTTGTTGTTGTTGTATTTGTTGTTGTTCCTTATTTGACGTTGTTGTTATTGTTGTTTATTTGACGTTGTTGTTGCTGTTGTTTATTTGACGTTGTTGTTGTTGTTGTTTATTTGACGTGGTTGTTGTTGTTATTGTTGTTGTTGTTGTTTATTTGACGTTGTTGTTTATTTGACATTGTTGTTGTTGTTGTTGTTGTTGTTTATTTGACGTTATTGTTGTTGTTGATGTTGTTGTTGTTGTTGTTGTTTATTTGATGTTATTGTTGTTGTTATTTATTTGACGTTGTTAATGTTGTTGACGTTGTTGTTGTTGTTGTTGTTGTTTTTGTTGTTTATTTGATGTTGTTGTTATTGACCTTGTTGGTGTTGTTGTTTATTTGACGTTGTTGTGGTTGTTGTTTATTTGACGTTGTTTTAGTTGTTGTTGTTTATTTGCCGTTGTTGTTGTTATTGGCATTGTTGTTGTTGTTGTTGTTTATTTGACGTTGTTGTTGATGTTGTTCTTTATTTGACATTGTTGTTGTTATTGTTTATTTGACGTTTTTGTTGTTTATTTGACGTTGTTGTTGTTATTGTTGTTTATTTGACGTTGTTGTTGTTGACGTTGTTGCTGTTGTTGTTTATTTGACGTTGTTGTTGTTGTTGTTCATTTGACGTAGTTGTTGTTGTATTTATTTGACGTTGTTGTTGTTGTTGTTGTTTATTTGACGGTGTTGTTGTAGTTGTTGTTTATTTGACGGTGTTGTTGTTGTTGTTATTTATTTGACGTTGTTGTTGTTGTTGTTTATTTGACGTTGTTGTTGTTGACATTATTGGTGTTGTTGTTTATTTGACGTTATTGTTGTTATTGTTGTTGTTGTTGTTATTTATTTGACGTTGTTGTTGTTGTTGTTATTGTTTTTTTGACATTGTTGTTGTTGTTTATATGACGTTGTTATTGTTGTTTACTTGACGTTGTTTTTGTTATTTGACGTTGTTTTTGTTATTTGACGTTGTTGTTGTTGTTGTTGTTGTATTTGTTGTATTTGTTGTTGTTCCTTATTTGACGTTGTTGTTATTGTTGTTTATTTGACGTTGTTGTTGCTGTTGTTTATTTGACGTTGTTGTTGTTGTTTATTTGACGTGGTTGTTGTTGTTATTGTTGTTGTTGTTGTTGTTGTTTATTTGACGTTGTTGTTTATTTGACATTGTTGTTGTTGTTGTTGTTTATTTGACGTTATTGTTGTTGTTGATGTTGTTGTTGTTGTTGTTTATTTGATGTTATTGTTGTTGTTATTTATTTGACGTTGTTAATGTTGTTGACGTTGTTGTTGTTGTTGTTTTTGTTGTTTATTTGACGTTGTTGTTGTTGTTATTTATTTGACGTTGTTGTTGTTGTTGTTTATTTGACGTTGTTGTTATTGACGTTGTTGCTGTTGTTGTTCATTTGACGTAGTTCTTGTTGTATTTATTTTACGTTGTTGTTGTTGTTGTTTATTTGACGGTGTTGTTGTAGTTGTTGTTTATTTGACGGTGTTGTTGTTGTTGTTATTTATTTGACGTTGTTGTTGTTGTTGTTTATTTGACGTTGTTGATGTTGTTGACATTATTGGTGTTGTTGTTTATTTGACGTTGTTGTTGTTATTTTTGTTGTTGTTGTTATTTATTTGACGTTTTTGTTGTTGTTGTTATTGTTTTTTTGACATTGTTGTTGTTGTTTATATGACGTTGTTATTGTTGTTTATTTGACATTGTTTTTGTTATTTGACGTTGTTTTTGTTATTTGACGTTGTTGTTGTTGTTGTATTTGTTGTATTTGTTGTTGTTCCTTATTTGACATTGTTGTTATTGTTGTTTATTTGATGTTGTTGTTGCTGTTGTTTATTTGACGTTGTTGTTGTTGTTGTTTATTTGACGTGGTTGTTGTTGTTATTGTTGTTGTTGTTGTTGTTTATTTGACGTTGTTGTTTATTTGACATTGTTGTTGTTGTTGTTGTTTATTTGACGTTATTGTTGTTGATGTTGTTGTTGTTGTTGTTTATTTGATGTTATTGTTGTTGTTATTTATTTGACGTTGTTAATGTTGTTGACGTTGTTGTTGTTGTTGTTGTTGTTTTTGTTGTTTATTTGATGTTGTTGTTATTGACCTTGTTGGTGTTGTTGTTTATTTGACGTTGTTGTTGTTGTTGTTGTTGTATTTGTTGTTGTTCCTTATTTGACGTTGTTGTTATTGTTGTTTATTTGACGTTGTTGTTGCTGTTGTTTATTTGACGTTGTTGTTGTTGTTGTTTATTTGACGTGGTTGTTGTTGTTATTGTTGTTGTTGTTGTTTATTTGACGTTGTTGTTTATTTGACATTGTTGTTGTTGTTGTTGTTGTTGTTTATTTGACGTTATTGTTGTTGTTGATGTTGTTGTTGTTGTTGTTGTTGTTTATTTGATGTTATTGTTGTTGTTATTTATTTGACGTTGTTAATGTTGTTGACGTTGTTGTTGTTGTTGTTGTTGTTTTTGTTGTTTATTTGATGTTGTTGTTATTGACCTTGTTGGTGTTGTTGTTTATTTGACGTTGTTGTGGTTGTTGTTTATTTGACGTTGTTTTAGTTGTTGTTGTTTATTTGCCGTTGTTGTTGTTATTGGCATTGTTGTTGTTGTTGTTGTTTATTTGACGTTGTTGTTGATGTTGTTCTTTATTTGACATTGTTGTTGTTATTGTTTATTTGACGTTTTTGTTGTTTATTTGACGTTGTTGTTGTTATTGTTGTTTATTTGACGTTGTTGTTGTTGACGTTGTTGCTGTTGTTGTTTATTTGACGTTGTTGTTGTTGTTGTTCATTTGACGTAGTTGTTGTTGTATTTATTTGACGTTGTTGTTGTTGTTGTTGTTTATTTGACGGTGTTGTTGTAGTTGTTGTTTATTTGACGGTGTTGTTGTTGTTGTTATTTATTTGACGTTGTTGTTGTTGTTGTTTATTTGACGTTGTTGTTGTTGACATTATTGGTGTTGTTGTTTATTTGACGTTATTGTTGTTATTGTTGTTGTTGTTGTTATTTATTTGACGTTGTTGTTGTTGTTGTTATTGTTTTTTTGACATTGTTGTTGTTGTTTATATGACGTTGTTATTGTTGTTTACTTGACGTTGTTTTTGTTATTTGACGTTGTTTTTGTTATTTGACGTTGTTGTTGTTGTTGTTGTTGTATTTGTTGTATTTGTTGTTGTTCCTTATTTGACGTTGTTGTTATTGTTGTTTATTTGACGTTGTTGTTGCTGTTGTTTATTTGACGTTGTTGTTGTTGTTTATTTGACGTGGTTGTTGTTGTTATTGTTGTTGTTGTTGTTGTTGTTTATTTGACGTTGTTGTTTATTTGACATTGTTGTTGTTGTTGTTGTTTATTTGACGTTATTGTTGTTGTTGATGTTGTTGTTGTTGTTGTTTATTTGATGTTATTGTTGTTGTTATTTATTTGACGTTGTTAATGTTGTTGACGTTGTTGTTGTTGTTGTTTTTGTTGTTTATTTGATGTTGTTGTTATTGACCTTGTTGGTGTTGTTGTTTATTTGACGTTGTTGTTGTTGTTTATTTGACGTTGTTTTAGTTGTTGTTGTTTATTTGCCGTTGTTGTTGTTGTTTATTTGATGTTGTTGTTGTTGACATTGTTGTTGTTTATGTTATTGTTTATTTAACGTTGTTGTTGTTGTTTATTTGACTTGGTTGTTGTTGTTGACGTTGTTGTTGTTGTTGTTGTTTATTTGACGTTTTTGTTGTTGTTGATGTTGTTGTTGTTGTTGTTGTTTAATTGACGTTGTTGTTGTTGTTTATTTGACGTTGTTGTTGTTGTTGTTGTTGTTTATTTGACGTTGTTATTGTTGTTATTGTTGTTGTTTATTTGACGTTGTTGTTGTTGTTGCTGTTTATTTGATATTGTTGTTGTAGTTGTTGTTTATTTGACGTTGTTGTTGTTGTTTATTTAACGTTGTTGTTGTTGTTGTTTATTTGACGTTGTTTTTTGTTATTTGACGTTGTTGTTGTTGTATTTGTTGTTGTTGTTGTTCCTTATTTGACGTTGTTGTTATTGTTGTTGTTTATTTGACGTTGTTGTTGTTGTTGTTGTTTATTTGACGTTGTTGTTCTTGTTGTTTATTTGACGTTGTTGTTGTTGTTGTTGTTTATTTGACGTTGTTGTTGTTGTTGTTGTTGTTGTTGTTGTTGTTGTTGTTGTTGTTTATTTGACATAGTTGTTGTTGTTTTTGTTGTTTATTTGACGTTGTTGTTGTTGTTGACGATGTTGATGTTGTTGTTTATTATACGTTGTTGTTGTTATTGTTGTTGTTGTTGTTGTTTATTTGACGTTGTTGTTGTTGTTGTTTATTTGACGTTGTTGTTGTTGTTTATTTGACGTTGTTGTTGTTGTTGTTATTGTTTATTTGACGTTGTTGTTGTTGTTGTTTATTTGACGTTGTTATTGTTGTTTATTTGACGTTGTTTTTGTTATTTGACGTTGTTGTTGTTGTTGTATTTGTTGTTGTTGTTGTTGTTCCTTATTTGACGTTGTTGTTGTTGTTGTTGTTTATTTGACGTTTTTGTTGTTGATGATGTTGTTTTGTTGTTGTCGTTTATTTGATGTTGTTGTTGTTTATTTGATGTTGTTGTTGTTTATTTGACGTTGTTGTTGTTAATGTTTATTTGACATTGTTGTTGTTGTTGACGGTGTTGTTGTTGTTGTTGTTTATTTGACATTGTTGTTGTTGTTGTTGACGTTGTTGTTGTTGTTTATTTGACGTTGTTGTTATTTATTTGACGTTGTTGTTGTTGTTGTTTATTTGACGTTGTTGTTGTTGACGTTGTTGTTGTTGTTATTGTTTATTTGACGATGTTGTTGTTGTTGTTTATTTGACGTAGTTGTTGTTGTTGACGTTATTGTTGTTGTTGTTGTTGTTGTTTATTTGACGTTTTTGTTGTTGTTGATGTTGTTGTTGTTTTTGTTGTTATTTATTTGATGTTATTGTTGTTATTTATTTGACGCTGTTGTTGTTGTTGTTTATTTGACGTTGTTGTTGTTGTTGTTATTGTTATTGTTGTTGTTGTTTATTTGACGTTGTTGTTGTTGACGTTGTTGTTGTTATTGACATCGTTGTTGTTGTTGACGTTGTTGTTGTTGTTGTTTATTTGACGTTGTTGTTATTGTTTATTTGACATTGTTGTTGTTGACGCTGTTGTTGTTGTTGTTTATTTGACATTGTTCTTGTTGTTGTTGACGTTGTTGTTGTTGTTGTTGTTGTTTATTTGACGTTGTTGTTGTTGTTGTTGTTGTTTATTTGACGTTGTTGTTGTTTATTTGATGTTATTATTGTTGTTGTTTATTTGACGTTGTTGTTGTTGTTTATTTGACGTAGTTGTTGTTGTTGACGTTGTTGTTGTTTATTTGACATTTTTGTTGTTGTTGATGTTGTTGTTTTTTATTTGACGTTGTTGTTGTTGTTGTTGTTGTTGTTGATTTGACGTTGTTGTTGTTGTTTATTTGACGTTGTTATTGTTGTTGTTATTGTTGTTGTTGTTTATTTGACGTCGTTGTTGTTGTTGTTTATTTGACGTTGTTATTGTTTATTTGACATTGTTGTTGTAGTTGTTGTTATTTATTTGACGTTGTTATTGTTGTTGTTGTTTATTTGACGTTGTTGTTGTTGTTTATTTGACGTTGTTGTTGTTGTTGTTGTTTATTTGACATTGTTGTTGTTGTTTATTTGACGTTGTTGTTGTTTATTTGACGTTGTTGTTGTTAATGTTTATTTGACATTGGTGTTGTTGTTGACGGTGTTGTTGTTGTTATTTATTTTACATTGTTGTTGTTGTTGTTGTTGTTGTTGACGTTTTTGTTGTTGTTGTTGTTTATTTGACGTTGTTGTTGTTGTTTATTTGACGTTGTTGTTGTTGTTTATTTGACGTTGTTGTTGTTGTTTATTTGACGTTGTTGTTGTTGACGTTGTTGTTGTTGTTATTGTTTATTTGACGTTGTTGTTGTTGTTTATTTGACATAGTTGTTGTTGTTGACGTTGTTGTTGTTTATTTGACGTTTTTGTTGTTGTTGTTGATGTTGTTGTTGTTTTTGTTGTTGTTTATTTGACGTTGTTGTTGTTATTTATTTGACGTTGTTGTTGTTGTTTATTTGATGTTGTTGTTGTTGTTGTTACTGTTATTGTTGTTGTTGTTGTTTATTTGACGTTGTTGTTGTTGTTGTTGTTTATTTAACGTTGTTGTTGTTGTTATTTATTTGACGTTGTTTTTGTCGTTGTTTTTGTTGTTTATTTGACGTTATTTTTGTCGTTGTTTTTGTTGTTTATTTGTCGTTTTTGTTGTTGTTGTTTATCTAACGTTGTTGTTGTTGACGTTGTTGTTGTTGTTTATTTGACGTTGTTGATGTTGTTGACATTGTTGTTGTTGTTGATGTTGTTGTTGTTGTTATTGTTGTTGTTTATTTGACGTTGTTGTTGTTGTTTATTTGACATTGTTGTTGTTGTTGACGGTGTTGTTGTTGTTGTTGTTTATTTGACATTGTTGTTGTTGTTGTTGACGTTGTTGTTGTTGTTGTTTATTTGACGTTGTTGTTGTTGTTGTTTATTTGACGTTGTTGTTGTTTATTTGATGTTATTGTTGTTGACGTTGTTGTTGTTGTTGTTGTTTATTTGATGTTGTTGTTGTTGTTTATTTGACGTAGTTGTTGTTGTTGACGTTGTTGTTGTTAATTTGACGTTTTTGTTGTTGTTGATGTTGTTGTTGTTTATTTGACGTTGTTGTCGTTGTTGTTGTTGTTGATTTGACGTTGTTGTTGTTTATTTGACGTTGTTGTTGTTGTTGTTGTTGTTATTTTTGTTGTTTATTTGACGTTGTTGTTGTTGTTGTTTATTTGACGTTGTTATTGTTTATTTGACGTTGTTGTTGTAGTTGTTGTTATTTATTTGACGTTGTTATTGTTATTGTTGTTTATTTGAAGTTGTTGTTGTTGTTGTTGTTTATTTGACGTTGTTGTTGTTGTTGTTGTTTATATGACGTTGTTGTTGTTGTTGTTTATTTGACGTTGTTGTTGTTAATGTTTATTTGGCATTGTTGTTGTTGTTGTTTATTTGACATTGTTGTTGTTGTTCTTGTTGACGTTGTTGTTGTAGTTTATTTGACGTTCTTGTTGTTGTTGTTTATTTGATGTTATTGTTGTTGACGTTGTTGTTGTTGTTGTTGTTTATTTGACGTCGTTGTTGTTGTTTATTTGACGTTGTTGTTGTTTATTTGACGTTGTTGTTGTTGACGTTGTTGTTGTTGTTGTTATTGTTTATTTGACGTTGTTGTTGTTGTTGTTTATTTGACGTAGTTGTTGTTGTTGACGTTGTTGTTGTTGTTTATTTGACGTTTTTGTTGTTCTTGATGTTGTTGTTGTTTTGGTTGTTGTTTATTTGACGTTGTTGTTGTTCTTGATGTTGTTGTTGTTTTTGTTGTTGTTTATTTGACGTTGTTGTTGTTGTTTATTTGACGTAGTTGTTGTTGTTGTTTATTTGACGTTGTTGTTGTTGTTGTTATTGTTATTGTTGTTGTTCTTTATTTGACGTTGTTGTTGTTTTTGTTTATTTGACGTTGTTGTTGTTGTTGTTGTTTATTTTTGTCGTTGTTTTTGTTGTTTATTTGACGTTGTTGTTGTTGTTGTTGTTGTTGTTTATTTGACGTTGTTGTTGTTGTTGTTATTGTTTATTTGACGTTGTTGTTGTTGTTGTTTATTTGACGTTGTTGTTGTTGTTGTTATTGTTTATTTAACGTTGTTGTTGTTGTTGTTTTTGTTTATTAGACGTTGTTATTGTTGTTTATTTGACGTTGTTTTTGTTATTTAACGTTGTTGTTGTTGTATTTGTTGTTGTTGTTGTTGTTGTTGTTCCTTATTTGACGTTGTTGTTGTTGTTGTTGTTTATTTGACGTTTTTGTTGTTGTTGTTGTTGTTGTATTTGTTGTTGTTGTTGTTGTTCCTTATTTGACGTTGTTGTTGTTGTTATTTATTTGACGTTGTTGTTGTTGTTTATTTGACGTTGTTGTTGTTGTTGTTACTGTTATTGTTGTTGTTGTTGTTTATTTGACGTTGTTGTTGTTGTTGTTGTTTATTTGACGTTGTTGTTGTTGTTATTTATTTGACGTTGTTTTTGTCGTTGTTTTTGTTGTTTATTTGACGTTATTTTTGTCGTTGTTTTTGTTGTTTATTTGACGTTGTTGTGGTTGTTGTTTATCTAACGTTGTTGTTGTTGACGTTGTTGTTGTTGTTTATTTGACGTTGTTGATGTTGTTGACGTTGTTGTTGTTGTTGATGTTGTTGTTGTTGACGTTGTTGTTATTGTTGTTTATTTGACGTTGTTGTTGTTGTTTATTTGACATTGTTGTTGTTGTTGACGGTGTTGTTGTTGTTGTTGTTTATTTGACATTGTTTTTGTTGTTGTTGTTGACGTTGTTGTTGTTGTTGTTTATTTGACGTTGTTGTTGTTGTTGTTGTTGTTGTTGTTTATTTGACGTTGTTGTTGTTTATTTGATGTTATTGTTGTTGACGTTGTTGTTGTTGTTGTTGTTGTTTATTTGACGTTGTTGTTGTTGTTTATTTGACGTAGTTGTTGTTGTTGACGTTGTTGTTGTTAATTTGACGTTTTTGTTGTTGTTGATGTTGTTGTTTATTTGACGTTGTTGTCGTTGTTGTTGTTGATTTGACGTTGTTGTTGTTTATTTGACGTTGTTGTTGTTGTTGTTGTTATTTTTGTTGTTTATTTGACGTTGTTGTTGTTGTTTATTTGACGTTGTTATTGTTTATTTGACGTTGTTGTTGTAGTTGTTGTTATTTATTTGACGTTGTTATTGTTATTGTTGTTTATTTGAAGTTGTTATTGTTGTTGTTGTTTATTTGACGTTGTTGTTGTTGTTGTTGTTTATATGACGTTGTTGTTGTTGTTGTTTATTTGACGTTGTTGTTGTTAATGTTTATTTGACATTGTTGTTGTTGTTGACGGTGTTGTTGTTGTTGTTGTTTATTTGACATTGTTGTTGTTGTTCTTGTTGACGTTGTTGTTGTAGTTTATTTGACGTTCTTGTTGTTGTTGTTTATTTGATGTTATTGTTGTTGACGTTGTTGTTGTTGTTGTTTATTTGACGTTGTTGTTGTTGTTTATTTGACGTTGTTGTTGTTTATTTGACGTTGTTGTTGTTGACGTTGTTGTTGTTGTTATTGTTTATTTGACGTTGTTGTTGTTGTTGTTGTTGTTGTTTATTTGACGTAGTTGTTGTTGTTGACGTTGTTGTTGTTGTTTATTTGACGTTTTTGTTGTTCTTGATGTTGTTGTTGTTTTTGTTGTTGTTTATTTGACGTTGTTGTTGTTCTTGATGTTGTTGTTGTTTTTTTGTTGTTTATTTGACGTTGTTGTTGTTGTTGTTTATTTGACGTTGTTGTTGTTGTTGTTGTTTATTTGACGTTGTTGTTGTTGTTGTTATTGTTATTGTTGTTGTTCTTTATTTGACGTTGTTGTTGTTTTTGTTTATTTGACGTTGTTGTTGTTGTTTATTTTTGTCGTTGTTTTTGTTGTTTATTTGACGTTGTTGTTGTTGTTGTTGTTTATTTGACGTTGTTGTTGTTGTTGTTATTGTTTATTTGACGTTGTTGTTGTTGTTTTTGTTTATTAGACGTTGTTATTGTTGTTTATTTGACGTTGTTTTTTTTATTTAACGTTGTTGTTGTTGTATTTGTTGTTGTTGTTGTTGTTGGTCCTTATTTGACGTTGTTGTTGTTGTTTATTTGACGTTTTTGTTGTTGTTGTTGTATTTGTTGTTGTTGTTGTTGTTCCTTATTTGACGTTGTTGTTGCTGTTGTTTATTTATCGTTGGTTGTTGTTGTTGTTTATTTGACGTTGTTGTTGTTGTTGTTTATTTGACGTTGTTGTTGTTGTTGACGTTGTTATTGTTGTTTATTTAACGATGTTGTTGTTGTTGTTTATTTGAAGTTGTTGTTGTTGTTGTTTATTTGACATAGTTGTTGTTGTTGTTATTATTGTTGTTGTTTATTTGACGTTGTTGTTGTTGTTGACGTTGTTGTTGTTGTTATTGTTTATTTGACGTTGTTGTTTTTGTTTATTTGACGTAGTTGTTTTTGTTGACGTTGTAGTTGTTGTTGTTTATTTGACGTTTTTGTTGTTGTTGATGTTGTTGTTGTATTTGTTGTTGTTAATTATTTGATGTTGTTGTTTATTTGATGTTGTTGTTGTTGTTATTGTTATTGTTGTAGTTGTTCTTTATTTGACGTTGTTGTTGTTGTTGTTGTTTATTTGACGTTGTTGTTGTTGTTGTTTATTTGACGTTGTTGTTGTTGTTGCTGTTTATTTGACATTATTTTTGTCGTTGTTTTTGTTGTCTATTTGACGTTGTTGTTGTTGTTGTTATTTATTTGACGTTGTTGTTGTTGTTGTTGACGTTGTTGTTGTTGTTGACGTTGTTGTTGTTGTTTACTTGACATTGTTGTTGTTGTTGACGTTGTTGTTGTTGTTGTTTATTTGACGTTGTTGTTGTTGTTGTTGTTGTTTATTTGACGTTGTTGTTGTTTATTTGATGTTATTACTGTTGACGTTGTTGTTGTTGTTGTTTATTTGACGTTGTTGTTGTTGTTGTTTATTTGACGTTGTTGTTGTTGTTATTTATTTGACGTTTTTGTTGTTGTTGATGTTGTTGTTGTTTATTTGACGTTGTTGTTGTTGTTGAATTGACGTTGTTGTTGTTGTTTATTTGACGTTGTTGTTGTTATTGTTGTTGTTGTTTATTTGACGTTGTTGTTGTTGTTTATTTGACGTTGTTATTGTTTATTTGACGTTGTTGTTGTAGTTGTTGTTATTTATTTGACGTTGTTATTGTTGTTGTTATTTATTTGACGTTGTTGTTGTTGTTTATTTGACGTTGTTGTTGTTGTTTATTTGATGTTGTTGTTTATTTGACGTTGTTGTTGTTGTTGTTGTTTATTTGACGCTGTTGTTGTTGTTGTTTATTTGGTGTTGTTGTTACTGTGGTTTATTTGACGTTGTTGTTGTTATTTGACGTTGTTGTTGTTGTTATTATTGTTGTTGTTGTTTATTTGATGTTGTTGTTGTTGTTGGTTATTTGACGTTGTTGTTGTTATTTATTTGACATTGTTGTTGTTGTTGTTGTTGTTGTTTATTTGACGTTGTTTTTGTTGTTTATTTGACGTTGTTGTTGTTGTTGTTGTTTATTTGACGTTGTTGTTGTTGTTTGTTATTTGACGTTGTTGTTGTTGTTTATTTGACGTTGTTGTTGTTGTTGACGTTGTTGTTGTTGTTATTTATTTGACGTTGTTGTTGTTGTTATTGGCATTGTTGTTGTTGTTGTTTATTTGACGTTGTTGTTGATGTTGTTGTTTATTTGACATTGTTGTTGTTATTGTTTATTTGACGTTGTTGTTGTTTATTTGACGTTGTTGTTGATATTGTTGTTTATTTGACGTTGTTGTTGTTGACGTTGTTGCTGTTGTTGTTTATTTGACGTTGTTGTTGTTGTTGTTCATTTGACGTAGTTGTTGTTGTATTTATTTGACGTCGTAGTCGAACTGGAATTTTCAAAGAAACTTTTTAAAACCCACAGTTGAAAAGCAAACAAACATTTTTGAAAACACAATGAGCAAGTATCTAAGAGCCCATGGATAACCATGGATAGAAAGGGTGCTAACACCTTCCCTTTCTATAATCTACCTCCCGAACCGAGAGCAATCTCTATAAGGAATTTTTCTGTGCTTTTTTCCTTTCCATTTGGAGAAAATAAAAGACGGTGGCGACTCTTGCTTCCACGACATTTCGCGAACCAGCGTTAAATAGTCAGTTCCAGATCCACCGATCACAGACGTTGTTATTGTTGTTTATTTGACGTTGTTGTTGTTGTTGTTGTTGTTGTTGTTGTTGTTTATTTGACGTTGTTGTTGTTGTTGTTTATATGACGTTGTTGTTGTTGTTGTTTATTTGACGTTGTTGTTGTTAATGTTTATTTGACATTGTTGTTGTTGTTGACGGTGTTGTTCTTGTTGTTGTTGTTTATTTGACATTGTTGTTGTTGTTCTTGTTGACAATGTTGTTGTAGTTTATTTGACGTTGTTGTTGTTTATTTGATGTTATTGTTGTTGACGTTGTTGTTGTTGTTTATTTGACGTTGTTGTTGTTTATTTGACGTTGTTGTTGTTTATTTGACATTGTTATTGTTGACGTTGTTGTTGTTGTTGTTATTGTTTATTTGACGTTGTTATTGTTGTTTATTTGACGTAGTTGTTGTTGTTGATGTTGTTGTTGTTGTTTATTTGACGTTTTTGTTGTTCTTGATGTTGTTGTTGTTTTTGTTGTTGTTTATTTGACGTTGTTGTTGTTCTTGATGTTGTTGTTGTTTTTGTTGTTGTTTATTTGACGTTGTTGTTGTTGTTTATTTGACGTTGTTGTTGTTGTTTATTTGACGTTGTTGTTGTTGTTATTGTTATTGTTGTTGTTCTTTATTTGACGTTGTTGTTGTTTTTGTTTATTTGATGTTGTTGTTGGTGTTGTTGTTTATTTTTGTCGTTGTTTTTGTTGTTTATTTGACGTTGTTGTTGTTGTTTATTTGACGTTGTTGTTGTTGTTATTGTTTATTTGACGTTGTTGTTGTTGTTGTTTATTTGACGTTGTTATTGTTGTTGTTATTGTTTATTTAACGTTGTTGTTGTTGTTGTTTTTGTTTATTAGACGTTGTTATTGTTGTTTATTTGACGTTGGTTTTGTTATTTAACGCTGTTGTTATTGTATTTGTTGTTTTTGTTGTTGTTGTTCCTTATTTGACGTTGTTGTTGTTGTTGTTGTTGTTTATTTGACGTTTTTGTTGTTGTTGTTGTTGTATTTGTTGTTGTTATTGTTGTTCCTTATTTGACGTTGTTGTTGTTGTTGTTGTTTATTTGACGTTGTTGTTGATGTTGTTTATTTATCGTTGTTGTTGTTGTTGTTGTTTATTTGACGTTATTGTTGTTGTTGTTTATTTGACGTTGTTGTTGTTGTTGACGTTGTTATTGTTGTTTATTTAACGTTGTTGTTGTTGTTGTTTATTTGAAGTTGTTGTTGTTGTTTATTTGACATAGTTGTTGTTGTTGTTATTATTGTTGTTGTTTATTTGACGTTGTTGTTGTTGTTGTTAATGTTGTTGGTGTTGTTGTTTATTTGACGTTGTTGTTGTTATTGTTGTTGTTGTTGTTGTTGTTTATTTGACGTTGTTTTTGTTGTTGTTTATTTGACGTTGTTGTTGTTGTTTATTTGATGTTGTTGTTGTTTTTATTTATTTGACGTTGTTTTTGTTATTTGACGTTGTTGTTGTTGTATTTGTTGTTGTTGTTGTTGCTCCTTATTTGACGTTGTTGTTGTTTATTTGACGTTTTTGTTGTTGTTGATATTGTTTTGTTGTTGTTGTTTATTTGACGTTGTTGTTGTTGTTTATTTGACGTTGTTGTTGTTAATGTTTATTTGACATTGTTATTGTTGTTGTTGTTGTTGTTTATTTGACATTGTTGTTGTTGTTGACGTTGTTGTTGTTGTTTATTTGACATTGTTGTTGTTGTTTATTTGACGTTGTTGTTGTTGTTTATTTGACGTTGTTGTTGTTTATTTGACGTTGTTGTTGTTGTTGACGTTGTTGTTGTTGTTATTGTTTATTTGACATTGTTGTTTTTGTTTATTTGACGTAGTTGTTGTTATTGACGTTGTAGTTGTTGTTGTTTATTTGACGTTTTTGTTGTTGTTTATGTTGTTGTTGTTTTTTTTGTTGTTATTTGACGTTGTTGTTGTTATTTATTTGACGTTGTTGTTGTTTATTTGACGTTGTTGTTGTTGTTATTGTTATTGTTGTAGTTGTTCTTTATTTGACGTTGTTGTTGTTGTTGTTGTTTATTTGACGTTGTTGTTGTTGTTGTTTATTTGACGTTGTTGTTGTTGTTGTTGCTGTTTATTTGACATTATTTTTGTCGTTGTTTTTGTTGTCTATTTGACGTTGTTGTTGTTGTTGTTGTTTATTTGACGTTGTTGTTGTTGACGTTGTTGTTGTTGTTGACGTTGTTGTTGTTGTTGTTGTTGTTGTTGTTGTTTATTTCACGTTGTTGTTGTTGTTGTTTACTTGACATTATTGTTGTTGAAGTTGTAGTTGTTGTTGTTTATTTGACGTTGTTGTTGTTGTTGTTGTTTATTTGACGTTGTTGTTGTTTATTTGATGTTATTATTGTTGACGTTGTTGTTGTTGTTGTTGTTTATTTGACGTTGTTGTTGTTGTTGTTTATTTGACGTAGTTGTTGTTGTTGACGTTGTTGTTGTTGTTATTTATTTGACGTTTTTGTTGTTGTTGATGTTGTTGTTGTTTATTTGAAGTTGTTGTTGTTGTTGAATTGACGTTGTTGTTGTTTATTTGACGTTGTTGTTGTTGTTTATTTGATGTTGTTGTTTATTTGACGTTGTTGTTGTTGTTTATTTGATGTTGTTATTGTTTATTTGACGTTGTTGTTGTAGTTGTTGTTATTTATTTGACGTTGTTATTGTTGTTGTTGTTTATTTGACGTTGTTGTTGTTGTTGTTTATTTGACGTTGTTGTTGTTGTTTATTTGACGTTGTTGTTGTTGTTGTTGTTTATTTGACGCTTTTGTTGTTGTTGTTGTTGTTGTTGTTGTTTATTTGGCGTTGTTGTCATTGTGGTTTATTTGACGTTGTTGTTGTTATTTGACGTTGTTGTTGTTGTTATTATTGTTGTTGTTGTTTATTTGATGTTGTTGTTGTTGTTGTTTATTTGACGTTGTTGTTGTTATTTATTTGACATTGTTGTTGTTGTTGTTGTTTATTTGACGTTGTTTTTGTTGTTTATTTGACGTTGTTGTTGTTGTTATTTATTTGACGTTGTTGTTGTTGTTGTTTATTTGACGTTGTTGTTATTGACGTTGTTGCTGTTGTTGTTTTTTTGACGTTGTTGTTGTTGTTGTTTATTTGACGATGTTGTTGTTGTTGACGTTGTTGTTATTGTTATTTATTTGACGTTGTTGTTGTTGTTGTTTATTTGACGTTGTTGTTGATGTTGTTGTTTATTTGACATTGTTGTTGTTATTGTTTATTTGACGTTGTTGTTGTTTATTTGACGTTGTTGTTGTTATTGTTGTTTATTTGACGTTGTTGCTGTTGTTGTTTATTTGACGTTGTTGTTGTTGTTGTTCATTTGACGTAGTTCTTGTTGTATTTATTTTACGTTGTTGTTGTTGTTGTTTATTTGACGGTGTTGTTGTAGTTGTTGTTTATTTGACGGTGTTGTTGTTGTTGTTATTTATTTGACGTTGTTGTTGTTGTTGTTTATTTGACGTTGTTGATGTTGTTGACATTATTGGTGTTGTTGTTTATTTGACGTTGTTGTTGTTATTTTTGTTGTTGTTGTTATTTATTTGACGTTTTTGTTGTTGTTGTTATTGTTTTTTTGACATTGTTGTTGTTGTTTATATGACGTTGTTATTGTTGTTTATTTGACGTTGTTTTTGTTATTTGACGTTGTTTTTGTTATTTGACGTTGTTGTTGTTGTTGTATTTGTTGTATTTGTTGTTGTTCCTTATTTGACATTGTTGTTATTGTTGTTTATTTGATGTTGTTGTTGCTGTTGTTTATTTGACGTTGTTGTTGTTGTTGTTTATTTGACGTTATTGTTGTTGTTATTTATTTGACGTTGTTGTTGTTGTTGTTATTGTTTTTTTGACATTGTTGTTGTTGTTTATATGACGTTGTTATTGTTGTTTACTTGACGTTGTTTTTGTTATTTGACGTTGTTTTTGTTATTTGACGTTGTTGTTGTTGTTGTTGTTGTATTTGTTGTATTTGTTGTTGTTCCTTATTTGACGTTGTTGTTATTGTTGTTTATTTGACGTTGTTGTTGCTGTTGTTTATTTGACGTTGTTGTTGTTGTTTATTTGACGTGGTTGTTGTTGTTATTGTTGTTGTTGTTGTTGTTGTTTATTTGACGTTGTTGTTTATTTGACATTGTTGTTGTTGTTGTTGTTTATTTGACGTTATTGTTGTTGTTGATGTTGTTGTTGTTGTTGTTTATTTGATGTTATTGTTGTTGTTATTTATTTGACGTTGTTAATGTTGTTGACGTTGTTGTTGTTGTTGTTTTTGTTGTTTATTTGATGTTGTTGTTATTGACCTTGTTGGTGTTGTTGTTTATTTGACGTTGTTGTTGTTGTTGTTTATTTGACGTTGTTTTAGTTGTTGTTGTTTATTTGCCGTTGTTGTTGTTGTTTATTTGATGTTGTTGTTGTTGACATTGTTGTTGTTTATGTTATTGTTTATTTAACGTTGTTGTTGTTGTTTATTTGACTTGGTTGTTGTTGTTGACGTTGTTGTTGTTGTTGTTGTTTATTTGACGTTTTTGTTGTTGTTGATGTTGTTGTTGTTGTTGTTGTTTAATTGACGTTGTTGTTGTTGTTTATTTGACGTTGTTGTTGTTGTTGTTGTTTATTTGACGTTGTTATTGTTGTTGTTTATTTGACGATGTTGTTGTAGTTTATTTAACGTTGTTGTTGTTGTTGTTTATTTGACGTTGTTTTTTGTTATTTGACGTTGTTGTTGTTGTATTTGTTGTTGTTGGTGTTCCTTATTTGACGTTGTTGTTATTGTTGTTGTTTATTTGACGTTGTTGTTGTTGTTGTTGTTTATTTGACGTTGTTGTTCTTGTTGTTTATTTGACGTTGTTGTTGTTGTTGTTTATTTGACGTTGTTGTTGTTGTTGTTGTTGTTGTTGTTTATTTGACATAGTTGTTGTTGTTTTTGTTGTTTATTTGACGTTGTTGTTGTTGTTGACGATGTTGATGTTGTTGTTTATTATACGTTGTTGTTGTTATTGTTGTTGTTGTTGTTGTTTATTTGACGTTGTTGTTGTTGTTGTTTATTTGACGTTGTTGTTGTTGTTGTTTATTTGACGTTGTTGTTGTTGTTGTTATTGTTTATTTGACGTTGTTGTTGTTGTTGTTTATTTGACGTTGTTATTGTTGTTTATTTGACGTTGTTTTTGTTATTTGACGTTGTTGTTGTTGTTGTATTTGTTGTTGTTGTTGTTGTTCCTTATTTGACGTTGTTGTTGTTGTTGTTGTTTATTTGACGTTTTTGTTGTTGATGATGTTGTTGTTGTTGTTGTTGTTTATTTGATGTTGTTGTTGTTTATTTGATGTTGTTGTTGTTTATTTGACGTTGTTGTTGTTAATGTTTATTTGACATTGTTGTTGTTGTTGACGGTGTTGTTGTTGTTGTTGTTTATTTGACATTGTTGTTGTTGTTGTTGACGTTGTTGTTGTTGTTTATTTGACGTTGTTGTTATTTATTTGACGTTGTTGTTGTTGTTGTTGTTGTTGTTTATTTGACGTTGTTGTTGTTGACGTTGTTGTTGTTGTTATTGTTTATTTGACGATGTTGTTGTTGTTGTTTATTTGACGTAGTTGTTGTTGTTGACGTTGTTGTTGTTGTTGTTGTTGTTGTTGTTTATTTGACGTTTTTGTTGTTGTTGATGTTGTTGTTGTTTTTGTTGTTATTTATTTGATGTTATTGTTGTTATTTATTTGACGTTGTTGTTGTTGTTGTTTATTTGACGTTGTTGTTGTTGTTGTTATTGTTATTGTTGTTGTTGTTTATTTGACGTTGTTGTTGTTGACGTTGTTGTTGTTATTGACATCGTTGTTGTTGTTGACGTTGTTGTTGTTGTTGTTTATTTGACGTTGTTGTTATTGTTTATTTGACATTGTTGTTGTTGACGCTGTTGTTGTTGTTGTTTATTTGACATTGTTCTTGTTGTTGTTGACGTTGTTGTTGTTGTTGTTGTTGTTTATTTGACGTTGTTGTTGTTGTTGTTGTTGTTTATTTGACGTTGTTGTTGTTTATTTGATGTTATTATTGTTGTTGTTTATTTGACGTTGTTGTTGTTGTTTATTTGACGTAGTTGTTGTTGTTGACGTTGTTGTTGTTTATTTGACATTTTTGTTGTTGTTGATGTTGTTGTTTTTTATTTGACGTTGTTGTTGTTGTTGTTGTTGTTGTTGATTTGACGTTGTTGTTGTTGTTTATTTGACGTTGTTATTGTTGTTGTTATTGTTGTTGTTGTTTATTTGACGTCGTTGTTGTTGTTGTTTATTTGACGTTGTTATTGTTTATTTGACATTGTTGTTGTAGTTGTTGTTATTTATTTGACGTTGTTATTGTTGTTGTTGTTTATTTGACGTTGTTGTTGTTGTTTATTTGACGTTGTTGTTGTTGTTGTTGTTGTTTATTTGACATTGTTGTTGTTGTTTATTTGACGTTGTTGTTGTTTATTTGACGTTGTTGTTGTTAATGATTATTTGACATTGGTGTTGTTGTTGACGGTGTTGTTGTTATTTATTTTACATTGTTGTTGTTGTTGTTGTTGTTGACGTTTTTGTTGTTGTTGTTGTTTATTTGACGTTGTTGTTGTTGTTTATTTGACGTTGTTGTTGTTGTTTATTTGACGTTGTTGTTGTTGTTTATTTGACGTTGTTGTTGTTGACGTTGTTGTTGTTGTTATTGTTTATTTGACGTTGTTGTTGTTGTTTATTTGACATAGTTGTTGTTGTTGACGTTGTTGTTGTTTATTTGACGTTTTTGTTGTTGTTGTTGATGTTGTTGTTGTTTTTGTTGTTGTTTATTTGACGTTGTTGTTGTTATTTATTTGACGTTGTTGTTGTTGTTTATTTGACGTTGTTGTTGTTGTTGTTACTGTTATTGTTGTTGTTGTTGTTTATTTGACGTTGTTGTTGTTGTTGTTGTTTATTTAACATTGTTGTTGTTGTTATTTATTTGACGTTGTTTTTGTCGTTGTTTTTGTTGTTTATTTGACGTTATTTTTGTCGTTGTTTTTGTTGTTTATTTGTCGTTTTTGTTGTTGTTGTTTATCTAACGTTGTTGTTGTTGACGTTGTTGTTGTTGTTTATTTGACGTTGTTGATGTTGTTGACGTTGTTGTTGTTGTTGATGTTGTTGTTGTTGTTGACGTTGTTATTGTTGTTGTTTATTTGACGTTGTTGTTGTTGTTTATTTGACATTGTTGTTGTTGTTGACGGTGTTGTTGTTGTTGTTGTTGTTTATTTGACATTGTTGTTGTTGTTGTTGACGTTGTTGTTGTTGTTGTTTATTTGACGTTGTTGTTGTTGTTGTTTATTTGACGTTGTTGTTGTTTATTTGATGTTATTGTTGTTGACGTTGTTGTTGTTGTTGTTGTTTATTTGACGTTGTTGTTGTTGTTTATTTGACGTAGTTGTTGTTGTTGACGTTGTTGTTGTTAATTTGACGTTTTTGTTGTTGTTGATGTTGTTGTTGTTTATTTGACGTTGTTGTCGTTGTTGTTGTTGTTGATTTGACGTTGTTGTTGTTTATTTGACGTTGTTGTTGTTGTTGTTGTTGTTATTTTTGTTGTTTATTTGACGTTGTTGTTGTTGTTGTTTATTTGACGTTGTTATTGTTTATTTGACGTTGTTGTTGTAGTTGTTGTTATTTATTTGACGTTGTTATTGTTATTGTTGTTTATTTGAAGTTGTTGTTGTTGTTGTTGTTTATTTGACGTTGTTGTTGTTGTTGTTGTTTATATGACGTTGTTGTTGTTGTTGTTTATTTGACGTTGTTGTTGTTAATGTTTATTTGGCATTGTTGTTGTTGTTGACGGTGTTGTTGTTGTTGTTGTTGTTTATTTGACATTGTTGTTGTTGTTCTTGTTGACGTTGTTGTTGTAGTTTATTTGACGTTCTTGTTGTTGTTGTTTATTTGATGTTATTGTTGTTGACGTTGTTGTTGTTGTTGTTGTTGTTTATTTGACGTCGTTGTTGTTGTTTATTTGACGTTGTTGTTGTTTATTTGACGTTGTTGTTGTTGACGTTGTTGTTGTTGTTATTGTTTATTTGACGTTGTTGTTGTTGTTGTTTATTTGACGTAGTTGTTGTTGTTGACGTTGTTGTTGTTGTTTATTTGACGTTTTTGTTGTTCTTGATGTTGTTGTTGTTTTGGTTGTTGTTTATTTGACGTTGTTGTTGTTCTTGATGTTGTTGTTGTTTTTGTTGTTGTTTATTTGACGTTGTTGTTGTTGTTTATTTGACGTAGTTGTTGTTGTTGTTTATTTGACGTTGTTGTTGTTGTTGTTATTGTTATTGTTGTTGTTCTTTATTTGACGTTGTTGTTGTTTTTGTTTATTTGACGTTGTTGTTGTTGTTGTTGTTTATTTTTGTCGTTGTTTTTGTTGTTTATTTGACGTTGTTGTTGTTGTTGTTGTTGTTTATTTGACGTTGTTGTTGTTGTTGTTATTGTTTATTTGACGTTGTTGTTGTTGTTGTTTATTTGACGTTGTTGTTGTTGTTGTTATTGTTTATTTAACGTTGTTGTTGTTGTTGTTTTTGTTTATTAGACGTTGTTATTGTTGTTTATTTGACGTTGTTTTTGTTATTTAACGTTGTTGTTGTTGTATTTGTTGTTGTTGTTGTTGTTGTTGTTCCTTATTTGACGTTGTTGTTGTTGTTGTTGTTTATTTGACGTTTTTGTTGTTGTTGTTGTTGTTGTATTTGTTGTTGTTGTTGTTGTTCCTTATTTGACGTTGTTGTTGTTGTTATTTATTTGACGTTGTTGTTGTTGTTTATTTGACGTTGTTGTTGTTGTTGTTGTTACTGTTATTGTTGTTGTTGTTGTTTATTTGACGTTGTTGTTGTTGTTGTTGTTTATTTGACGTTGTTGTTGTTGTTATTTATTTGACGTTGTTTTTGTCGTTGTTTTTGTTGTTTATTTGACGTTATTTTTGTCGTTGTTTTTGTTGTTTATTTGACGTTGTTGTTGTTGTTGTTTATCTAACGTTGTTGTTGTTGACGTTGTTGTTGTTGTTTATTTGACGTTGTTGATGTTGTTGACGTTGTTGTTGTTGTTGATGTTGTTGTTGTTGACGTTGTTGTTATTGTTGTTTATTTGACGTTGTTGTTGTTGTTTATTTGACATTGTTGTTGTTGTTGACGGTGTTGTTGTTGTTGTTGTTTATTTGACATTGTTTTTGTTGTTGTTGTTGACGTTGTTGTTGTTGTTGTTTATTTGACGTTGTTGTTGTTGTTGTTGTTGTTGTTGTTGTTTATTTGACGTTGTTGTTGTTTATTTGATGTTATTGTTGTTGACGTTGTTGTTGTTGTTGTTGTTGTTGTTTATTTGACGTTGTTGTTGTTTATTTGACGTAGTTGTTGTTGTTGACGTTGTTGTTGTTAATTTGACGTTTTTGTTGTTGTTGATGTTGTTGTTTATTTGACGTTGTTGTCGTTGTTGTTGTTGATTTGACGTTGTTGTTGTTTATTTGACGTTGTTGTTGTTGTTGTTGTTATTTTTGTTGTTTATTTGACGTTGTTGTTGTTGTTTATTTGACGTTGTTATTGTTTATTTGACGTTGTTGTTGTAGTTGTTGTTATTTATTTGACGTTGTTATTGTTATTGTTGTTTATTTGAAGTTGTTATTGTTGTTGTTGTTTATTTGACGTTGTTGTTGTTGTTGTTGTTTATATGACGTTGTTGTTGTTGTTGTTTATTTGACGTTGTTGTTGTTAATGTTTATTTGACATTGTTGTTGTTGTTGACGGTGTTGTTGTTGTTGTTGTTTATTTGACATTGTTGTTGTTGTTCTTGTTGACGTTGTTGTTGTAGTTTATTTGACGTTCTTGTTGTTGTTGTTTATTTGATGTTATTGTTGTTGACGTTGTTGTTGTTGTTGTTTATTTGACGTTGTTGTTGTTGTTTATTTGACGTTGTTGTTGTTTATTTGACGTTGTTGTTGTTGACGTTGTTGTTGTTGTTATTGTTTATTTGACGTTGTTGTTGTTGTTGTTGTTGTTTATTTGACGTAGTTGTTGTTGTTGACGTTGTTGTTGTTGTTTATTTGACGTTTTTGTTGTTCTTGATGTTGTTGTTGTTTTTGTTGTTGTTTATTTGACGTTGTTGTTGTTCTTGATGTTGTTGTTGTTTTTTTGTTGTTTATTTGACGTTGTTGTTGTTGTTGTTTATTTGACGTTGTTGTTGTTGTTGTTGTTGTTTATTTGACGTTGTTGTTGTTGTTGTTATTGTTATTGTTGTTGTTCTTTAATTGACGTTGTTGTTGTTTTTGTTTATTTGACGTTGTTGTTGTTGTTTATTTTTGTCGTTGTTTTTGTTGTTTATTTGACGTTGTTGTTGTTGTTGTTGTTTATTTGACGTTGTTGTTGTTGTTGTTATTGTTTATTTGACGTTGTTGTTGTTGTTTTTGTTTATTAGACGTTGTTATTGTTGTTTATTTGACGTTGTTTTTTTTATTTAACGTTGTTGTTGTTGTATTTGTTGTTGTTGTTGTTGTTGGTCCTTATTTGACGTTGTTGTTGTTGTTTATTTGACGTTTTTGTTGTTGTTGTTGTATTTGTTGTTGTTGTTGTTGTTCCTTATTTGACGTTGTTGTTGCTGTTGTTTATTTATCGTTGGTTGTTGTTGTTGTTTATTTGACGTTGTTGTTGTTGTTGTTTATTTGACGTTGTTGTTGTTGTTGACGTTGTTATTGTTGTTTATTTAACGATGTTGTTGTTGTTGTTTATTTGAAGTTGTTGTTGTTGTTGTTTATTTGACATAGTTGTTGTTGTTGTTATTATTGTTGTTGTTTATTTGACGTTGTTGTTGTTGTTGACGTTGTTGGTGTTGTTGTTTATTTGACGTTGTTGTTGTTATTGTTGTTGTTGTTGTTGTTGTTTATTTGACGTTGTTTTTGTTGTTGTTTATTTGACGTTGTTGTTGTTGTTGTTTATTTGATGTTGTTGTTGTTTTTATTTATTTGACGTTGTTTTTGTTATTTGACGTTGTTGTTGTTGTATTTGTTGTTGTTGTTGTTGCTCCTTATTTGACGTTGTTGTTGTTTATTTGACGTTTTTGTTGTTGTTGATATTGTTTTGTTGTTGTTGTTTATTTGACGTTGTTGTTGTTGTTGTTTATTTGACGTTGTTGTTGTTAATGTTTATTTGACATTGTTATTGTTGTTGTTGTTGTTGTTTATTTGACATTGTTGTTGTTGTTGTTGACGTTGTTGTTGTTGTTTATTTGACATTGTTGTTGTTGTTTATTTGACGTTGTTGTTGTTGTTGTTTATTTGACGTTGTTGTTGTTGTTTATTTGACGTTGTTGTTGTTGTTGACGTTGTTGTTGTTGTTATTGTTTATTTGACGTTGTTGTTTTTGTTTATTTGACGTAGTTGTTTTTGTTGACGTTGTAGTTGTTGTTGTTTATTTGACGTTTTTGTTGTTGTTGATGTTGTTGTTGTATTTGTTGTTGTTATTTGACGTTGTTGTTGTTAATTATTTGATGTTGTTGTTTATTTGATGTTGTTGTTGTTGTTATTGTTATTGTTGTAGTTGTTCTTTATTTGACGTTGTTGTTGTTGTTGTTGTTTATTTGACGTTGTTGTTGTTGTTGTTTATTTGACGTTGTTGTTGTTGTTGCTGTTTATTTGACATTATTTTTGTCGTTGTTTTTGTTGTCTATTTGACGTTGTTGTTGTTGTTGTTATTTATTTGACGTTGTTGTTGTTGTTGTTGACGTTGTTGTTGTTGTTGACGTTGTTGTTGTTGTTTACTTGACATTGTTGTTGTTGTTGACGTTGTTGTTGTTGTTGTTTATTTGACGTTGTTGTTGTTGTTGTTGTTTATTTGACGTTGTTGTTGTTTATTTGATGTTATTACTGTTGACGTTGTTGTTGTTGTTGTTTATTTGACGTTGTTGTTGTTGTTGTTTATTTGACGTTGTTGTTGTTGTTATTTATTTGACGTTTTTGTTGTTGTTGATGTTGTTGTTGTTTATTTGACATTGTTGTTGTTGTTGAATTGACGTTGTTGTTGTTTATTTGACGTTGTTGTTGTTATTGTTGTTGTTGTTTATTTGACGTTGTTGTTGTTGTTTATTTGACGTTGTTATTGTTTATTTGACGTTGTTGTTGTAGTTGTTGTTATTTATTTGACGTTGTTATTGTTGTTGTTATTTATTTGACGTTGTTGTTGTTGTTTATTTGACGTTGTTGTTGTTGTTTATTTGATGTTGTTGTTTATTTGACGTTGTTGTTGTTGTTGTTGTTTATTTGACGCTGTTGTTGTTGTTGTTTATTTGGTGTTGTTGTTACTGTGGTTTATTTGACGTTGTTGTTGTTATTTGACGTTGTTGTTGTTGTTATTATTGTTGTTGTTGTTTATTTGATGTTGTTGTTGTTGTTGGTTATTTGACGTTGTTGTTGTTATTTATTTGACATTGTTGTTGTTGTTGTTGTTGTTTATTTGACGTTGTTTTTGTTGTTTATTTGACGTTGTTGTTGTTGTTGTTGTTTATTTGACGTTGTTGTTGTTGTTTGTTATTTGACGTTGTTGTTGTTGTTTATTTGACGTTGTTGTTGTTGTTGACGTTGTTGTTGTTGTTATTTATTTGACGTTGTTGTTGTTGTTATTGGCATTGTTGTTGTTGTTGTTTATTTGACGTTGTTGTTGATGTTGTTGTTTATTTGACATTGTTGTTGTTATTGTTTATTTGACGTTGTTGTTGTTTATTTGACGTTGTTGTTGATATTGTTGTTTATTTGACGTTGTTGTTGTTGACGTTGTTGCTGTTGTTGTTTATTTGACGTTGTTGTTGTTGTTGTTCATTTGACGTAGTTGTTGTTGTATTTATTTGACGTTGTTGTTGTTGTTGTTTATTTGACGGTGTTGTTGTAGTTGTTGTTTATTTAACGGTGTTGTTGTTGTTGTTTATTTGATGTTGTTGTTGTTTTTAGTTATTTGACGTTGTTTTTGTTATTTGACGTTGTTGTTGTTGTTTATTTGACGTTGTTGTTGTTGTTGTTTATTTGACGTTGTTGTTGTTAATGTTTATTTGACATTGTTATTATTGTTGTTGTTGTTGTTTATTTGACATTGTTGTTGTTGTTGTTGACGTTGTTGTTGTTGTTTATTTGACATTGTTGTTGTTGTTTATTTGACGTTGTTGTTGTTGTTGTTTATTTGACGTTGTTGTTGTTGTTGACGTTGTTGTTGTTGTTATTGTTTATTTGACGTTGTTGTTTTTGTTTATTTGACGTAGTTGTTGTTGTTGACGTTGTAGTTGTTGTTGTTTATTTGACGTTTTTGTTGTTGTTGATGTTGTTGTTGTATTTGTTGTTGTTATTTGACCTTGTTGTTGTTAATTATTTGATGTTGTTGTTTATTTGACGTTGTTGTTGTTGTTGTTATTGTTATTGTTGTAGTTGTTCTTTATTTGACGTTGTTGTTGTTGTCGTTGTTTATTTGACGTTGTTGTTGTTGTTGTTTATTTGACGTTGTTGTTGTTGTTGCTGTTTATTTGACATTATTTTTGTCGTTGTTTTTGTTGTCTATTTGACGTTGTTGTTGTTGTTGTTGTTTATTTGACGTTGTTGTTGTTGTTGTTGACGTTGTTGTTGTTGTTGACGTTGTTGTTGTTGTTGTTGTTTACTTGACATTGTTGTTGTTGTTGACATTGTTGTTGTTGTTGTTTATTTGACGTTGTTGTTGTTGTTGTTTATTTGACGTTGTTGTTGTTTATTTGATGTTATTATTGTTGACGTTGTTGTTGTTGTTGTTTATTTGACGTTGTTGTTGTTGTTGTTTATTTGACGTAGTTGTTGTTGTTGACGTTGTTGTTGTTGTTATTTATTTGACGTTTTTGTTGTTGTTGATGTTGTTGTTGTTTATTTGACGTTGTTGTTGTTGTTGAATTGACGTTGTTGTTGTTTATTTGACGTTGTTGTTGTTATTGTTGTTGTTTTTTATTTGACGTTGTTGTTGTTTATTTGACGTTGTTATTGTTTATTTGACGTTGTTGTTGTAGTTGTTGTTATTTATTTGACGTTGTTATTGTTGTTGTTATTTATTTGACGTTGTTGTTGTTGTTTATTTGACGTTGTTGTTGTTGTTTATTTGACGTTGTTGTTTATTTGACGTTGTTGTTGTTGTTGTTGTTTATTTGACGCTGTTGTTTTTGTTTATTTGACGTAGTTGTTGTTGTTGACGTTGTAGTTGTTGTTGTTTATTTGACGTTTTTGTTGTTGTTGATGTTGTTGTTGTATTTGTTGTTGTTATTTGACCTTGTTGTTGTTAATTATTTGATGTTGTTGTTTATTTGACGTTGTTGTTGTTGTTGTTATTGTTATTGTTGTAGTTGTTCTTTATTTGACGTTGTTGTTGTTGTCGTTGTTTATTTGACGTTGTTGTTGTTGTTGTTTATTTGACGTTGTTGTTGTTGTTGCTGTTTATTTGACATTATTTTTGTCGTTGTTTTTGTTGTCTATTTGACGTTGTTGTTGTTGTTGTTGTTGTTTATTTGACGTTGTTGTTGTTGTTGTTGACGTTGTTGTTGTTGTTGACGTTGTTGTTGTTGTTGTTGTTTACTTGACATTGTTGTTGTTGTTGACATTGTTGTTGTTGTTGTTTATTTGACGTTGTTGTTGTTGTTGTTTATTTGACGTTGTTGTTGTTTATTTGATGTTATTATTGTTGACGTTGTTGTTGTTGTTGTTTATTTGACGTTGTTGTTGTTGTTGTTTATTTGACGTAGTTGTTGTTGTTGACGTTGTTGTTGTTGTTATTTATTTGACGTTTTTGTTGTTGTTGATGTTGTTGTTGTTTATTTGACGTTGTTGTTGTTGTTGAATTGACGTTGTTGTTGTTTATTTGACGTTGTTGTTGTTATTGTTGTTGTTTTTTATTTGACGTTGTTGTTGTTTATTTGACGTTGTTATTGTTTATTTGACGTTGTTGTTGTAGTTGTTGTTATTTATTTGACGTTGTTATTGTTGTTGTTATTTATTTGACGTTGTTGTTGTTGTTTATTTGACGTTGTTGTTGTTGTTTATTTGACGTTGTTGTTTATTTGACGTTGTTGTTGTTGTTGTTGTTTATTTGACGCTGTTGTTGTTGTTGTTGTTGTTTATTTGGCGTTGTTGTTACTGTGGTTTATTTGACGTTGTTGTTGTTATTTGACGTTGTTGTTGTTGTTATTATTGTTGTTGTTGTTTATTTGATGTTGTTGTTGTTGTTGGTTATTTGACGTTGTTGTTGTTGTTATTTATTTGACATTGTTGTTGTTGTTGTTGTTGTTGTTTATTTGACGTTGTTTTTGTTGTTTATTTGACGTTGTTGTTGTTGTTGTTGTTTATTTCACGTTGTTGTTGTTGTTGTTGTTTATTTGACGTTGTTGTTGTTGTTTATTTGACGTTGTTGTTGTTGTTGACGTTGTTGTTGTTATTTATTTGACGTTGTTGTTGTTGTTATTGGCATTGTTGTTGTTGTTGTTTATTTGACGTTGTTGTTGATGTTGTTGTTTATTTGACATTGTTGTTGTTATTGTTTATTTGACGTTGTTGTTGTTTATTTGACGTTGTTGTTGATATTGTTGTTTATTTGACGTTGTTGTTGTTGACGTTGTTGCTGTTGTTGTTTATTTGACGTTGTTGTTGTTGTTGTTCATTTGACGTAGTTGTTGTTGTATTTATTTGACGTTGTTGTTGTTGTTGTTTATTTGACGGTGTTGTTGTAGTTGTTGTTTATTTGACGGTGTTTTTGTTGTTTATTTGATGTTGTTGTTGTTTTTATTTATTTAACGTTGTTTTTGTTATTTGACGTTGTTGTTTTGTATTTGTTGTTGTTGTTGTTGCTCCTTATTTGACGTTTTTGTTGTTGTTGATATTGTTTTGTTGTTGTTGTTTATTTGACGTTGTTGTTGTTGTTGTTGTTTATTTGACGTTGTTGTTGTTAATGTTTATTTGACATTGTTATTGTTGTTGTTGTTGTTGTTGTTTATTTGACATTGTTGTTGTTGTTGACGTTGTTGTTGTTGTTTATTTGACATTGTTGTTGTTGTTTATTTGACGTTGTTGTTGTTGTTGTTTATTTGACGTTGTTGTTGTTGTTTATTTGACGTTGTTGTTGTTGTTGACGTTGTTGTTGTTGTTATTGTTTATTTGACGTTGTTGTTTTTGTTTATTTGACGTAGTTGTTGTTGTTGACGTTGTAGTTGTTGTTGTTTATTTGACGTTTTTGTTGTTGTTGATGTTGTTGTTGTATTTATTGTTGTTATTTGACGTTGTTGTTGTTAATTATTTGATGTTGTTGTTTATTTGACGTTGTTGTTGTTGTTGTTATTGTTATTGTTGTAGTTGTTCTTTATTTGACGTTGTTGTTGTTGTTGTTGTTTATTTGACGTTGTTGTTGTTGTTGTTTATTTGACGTTGTTGTTGTTGTTGCTGTTTATTTGACATTATTTTTGTCGTTGTTTTTGTTGTCTATTTGACGTTGTTGTTGTTGTTGTTGTTTATTTGACGTTGTTGTTGTTGTTGACGTTGTTGTTGTTGTTGACGTTGTTGTTGTTGTTTACTTGACATTGTTGTTGTTGTTGACATTGTTGTTGTTGTTGTTTATTTGACGTTGTTGTTGTTGTTGTTGTTTATTTGACGTTGTTGTTGTTTATTTGATGTTATTATTGTTGACGTTGTTGTTGTTGTTGTTTATTTGACGTTGTTGTTGTTGTTGTTTATTTGACGTAGTTGTTGTTGTTGACGTTGTTGTTGTTGTTATTTATTTGACGTTTTTGTTGTTGTTGATGTTGTTGTTGTTTATTTGACGTTGTTGTTGTTGTTGTTGAATTGACGTTGTTGTTGTTTATTTGACGTTGTTGTTGTTATTGTTGTTGTTGTTTATTTGACGTTGTTGTTGTTGTTGTTTATTTGACGTTGTTATTGTTTATTTGACGTTGTTGTTGTAGTTGTTGTTATTTATTTGACGTTGTTATTGTTGTTGTTATTTATTTGACGTTGTTGTTGTTGTTTATTTGACGTTGTTGTTGTTGTTTATTTGACGTTGTTGTTGTTGTTTATTTGACGTTGTTGTTGTTGTTGTTTATTTGACGTTGTTGTTGTTGTTGTTGTTGTTTATTTGGCGTTGTTGTTATTGTGGTTTATTTGACGTTGTTGTTGTTATTTGACGTTGTTGTTGTTGTTATTATTGTTGTTGTTGTTTATTTGATGTTGTTGTTGTTGTTTATTTGACGTTGTTGTTGTTATTTATTTGACATTGTTATTGTTGTTGTTGTTGTTTATTTGACGTTGTTTTTGTTGTTTATTTGACGTTGTTGTTGTTGTTGTTTATTTGACGTTGTTGTTGTTGTTGTTTATTTGACGTTGTTGTTGTTGTTTATTTGACGTTGTTGTTGTTGTTGACGTTGTTGTTGTTGTTATTTATTTGACGTTGTTGTTGTTGTTATTGGCATTGTTGTTGTTGTTGTTTATTTGACGTTGTTGTTGATGTTGTTGTTTATTTGACATTGTTGTTGTTATTGTTTATTTGACGTTGTTGTTGTTTATTTGACGTTGTTGTTGTTATTGTTGTTTATTTGACGTTGTTGTTGTTGACGTTGTTGCTGTTGTTGTTTATTTGACGTTGTTGTTGTTGTTGTTCATTTGACGTAGTTGTTGTTGTATTTATTTGACGTTGTTGTTGTTTATTTGACGGTGTTGTTGTAGTTGTTGTTTATTTGACGGTGTTGTTGTTGTTGTTATTTATTTGACGTTGTTGTTGTTGTTGTTTATTTGACGTTGTTGTTGTTGTTGACATTATTGGTGTTGTTGTTTATTTGACGTTGTTGTTGTTATTCACTACAAGAAAATTAGTGTTTAACGACACAAAAATTGCGACAGTTATGTGATAACTGTCGTAATTTACATATAGAGACAGTGTTTACGACAGTTGACACCAACCGTCCCTAATATTTATTTTGCGACGGTATATTTAACCATCATAATATTATTTTTACGATGGTAAAACAACCGTCGGCCCCCATTTAACACTTTTAACATTGATTTTTCACCAACAACTAGTCACGACGGTAAAATTAACCGTCCTAAAAGGCATATCACGACGGTAAAGCACCCGTCGCACCCTTAAACCTTTCACGACGGTAAAATTATCCGTCCTAAAATTCATTTCACGACGGTAAAACAACCGTCGCACCCAAAACCTTTAAAAATTCTCATGGGCACGACGGTAAAACACCCGTCGCCGTAAAAAAGTTAAAAAGCTCATAAAACATCCATTCACTTTCTACTCCTGCGTTCACTTTTTCTACTCACGGTGCCGTTCATGCCGTTCTTCTTCACACCGAAAGAAACCCCTTGACACCGAAAGGAATCTCTTCAAACCGCTCATCTTCACACCAAAAAACGCACAGCAAGCAGTTTAACATCCTCTGCGTTCATCTCTTCAAACACAGTAAGTTTTATGTATCACTTTTTGCATTGTTCTCATCTCTCTCATTCTCTGCCATTGATTTCAGCATTGGAGATTCACTTGAATCTTATGGTTGAGCTCTTTGTGATGATTGATTTTGAGTTTGAATATATTGAATTGATGTTAGGTTTTCTAATTTGTTGTTTTAGGGTTTTATTTCTTTTTATGATTTTTTAGGTTTTCTAATTTGTTGTTTTAGGGTTTGATTTGATTATTAGATTAAATATGTCGCTGGACTGATTAGAATCGATGAAAACTAATATAAATTGGTGAAATCAAAAAAATTGCCTATTTTCTTAAACAATGATTTATCAGTAATGAAGTTCTGTTTTGGAGGAATTGCAACTTTGTATGCATTTGGTGTTTGTGCTTCATCATCTAAAGGCGATATCTGGTTTCTTTCTGTATCTTTATGAGTTGGAGAATCCATTGGAGATATCAACAGTGACCTTCACTATGTTATGTTATAGAGAGAAAAGTCATAACCAGTGATGGCAATAAAGTCTAACTGTAACATTAAATTAGAATATGATATGGTTCAGACAAAGCAAGATTGCTTATGTGTTTTGGTTTCTTTCAACCAAAGTTCTTGCTGGAAGAAGAAGCTTCCACTATCTTATGGAAGAAATGATCAAGTAGTAAAAGGAATTTCTGTCATGAAATTGATGAAAAACGATCCTTTTTCTTCCATTTCAAATCAAAAGAAAGATCATGAAACTTTGATTATTGTAATTTCGGTTCTTTTAGGAAGCTCTATGCTTGTCATTGTGACATTACTTGGAGCAATGTTTTTTGGGTTTCCTTACAACCGCAAGATGATAAAAAGTTGTAGAACCAACAAAAATGTTGTTGACAATAACTTGCGCAATTTTAGCTTCAAGGAAATCGTTGAAGCAACGAGTAACTTCAGAGAGGAACTTGGAAGAGGGTCTTGTAGCGTTGTGTACAAAGGAACAATAGAGATGATGGTTGATGTAGCCGTTAAGAAACTTGATAAGTTGCTTCAAGATAGTGATAAGGAATTTCAGACCGAAATGAGTGTGATAGGACAAACTCATCACAGAAACCTTGTTCGTCTTCTTGGATATTGCAATGAGGGACAACATCGGATTTTGGTTTACGAGTTAATGAGCAACGGAACTTTAGCAAGCTTCCTTTTCACCTCTTTAAAACCAAATTGGAACCAACGATTCCAAATTGTTCTTGGAATTGCTAGAGGTCTTGTATACTTGCATGAAGGATGTTGCACCCAAATCATCCATTGTGATATTAAACCCCAAAATATACTTCTAGATGATCACTACAATGCTAGGATTTCAGATTTTGGGTTAGCAAAGCTATTGCTGATTAATCAGAGCCACACCGAAACTGGAATTAGAGGAACCAAAGGGTATGTTGCGCCAGATTGGTTTAGGAGTGCACCAATCACTGCAAAAGTTGATACTTATAGTTTTGGTGTATTGTTGTTAGAGATCATTTGTTGTAGGAAAAATGTAGAGAAGGAATTTGTTAATGAAGAACAAGGGATTTTAACTGATTGGGCTTATGATTGCTATAAGACTAAAAGACTTGACAATCTCTTAGAAAATGATAATGAGGTCGGAAATGACATGATGAGTTTGGAAAAGTTAGTCATGATTGTTATTTGGTGTATTCAAGAAGATCCTTCTCTTAGGCCAACAATGAAGGAGGTTTTACTGATGTTAGAAGGAATAGTCGAAGTTGTTGTTCCCCGAAGTCCCTATCTTTATGGTTCTGTAAGTTGTAATTAAAATTAAAATTTCTTTTGAATATTTAGCTCTCATTCATATCATATCACAGAAATTAAATTGGATTTTATTATTAAGCTATGTTTTGCTTTTCTTTTGCACTTAACAAATAAGGTATCTATTGATTCAGACACATATTCAGACACAATAAATTCTAAGAAAACCCAGAAAGCTATTCGGGTCATGGAGATTTTGGAAAAGCACGGCCAGGATGATGTTTTTGCGTATGAAGCACTTTTAAATGGGTACTGTAAAGCTGATATAGTTGATGCTGCCAATAAGGTGCTTTTCATACAACATCAGTTTATGTGTATCTATGTTTATGTTGTTGATTAGCGGTCAGTCTGCTCTTGATATTGTAGATGAGGATTGCTTTGTTCTATATCATACAACATCAGTTTATATGTATCTATGTTTATGTTGTTGATTATATATTACTTGTTTACATGGAGGTTCTGATATCTCAAGGTTAAAGATTATATTGAGTTTGTATTGTCATGTGATTTAGGAATGCCTCTGCACTATGGGAGTTCTATTTAACTACTACTGCACTTTACTTTGTAACTTCCATTTTATAAGATTTGTGAATCATCCCAATTTCGTTCAAGGTTTTTTATGCACACCTTACTTAGACTGAATAGCACATTCATTATTACTGTGACTTTTTTCAAGAAGATGATGACAACTAAAGCATTCATATGTTACATTTTTTGAAGTTGGTGTTTGGGTTTTTCTCATCTATTACATAATAGGATTCAATCCAAAGTTGGGAGGTAAAAAACCTTATGTGCAACATGTCAATATACTAGTTCTAAATTTTAAAATACAATCGAGCCATGGTCCTTTTGAAGTGCGTCAGTACTGTGTTGAAGTCTTAAAGACATCAAAAACCATGACAAAATGATACAGTGGTGAATGAATTCCTTAGAGATATTTGGCACCATGTAATCTTTTATACTTGCAACTTTAGAAGTGTTTTACTTTTAGTAATATTGAAGGCCTAATTACTCTCAAGTTTTGGAATCTCTTGGACTCTTCACAGATTCTTATCGACATTGGATAGGGGTTGGTGCATTGATAATATTTAAGTTTCTTTAGAACATTATATTTACTGGTGTTGTTGTTTCTAAATCTATTATAATCTCTTTAGTAACTGCTACTGATGTTGTTATTGGTGAAGCAACTGTGATTGTGATTGGAAACAATGTTACAATTTTGTATGATGCATCTAAGGTGTTTGATGAAATTTCCGATAGAACTTTGATCTTAAAAGTTTCTGGTTTGTTAAGAGGGGGTTTAAATATTGGTGAAGTGGGCTGTCCTCCAGATGCAATTTCTTATAATAATAACTACGCCAATGTGCAGCTTATTCTAGAGGTATGTGATGTCGACTTCATGAGATTACTGTTGCTTATTTATTCTTGTCATTTAAATGATTCCAGTGCTTATGTAATTGTGATTATTTTGATCTGCATAACTTGTTAATTTTGCTGACGGCAATGCAATGTGTTTTCCAGATTGCCGAGATAACTCATGTTGATGCGGTATGGCCTGGTTGGGGTCATGCATCAGAGAATCCTGAGCTACCAGATGCATTAAAAGCAAAAGGAATTGTATTTCTTGGGCCTCCTGCAGTATCTATGGGGGCATTGGGAGATAAAATTGGTTCATCGTTGATCGCTCAAGCAGCCAATGTGCCAACCCTTCCATGGAGTGGTTCACATGTAAAGTTTTTCTCCCATTGTAGTGTACTTCATTTGTATGGGTTACCCGACTTATGACTTTGTAATTTTTCCACAGGTGAAAATTCCTCCTGAAAGCTCCTTGATTACTATTCCTGATGAAATCTACCGAGCAGCATGTGTTTATACAACAGAAGAAGCAATTGCAAGTTGTCAAGTTGTTGGATACCCTGCAATGATCAAGGCGTCTTGGGGTGGTGGTGGTAAAGGCATAAGAAAGGTTTGCTTCCTTATGGTCAACTCTGTAACATGTAGAAAATTGTATAGTATCTACCTATGAAGCACTGACACAAACATACGACATTGACACTGACATGTTCACACCGGTAATAATTTGAGAACATGAAAGTGATCGGAAATCGGGCACACGTTAAATCTGAAGCATCGGTGCTTACATAGATCAATGCTGATAATCTTGTGCCAATCATATTTTTGTGTTTTGTTTGGTAAAAGTTAAGAAACTAACATGCATGTGGATATTTTAGGTTCATAATGATGATGAGGTAAGGGCATTGTTCAAGCAAGTTCAAGATGAAGTTCCGGGATCACCTATATTTATAATGAAAGTTGCTTCCCAGGTTAGATAAACCACTGAACTTTGATCTGAGTGAGCTTGATTTTTGGAGTTTTGATCATACGCTGACGATCTCTCTTGCTTCTAAATAGAGCCGGCATCTTGAAGTCCAACTGATTTGTGATCAGTACGGAAATGTTGCAGCTTTACACAGCCGTGATTGCAGTGTTCAACGAAGGCATCAAAAGGTATGAAAATTTTCTGTTACTAGTTACTACACCAAATTTTCACGATGGAATGAATCTCGGTAATGACATAATCAATCATCTGGAACAGATTATTGAGGAGGGTCCGATTACTGTAGCACCCCCAGAAACGGTGAAAGAACTTGAACAAGCGGCTAGAAGATTAGCTATATCTGTAAATTATGTTGGGGCAGCTACAGTTGAGTATCTTTATAGCATGGAAACTGGCGAGTACTACTTTTTAGAGCTGAACCCCCGTCTACAGGTGTTGTACTATAACCTTGATTTTAGGCACACCATAATTAATTTGTTTTTCTCTTATGGCTTGATTGCTTCTCCTTCTGACCTTGACATAGGAACTTTATCTTAGTATTTTGTTGCCATGTTTCTAATATTTCCTGATGTTGTTTTGCATTTATTGATATATAGGTTGAGCATCCTGTTACTGAATGGATAGCTGAGATAAATCTGCCAGCAGCACAAGTTGCCGTTGGGATGGGTATCCCTCTCTGGCAAATTCCAAGTATAGCTTCAGATATAATATTTTTACTATTATTGCTTTCGCACATATATTTCACGAGTCTCACACTCATACTTAACAGAGATTAGGCGTTTCTATGGGATGGAACATGGTGGAGGGAATGATGCTTGGAGGAAAACATCATTTTTAGCTACCCCTTTTGATTTTGACAAAGCACAGTCTACAAAGCCAAAGGGTCATTGTGTGGCTGTGCGAGTGACTAGTGAGGACCCCGATGATGGTTTTAAGCCTACAGGCGGGAAAGTGTAGGTTAACTGCTATATCCAACAGAAATTTCATCTTTAATTCATTCATCGCATAATATATACTGAATTAAAATATTTTTACAGGAGCTCAGCTTTAAAAGCAAACCAAATGTTTGGGCTTACTTCTCTGTTAAGGTAAATCTTCTATCTCTTTGTTAGTATTTTTAATTTGATTGGCGAGGCACTAAATTTAGGCAATTATATGTTTGCAGTCTGGAGGAGGAATCCATGAATTTTCAGATTCTCAATTTGGTATGCAGTAACTTTGATCGAGAAATTGCAGATTCTAGGCTATCATGTTGATATTTTAATGTATAGATATATATTTTTTCAGCAGCTAATATCATAAGTTTTAACACAGGACATGTTTTTGCCTTTGGAGAATCGAGGGCTTTAGCAATTGCAAATATGGTTTTGGGGCTGAAGGAAATTCAAATTCGAGGAGAAATTCGTACTAACGTTGATTATACAATTGATCTTCTGAATGTAAATTTTTATCATGATGACAAGGTAATGAAGTTTTGTAAAACAGGTTGATGTAAATGGACCATTTACTACTCCAGTATACCAGTTTCTGAAATCAAGTTCCGGGGGCTTTTTTGGTGATCTTGTCAAGTGGAATCTTAATTAAAATAGGAGAGAATCTTAATTTAGCAACTCGGTATGCTATGATATTACTGTATTTGTGATTTCAATAAGACAGGTATATTATTTTGACGCATTTAAAGTTAAATTTTATGAGTATTATTTTAAAGATTATTATTTTAATACCTTTTTTTAGGGATTGGAATCACCCGCTGATGGTAGACGTTCATCTGAGTCTAGCTACCGTATTGGAGATAATGGAACTTCAGGGGGGACAAATTAGACTTTGCTATGATCGAGATAATTAGATTGTGAACTTTCTCATGTATTTTTGGCATAATGATACTTATTATTATAAGATTAGGAATTGATATATTTTGGGTTTTTTGTACTACTTGACATGATTATGGAACTCGCATTTTACATGATTATGGAACACACATTTTTTTGGATATTATAATGCTTATTTGATGTTAAATATTTTTTATTGACATTATTTTTACTATATTATAATAGAAAAATAAAAAAAAATCAAGACATAAACAAAAGTCATGGCGACAGTACCGAACCGTCGTAATCAACAAAAGTCATGACGGTATCGAACCGTCGCCATAAACAATTTAATCAATTTCAAAAGATATTCACGACAGTATCGAACCGTCGCCATCAATAATTATAAGAAACTCAAAAGATAGTCACGACGGTATCAACCCGTCGTAAACTTGAACGACAGTTTTTGTAACCGTCGCGAAATAGGTTGGGGACACACACTTCTGCGACGGTAAAGCAACCGTCGTGGAAAGCAAATTGCGACGGTTTTAACCGTCGTAATCTACAAAAATACCTGTCGCAATCTGCCAATTTTCTTGTAGTGATTGTTGTTGTTGTTGTTATTTATTTAACGTTGTTGTTGTTGTTGTTATTGTTTTTTTGACATTGTTGTTGTTGTTTATATGACGTTGTTATTTTTGTTTATTTGACGTTGTTTTTGTTATTTGACGTTGTTTTTGTTATTTGACGTTGTTGTTGTTGTTGTATTTGTTGTATTTGTTGTTGTTCCTTATTTGACGTTGTTGTTATTGTTGTTTATTTGACGTTGTTGTTGCTGATGTTTATTTGACGTTGTTGTTGTTGTTGTTTATTTGACGTGGTTGTTGTTGTTATTGTTGTTGTTGTTGTTGTTTATTTGACGTTGTTGTTTATTTGACATTGTTGTTGTTGTTGTTGTTGTTGTTGTTTATTTGACGTTATTGTTGTTGTTGATGTTGTTGTTGTTGTTGTTTATTTGATGTTATTGTTGTTGTTATTTATTTGACGTTGTTAACGTTGTTGACGTTGTTGTTGTTGTTGTTTTTGTTGTTTATTTGATGTTGTTGTTATTGACCTTGTTGGTGTTGTTGTTTATTTGACGTTGTTGTTGTTGTTGTTTATTTGACGTTGTTTTAGTTGTTGTTGTTTATTTGCTGTTGTTGTTGTTGTTTATTTGACGTTGTTGTTGTTGACATTGTTGTTGTTTATGTTATTGTTTATTTAACGTTGTTGTTGTTGTTTATTTGACTTGGTTGTTGTTGTTGACGTTGTTGTTGTTGTTGTTTATTTGACGTTTTTGTTGTTGTTGATGTTGTTGTTGTTGTTATTTAATTGACGTTGTTGTTGTTGTTTATTTGACGTTGTTGTTGTTGTTGTTTATTTGACGTTGTTGTTGTTGTTATTGTTGTTGTTTATTTGACGTTGTTGTTGTTGTTGTTGCTGTTTATTTGATATTGTTGTTGTAGTTGTTGTTTATTTGACGTTGTTGTTGTTGTTTATTTAACGTTGTTGTTGTTGTTGTTGTTTATTTGACGTTGTTTTTGTTATTTGACGTTGTTGTTGTTGTATTTGTTGTTGTTGTTGTTCCTTATTTGACGTTGTTGTTATTGTTGTTGTTTATTTGACGTTGTTGTTGTTGTTGTTGTTTGTTTGACGTTGTTGTTCTTGTTGTTTATTTGACGTTGTTGTTGTTGTTTATTTGACGTTGTTGTTGTTGTTTATTTGACATAGTTGTTGTTGTTTTTGTTGTTTATTTGGCGTTGTTGTTGTTGTTGACGATGTTGGTGTTGTTGTTTATTATACGTTGTTGTTGTTATTGTTGTTGTTGTTGTTGTTTATTTGACGTTGTTGTTGTTGTTGTTTATTTGACGTTGTTGTTGTTGTTGTTTATTTGACGTTGTTGTTGTTGTTGTTATTGTTTATTTGACGTTGTTGTTGTTGTTGTTGTTGTTGTTTATTTGACGTTGTTATTGTAATTTATTTGACGTTGTTTTTGTTATTTGACGTTGTTGTTGTTGTTGTTGTATTTGTTGTTGTTGTTGTTGTTCCTTATTTGACGTTGTTGTTGTTGTTGTTGTTGTTGTTTATTTGATGTTGTTGTTGTTTATTTGACGTTGTTGTTGTTAATGTTTATTTGACATTGTTATTGTTGTTGTTTATTTCACATTGTTGTTGTTGTTGACGTTGTTGTTGTTGTTTATTTGACGTTGTTGTTATTTATTTGACGTTGTTGTTGTTGTTGTTTATTTGACGTTGTTGTTGTTGACGTTGTTGTTGTTGTTATTGTTTATTTGACGTTGTGTTGTTGTTGTTTATTTGACGTAGTTGTTGTTGTTGTTTATTTGACGTTGTTGTTGTTGTTGTTTATTTGACGTTGTTGTTGTTGTTTATTTGACATTGTTGTTGTTGTTTATTTGACGTTGTTATTGTTAATGTTTATTTGACATTGTTGTTGTTGTTGACAGTGTTGTTGTTGTTTATTTGACATTGTTGTTGTTGTTGACGTTGTTGTTGTTGTTTATTTGACGTTGTTGTTGTTGTTGTTGTTTATTTGACGTTGTTGTTGTTGTTTATTTGACGTTGTTGTTGTTGTTTATTTGACGTTGTTTTTGTTGATGTTGTTGTTGTTATTGTTTATTTGACGTTGTTGTTGTTGTTTATTTGACGTAGTTGTTGTTGTTGACGTTGTTGTTGTTGTTGTTGTTTATTTGACGTTTTTGTTGTTCTTGATGTAGTTGTTATTTTTGTTGTTGTTTATTTGACGTTGTTGTTGTTCTTGATGTTGTTGTTGTTTTTGTTGTTGTTTATTTGACGTTGTTGTTTTTTTTATTTGACGTTGTTGTTGTTGTTGTTGTTGTTTATTTGACATTGTTGTTGTTGTTGTTATTGTTATTGTTGTTGTTCTTTATTTGACGTTGTAGTTGTTTTTGTTTATTTGACGTTGTTGTTTTTGTTGTTGTTTATTTGACGTTGTTGTTGTTGTTGTTTATTTGACGTTGTTGTTGTTGTTGTTTATTTGACATTGTGGTTGTTGTTGACG
>OX451740.1:450218596-450223596 GCA_948472305.1 Vicia faba
TTGTTGTTGTTGTTGTTTATTTGACGCTGTTATTGTTGTTTATTTGACGTTGTTTTTGTTATTTGACGTTGTTGTTGTTGTATTTGTTGTTGTTGTTGTTCCTTATTTGACGTTGTTATTATTGTTGTTGTTTATTTGACGTTGTTGTTGCTGTTGTTGTTTATTTGACGTTGTTGTTGTTGTTGTTTATTTGACGTTGTTGTTGTTGTTGTTTATTTGACGTTGCTGTTGTTGTTGACGTTGTTGTTGTTGTTGTTGTTGTTTATTTAACGTTGTTGTTGTTGTTGTTTATTTGACGTTGTTGTTGTTGTTTATTTGACATAGTTGTTGTTGTTGTTGTTGTTTATTTGACGTTGTTGTTGTTGTTGACGTTGTTGGTGTTGTTGTTTATTTGACGTTGTTGTTGTTATTGTTGTTGTTGTTGTTGTTGTTTACTTGACGTTGTTGTTGTTGTTGTTGTTTATTTGACGTTGTTGTTGTTGTTTATTTGACGTTGTTGTTGTTTATTTGATGTTATTGTTGTTGACGTTGTTGTTGTTGTTGTTGTTTATTTGACGTTGTTGTTGTTGTTTATTTGACGTAGTTGTTGTTGTTGACATTGTTGTTGTTTATTTGACGTTTTTGTTGTTGTTGATGTTGTTGTTGTTTATTTGACGTTGTTGTTGTTGTTGTTGATTTGACGTTGTTGTTGTTTATTTGACGTTGTTATTGTTATTGTTGTTTATTTGACGTTGTTGGTGTTGTTGTTGTTTATTTGACGTTGTTGTTGTTGTTGTTTTTTATTTGACGTTGTTGTTGTTGTTTATTTGACGTTGTTGTTTATTTAACGTTGTTGTTGTTAATGTTTATTTGACATTGTTGTTGTTGTTGACAGTGTTGTTGTTGTTATTTATTTGACATTGTTGTTGTTGTTGTTGACGTTGTTGTTGTTGTTTATTTGACGTTGTTGTTGTTTATTTGACGTTGTTGTTGTTTATTTGACGTTGTTGTTATTGACGTTGTTGTTGTTGTTATTGTTTATTTGACGTTGTTGTTGTTGTTTATTTGACGTAGTTGTTGTTGTTGACGTTGTTGTTGTTGTTATTGTTATTTATTTGACGTTTTTGTTATTGTTGATGTTGTTGTTGTTGTTGTTGTTGTTTATTTGACGTTGTTGTTGTTGTTGTTTATTTGACGTTGTTGTTGTTGTTTATTTGACGTTGTTGTTGTTGTTGTTTATTTGACGTTGTTGTTGTTGTTTATTTGACGTTGTTGTTGTTGTTGTTATTGTTGTTGTTTATTTGACGTTGTTGTTGTTGTTGTTATTGTTGTTGTTTATTTGACGTTGTTGTTGTTGTTTATTTGATATTGTTGTTGTAGTTGTTGTTTATTTGACGTTGTTGTTGTTGTTTATTTAACGTTGTTGTTGTTATTTATTTGACGTTGTTGTTGTTGCTATTGTTTATTTGACGTTGTTGTTGTTGTTGTTGTTTATTTGACGCTGTTATTGTTGTTTATTTGACGTTGTTTTTGTTATTTGACGTTGTTGTCGTTGTATTTGTTGTTGTTGTTGTTCCTTATTTGACGTTGTTATTATTGTTGTTGTTTATTTGACGTTGTTGTTGCTGTTGTTGTTTATTTGACGTTGTTGTTGTTGTTGTTTATTTGACGTTGTTGTTGTTGTTGTTTATTTGACGTTGCTGTTGTTGTTGACGTTGTTGTTGTTGTTGTTGTTTATTTAACGTTGTTGTTGTTGTTGTTTATTTGACGTTGTTGTTTTTGTTGTTTATTTGACATAGTTGTTGTTGTTGTTGTTTTTTATTTGACGTTGTTGTTGTTGTTGACGTTGTTGGTGTTGTTGTTTATTTGACGTTGTTGTTGTTATTGTTGTTGTTGTTGTTGTTGTTGTTTACTTGACGTTGTTGTTGTTGTTGTTTATTTGACGTTGTTGTTGTTGTTGTTTATTTGACGTTGTTGTTGTTGTTGTTGTTATTATTTATTTGACGTTGTTGTTGTTGTTGTTATTGTTTATTTGACGTTGTTATTGTTGTTTATTTGACGTTGTTTTTGTTATTTGACGTTGTTGTTGTTGTTGTTTATTTGACGTTGTTGTTGTTGTTGTTTATCTGACGTTGTTGTTGTTGACGTTGTTGTTGTTGTTGTTTATTTGACGTTGTTGTTGTTGTTGACGTTGTTGTTATTGACATTGTTATTGTTGTTGACGTTGTTGTTGTTGTTGTTGTTTATTTGACGTTGATGTTATTGTTTATTTGACATTGTTGTTGTTGTTGACGGTGTTGTTGTTGTTGTTGTTTATTTGACATTGTTCTTGTTGTTGTTGACGTTGTTGTTGTTGTTGTTGTTGTTGTTTATTTGACGTTGTTGTTGTTGTTGTTTATTTGACGTTGTTGTTGTTTATTTGATGTTATTATTGTTGACGTTGTTGTTGTTGTTGTTGTTTATTTGACGTTGTTGTTGTTGTTTATTTGACGTAGTTGTTTTTGTTGACGTTGTTGTTGTTGTTTATTTGACGTTTTTGTTGTTGTTGATGTTGTTGTTGTTTATTTGATGTTGGTGTTGTTGTTGTTGATTTGACGTTGTTGTTGTTGTTTATTTGACGTTGTTATTGTTGCTGTTATTGTTGTTGTTGTTTAGTTGACGTTGTTGTTGTTGTTGTTTATTTGACGTTGTTATTGTTTATTTGACATTGTTGTTGTAGTTGTTGTTATTTATTTGACGTTGTTATTGTTGTTGTTGTTTATTTGACGTTGTTGTTGTTGTTTATTTGACGTTGTTGTTGTTGTTTATTTGACATTGTTGTTGTTGTTTATTTGACGTTGTTGTTGTTTATTTGACGTTGTTGTTGTTAATGTTTATTTGACATTGTTGTTGTTGTTGACGTTGTTGTTGTTGTTATTGTTTATTTGACGTTGTTGTTGTTGTTTATTTGACGTAGTTGTTGTTGTTGACGTTGTTGTTGTTGTTGTTGTTGTTTATTTGACGTTTTTGTTGTTGTTGATGTTGTTAATGTTTATTTGACATTGTTGTTGTTGTTGACGGTGTTGTTGTTGTTGTTTATTTGACATTGTTGTTGTTGTTGTTGACGTTGTTGTTGTTGTTTATTTGACGTTGTTGTTGTTGTTTATTTGATGTTGTTGTTGTTTATTTGACGTTGTTGTTGTTGACGTTGTTGTTGTTGTTATTGTTTATTTGACGTTGTTGTTGTTGTTTATTTGACGTAGTTGTTGTTGTTGACGTTGTTGTTGTTGTTGTTTATTTGACGTTTTTGTTGTTCTTGATGTTGTTGTTGTTTTTGTTGTTTATTTGACGTTGTTGTTATTGACGTTGTTGCTGTTGTTGTTTATTTGACGTTGTTGTTGTTGACGTTGTTGTTGTTATTTATTTGACATTATTGTTGTTGTTGTTATTGTTGTTGTTGTTGTTGTTGTTGTTGTTTATTTGACGTTGTTGTTGTTGTTTATTTGACATTGTTGTTGTTATTGTTTATTTGACGTTGTTGTTGTTTATTTGACGTTGTTGTTGTTGTTGACGTTGTTGTTGTTGTTGTTGTTGTTTATTTGACGTTGTTGTTGTTGTTGACGTTGTTGCTGTTGTTGTTTATTTGACGTTGTTGTTGTTGTTCATTTGACGTAGTTGTTGTTGTATTTATTTGACGTTGTTGTTGTTGTTGTTGTTTATTTGACGGTGTTGTTGTAGTTGTTGTTTATTTGACGTTGTTGTTGTTATTTATTTGACGTTGTTGTTGTTGTTGTTTATTTGACGTTGTTGTTGTTGTTGACATTGTTGGTGTTGTTGTTTATTTGACGTTGTTGTTGTTATTATTGTTGTTGTTGTTTATTTGACGTTGTTGTTGTTGTTGTTTATTTGACGTTGTTGTTGTTGTTGTTTATTTGACGTTGTTGTTGTTATTTATTTGACGTTGTTGTTGTTGTTGTTATTGTTTATTTGACGTTGTTGTTGTTGTTGTTTGACGTTGTTGTTGTTGTTGTTGTTGTTTATTTGATGTTGTTGTTGTTTATTTGACGTTGTTGTTGTTAATGTTTATTTGACATTGTTATTGTTGTTGTTTATTTCACATTGTTGTTGTTGTTGACGTTGTTGTTGTTGTTTATTTGACGTTGTTGTTATTTATTTGACGTTGTTGTTGTTGTTGTTTATTTGACGTTGTTGTTGTTGACGTTGTTGTTGTTGTTATTGTTTATTTGACGTTGTGTTGTTGTTGTTTATTTGACGTAGTTGTTGTTGTTGTTTATTTGACGTTGTTGTTGTTGTTGTTTATTTGACGTTGTTGTTGTTGTTTATTTGACATTGTTGTTGTTGTTTATTTGACGTTGTTATTGTTAATGTTTATTTGACATTGTTGTTGTTGTTGACAGTGTTGTTGTTGTTTATTTGACATTGTTGTTGTTGTTGACGTTGTTGTTGTTGTTTATTTGACGTTGTTGTTGTTGTTGTTGTTTATTTGACGTTGTTGTTGTTGTTTATTTGACGTTGTTGTTGTTGTTTATTTGACGTTGTTTTTGTTGATGTTGTTGTTGTTATTGTTTATTTGACGTTGTTGTTGTTGTTTATTTGACGTAGTTGTTGTTGTTGACGTTGTTGTTGTTGTTGTTGTTTATTTGACGTTTTTGTTGTTCTTGATGTAGTTGTTATTTTTGTTGTTGTTTATTTGACGTTGTTGTTGTTCTTGATGTTGTTGTTGTTTTTGTTGTTGTTTATTTGACGTTGTTGTTTTTTTTATTTGACGTTGTTGTTGTTGTTGTTGTTGTTTATTTGACATTGTTGTTGTTGTTGTTATTGTTATTGTTGTTGTTCTTTATTTGACGTTGTAGTTGTTTTTGTTTATTTGACGTTGTTGTTTTTGTTGTTGTTTATTTGACGTTGTTGTTGTTGTTGTTTATTTGACGTTGTTGTTGTTGTTGTTTATTTGACATTGTGGTTGTTGTTGACGCTGTTGTTGTTGTTGTTTATTTGACGTTGTTGTTGTTATTGTTTATTTG
>OX451740.1:450226096-450236096 GCA_948472305.1 Vicia faba
TTGTTTTTGTTATTTGACGTTGTTGTTGTTGTATTTGTTGTTGTTGTTGTTCCTTATTTGACGTTGTTATTATTGTTGTTGTTTATTTGACGTTGTTGTTGCTGTTGTTGTTTATTTGACGTTGTTGTTGTTGTTGTTTATTTGACGTTGTTGTTGTTGTTGTTTATTTGACGTTGCTGTTGTTGTTGACGTTGTTGTTGTTGTTGTTGTTGTTTATTTAACGTTGTTGTTGTTGTTGTTTATTTGACGTTGTTGTTGTTGTTTATTTGACATAGTTGTTGTTGTTGTTGTTGTTTATTTGACGTTGTTGTTGTTGTTGACGTTGTTGGTGTTGTTGTTTATTTGACGTTGTTGTTGTTATTGTTGTTGTTGTTGTTGTTGTTTACTTGACGTTGTTGTTGTTGTTGTTGTTTATTTGACGTTGTTGTTGTTGTTTATTTGACGTTGTTGTTGTTTATTTGATGTTATTGTTGTTGACGTTGTTGTTGTTGTTGTTGTTTATTTGACGTTGTTGTTGTTGTTTATTTGACGTAGTTGTTGTTGTTGACATTGTTGTTGTTTATTTGACGTTTTTGTTGTTGTTGATGTTGTTGTTGTTTATTTGACGTTGTTGTTGTTGTTGTTGATTTGACGTTGTTGTTGTTTATTTGACGTTGTTATTGTTATTGTTGTTTATTTGACGTTGTTGGTGTTGTTGTTGTTTATTTGACGTTGTTGTTGTTGTTGTTTTTTATTTGACGTTGTTGTTGTTGTTTATTTGACGTTGTTGTTTATTTAACGTTGTTGTTGTTAATGTTTATTTGACATTGTTGTTGTTGTTGACAGTGTTGTTGTTGTTATTTATTTGACATTGTTGTTGTTGTTGTTGACGTTGTTGTTGTTGTTTATTTGACGTTGTTGTTTATTTGACGTTGTTGTTGTTTATTTGACGTTGTTGTTGTTTATTTGACGTTGTTGTTATTGACGTTGTTGTTGTTGTTATTGTTTATTTGACGTTGTTGTTGTTGTTTATTTGACGTAGTTGTTGTTGTTGACGTTGTTGTTGTTGTTATTGTTATTTATTTGACGTTTTTGTTATTGTTGATGTTGTTGTTGTTGTTGTTGTTGTTTATTTGACGTTGTTGTTGTTGTTGTTTATTTGACGTTGTTGTTGTTGTTTATTTGACGTTGTTGTTGTTGTTGTTTATTTGACGTTGTTGTTGTTGTTTATTTGACGTTGTTGTTGTTGTTGTTATTGTTGTTGTTTATTTGACGTTGTTGTTGTTGTTGTTATTGTTGTTGTTTATTTGACGTTGTTGTTGTTGTTTATTTGATATTGTTGTTGTAGTTGTTGTTTATTTGACGTTGTTGTTGTTGTTTATTTAACGTTGTTGTTGTTATTTATTTGACGTTGTTGTTGTTGCTATTGTTTATTTGACGTTGTTGTTGTTGTTGTTGTTTATTTGACGCTGTTATTGTTGTTTATTTGACGTTGTTTTTGTTATTTGACGTTGTTGTCGTTGTATTTGTTGTTGTTGTTGTTCCTTATTTGACGTTGTTATTATTGTTGTTGTTTATTTGACGTTGTTGTTGCTGTTGTTGTTTATTTGACGTTGTTGTTGTTGTTGTTTATTTGACGTTGTTGTTGTTGTTGTTTATTTGACGTTGCTGTTGTTGTTGACGTTGTTGTTGTTGTTGTTGTTTATTTAACGTTGTTGTTGTTGTTGTTTATTTGACGTTGTTGTTTTTGTTGTTTATTTGACATAGTTGTTGTTGTTGTTGTTTTTTATTTGACGTTGTTGTTGTTGTTGACGTTGTTGGTGTTGTTGTTTATTTGACGTTGTTGTTGTTATTGTTGTTGTTGTTGTTGTTGTTGTTTACTTGACGTTGTTGTTGTTGTTGTTTATTTGACGTTGTTGTTGTTGTTGTTTATTTGACGTTGTTGTTGTTGTTGTTGTTATTATTTATTTGACGTTGTTGTTGTTGTTGTTATTGTTTATTTGACGTTGTTATTGTTGTTTATTTGACGTTGTTTTTGTTATTTGACGTTGTTGTTGTTGTTGTTTATTTGACGTTGTTGTTGTTGTTGTTTATCTGACGTTGTTGTTGTTGACGTTGTTGTTGTTGTTGTTTATTTGACGTTGTTGTTGTTGTTGACGTTGTTGTTATTGACATTGTTATTGTTGTTGACGTTGTTGTTGTTGTTGTTGTTTATTTGACGTTGATGTTATTGTTTATTTGACATTGTTGTTGTTGTTGACGGTGTTGTTGTTGTTGTTGTTTATTTGACATTGTTCTTGTTGTTGTTGACGTTGTTGTTGTTGTTGTTGTTGTTGTTTATTTGACGTTGTTGTTGTTGTTGTTTATTTGACGTTGTTGTTGTTTATTTGATGTTATTATTGTTGACGTTGTTGTTGTTGTTGTTGTTTATTTGACGTTGTTGTTGTTGTTTATTTGACGTAGTTGTTTTTGTTGACGTTGTTGTTGTTGTTTATTTGACGTTTTTGTTGTTGTTGATGTTGTTGTTGTTTATTTGATGTTGTTGTTGTTGTTGTTGATTTGACGTTGTTGTTGTTGTTTATTTGACGTTGTTATTGTTGCTGTTATTGTTGTTGTTGTTTAGTTGACGTTGTTGTTGTTGTTGTTTATTTGACGTTGTTATTGTTTATTTGACATTGTTGTTGTAGTTGTTGTTATTTATTTGACGTTGTTATTGTTGTTGTTGTTTATTTGACGTTGTTGTTGTTGTTTATTTGACGTTGTTGTTGTTGTTTATTTGACATTGTTGTTGTTGTTTATTTGACGTTGTTGTTGTTTATTTGACGTTGTTGTTGTTAATGTTTATTTGACATTGTTGTTGTTGTTGACGTTGTTGTTGTTGTTATTGTTTATTTGACGTTGTTGTTGTTGTTTATTTGACGTAGTTGTTGTTGTTGACGTTGTTGTTGTTGTTGTTGTTGTTTATTTGACGTTTTTGTTGTTGTTGATGTTGTTAATGTTTATTTGACATTGTTGTTGTTGTTGACGGTGTTGTTGTTGTTGTTTATTTGACATTGTTGTTGTTGTTGTTGACGTTGTTGTTGTTGTTTATTTGACGTTGTTGTTGTTGTTTATTTGATGTTGTTGTTGTTTATTTGACGTTGTTGTTGTTGACGTTGTTGTTGTTGTTATTGTTTATTTGACGTTGTTGTTGTTGTTTATTTGACGTAGTTGTTGTTGTTGACGTTGTTGTTGTTGTTGTTTATTTGACGTTTTTGTTGTTCTTGATGTTGTTGTTGTTTTTGTTGTTTATTTGACGTTGTTGTTATTGACGTTGTTGCTGTTGTTGTTTATTTGACGTTGTTGTTGTTGACGTTGTTGTTGTTATTTATTTGACATTATTGTTGTTGTTGTTATTGTTGTTGTTGTTGTTGTTGTTGTTGTTTATTTGACGTTGTTGTTGTTGTTTATTTGACATTGTTGTTGTTATTGTTTATTTGACGTTGTTGTTGTTTATTTGACGTTGTTGTTGTTGTTGACGTTGTTGTTGTTGTTGTTGTTGTTTATTTGACGTTGTTGTTGTTGTTGACGTTGTTGCTGTTGTTGTTTATTTGACGTTGTTGTTGTTGTTCATTTGACGTAGTTGTTGTTGTATTTATTTGACGTTGTTGTTGTTGTTGTTGTTTATTTGACGGTGTTGTTGTAGTTGTTGTTTATTTGACGTTGTTGTTGTTATTTATTTGACGTTGTTGTTGTTGTTGTTTATTTGACGTTGTTGTTGTTGTTGACATTGTTGGTGTTGTTGTTTATTTGACGTTGTTGTTGTTATTATTGTTGTTGTTGTTTATTTGACGTTGTTGTTGTTGTTGTTTATTTGACGTTGTTGTTGTTGTTGTTTATTTGACGTTGTTGTTGTTATTTATTTGACGTTGTTGTTGTTGTTGTTATTGTTTATTTGACGTTGTTGTTGTTGTTGTTTGACGTTGTTGTTGTTGTTGTTGTTGTTTATTTGATATTGTTGTTGTAGTTGTTGTTTATTTGACGTTGTTATTGTTGTTTATTTAACGTTGTTGTTGTTGTTATTTATTTGACGTTGTTGTTGTTATTGTTTATTTGACGTTGTTGTTGTTGTTGTTGTTTATTTGACGTTGTTATTGTTGTTTATTTGACGTTGTTTTTGTTATTTGACGTTGTTGTTGTTGTTGTATTTGTTGTTGTTGTTGTTGTTCCTTATTTGACGTTGTTGTTATTGTTGTTGTTTATTTGACGTTGTTGTTGTTGTTTATTTGATGTTGTTGTTGTTGTTTATTTGACGTTGTTGTTGTTGTTGACGTTGTTGTTGTTGTTGTTTATTTAACATTGTTGTTGTTGTTGTTTATTTGACGTTGTTGTTGTTGTTGTTTATTTGACATAGTTGTTGTTGTTATTGTTGTTGTTGTATATTTGACGTTGTTGTTGTTGTTGACGTTGTTGGTGTTGTTGTTGTTATTGTTGTTGTTGTTGTTTATTTGACGTTGTTGTTGTTGTTGTTGTTGTTTATTTGACGTTGTTGTTGTTGTTGTTTATTTGACGTTGTTGTTGTTGTTATTGTTTATTTGACGTTGTTGTTGTTGTTGTTTATTTGACGTTGTTATTGTTGTTTATTTGACGTTGTTTTTGTTATTTGACGTTGTTGTTGTTGTTGTATTTGTTGTTGTTGTTGTTGTCGTTCCTTATTTGACGTTGTTGTTGTTGTTGTTGTTGTTGTTTATTTGACGTTTTTGTTGTTGTTGATGTTGTTTTGTTGTTGTTTATTTGATGTTGTTAATGTTTATTTGACATTGTTGTTGTTGTTGACGGTGTTGTTGTTGTTGTTTATTTGACATTGTTGTTATTGTTGTTGTTAACGTTGTTGTTGTTGTTGTTTATTTGACGTTGTTGTTATTTATTTGACGTTGTTGTTGTTGTTTAATTGACGTTGTTGTTATTGTTGTTTATTTGACGTTGTTGTTGTTGACGTTGTTGTTGTTATTGTTTATTTGACGTTGTTGTTGTTGTTTATTTGACGTAGTTGTTGTTGTTGACGTTGTTGTTGTTGTTGTTGTTTATTTGACGTTTTTGTTGTTGTTGTTGATGTTGTTGTTGTTTTTGTTGTTGTTTATTTGACGTTGTTGTTGTTATTTATTTGACGTTGTTGTTGTTGTTTATTTGATGTTGTTGTTGTTTATTTGACGTTGTTGTTGTTAATGTTTATTTGACATTGTTGTTGTTGTTGACGTTGTTGTTGTTGTTGTTATTGTTTATTTGACGTTGTTGTTGTTGTTTATTTGACGTAGTTGTTGTTGTTGACGTTGTTGTTATTGTTGTTGTTGTTGTTGTTTATTTGACGTTTTTGTTGTTGTTGATGTTGTTAATGTTTATTTGACATTGTTGTTGTTGTTGACGATGTTGTTGTTGTTGTTGTTTATTTGACATTGTTGTTGTTGTTGTTGACGTTGTTGTTGTTGTTTATTTGACGTTGTTGTTGTTGTTTATTTGATGTTGTTGTTGTTTATTTAACGTTGTTGTTGTTGACGTTGTTGCTGTTGTTATTGTTTATTTGACGTTGTTGTTGTTGTTTATTTGACGTAGTTGTTGTTGTTGACGTTGTTGTTGTTGTTGTTGTTTATTTGACGTTTTTGTTGTTCTTGATGTTGTTGTTGTTTTTGTTGTTTATTTGACGTTGTTGTTATTGACGTTGTTGCTGTTGTTGTTTATTTGACGTTGTTGTTGTTGACGTTGTTGTTGTTATTTATTTGACATTATTGTTGTTGTTGTTATTGTTGTTGTTGTTGTTGTTGTTTATTTGACGTTGTTGTTGTTGTTGTTATTTATTTGACGTTGTTGTTGTTGTTGTTTATTTGACGTTGTTGTTGTTGTTGACATTGTTGGTGTTGTTGTTTATTTGACGTTGTTGTTGTTATTATTGTTGTTGTTGTTTATTTGACGTTGTTGTTGTTGTTTATTTGACGTTGTTGTTGTTGTTGTTTATTTGACGTTGTTGTTGTTATTTATTTGACGTTGTTGTTGTTGTTGTTATTGTTTATTTGACGTTGTTGTTGTTGTTGTTTGACGTTGTTGTTGTTGTTGTTGTTTATTTGATATTGGTGTTGTAGTTGTTGTTTATTTGACGTTGTTATTGTTATTTATTTAACGTTGTTGTTGTTGTTATTTATTTGACGTTGTTGTTGTTATTGTTTATTTGACGTTGTTTTTGTTATTTGACGTTGTTGTTGTTGTTGTATTTGTTGTTGTTGTTGTTGTTCCTTATTTGACGTTGTTGTTATTGTTGTTGTTTATTTGACGTTGTTGTTGTTTATTTGATGTTGTTGTTGTTGTTTATTTGACGTTGTTGTTGTTGTTGACGTTGTTGTTGTTGTTTATTTAACATTGTTGTTGTTGTTGTTGTTTATTTGACGTTGTTGTTGTTGTTGTTGTTTATTTGACATAGTTGTTGTTGTTATTGTTGTTGTTGTATATTTGACGTTGTTGTTGTTGTTGACGTTGTTGGTGTTGTTGTTGTTATTGTTGTTGTTGTTGTTTATTTGACGTTGTTGTTGTTGTTTATTTGACGTTGTTGTTGTTGTTGTTTATTTGACGTTGTTGTTGTTGTTATTGTTTATTTGACGTTGTTGTTGTTGTTGTTTATTTGACGTTGTTATTGTTGTTTATTTGACGTTGTTTTTGTTATTTGACGTTGTTGTTGTTGTTGTTGTATTTGTTGTTGTTGTTGTTGTCGTTCCTTATTTGACGTTGTTGTTGTTGTTGTTGTTGTTGTTTATTTGACGTTTTTGTTGTTGTTGATGTTGTTTTGTTGTTGTTTATTTGATGTTGTTAATGTTTATTTGACATTGTTGTTGTTGTTGACGGTGTTGTTGTTGTTGTTTATTTGACATTGTTGTTGTTGTTGTTGTTAACGTTGTTGTTGTTGTTTATTTGACGTTGTTGTTATTTATTTGACGTTGTTGTTGTTGTTTAATTGACGTTGTTGTTATTGTTGTTTATTTGACGTTGTTGTTGTTGACGTTGTTGTTGTTGTTATTGTTTATTTGACGTTGTTGTTGTTGTTTATTTGACGTAGTTGTTGTTGTTGACGTTGTTTATTTGACGTAGTTGTTGTTGTTGACGTTGTTGTTGTTGTTGTTGTTTATTTGACGTTTTTGTTGTTGTTGATGTTGTTGTTGTTTTTGTTGTTGTTTATTTGACGTTGTTGTTGTTATTTATTTGACGTTGTTGTTGTTGTTGTTTATTTGACGTTGTTGTTGTTGTTGTTATTGTTATTGTTGTTGTTGTTGTTTATTTGACGTTGTTGTTTATTTGACATTGTTGTTGTTGTTGTTGTTTATTTGACGTTGTTGTTGTTGTTTATTTGACGTTGTTTTTGTCGTTGTTTTTGTTGTTTCTTTGACGTTGTTTTTGTCGTTGTTTTTGTTGTTTATTTGACGATGTTGTTGTTGTTGTTTATCTGACGTTGTTGTTGTTGACGTTGTTGTTGTTGTTTATTTGACGTTGTTGTTGTTGTTGACGTTGTTGTTGTTGTTGTTGACGTTGTTGTTGTTGTTTATTTGACGTTGTTGTTGTTGTTTATTTGACATTGTTGTTGTTGTTGACGGTGTTGTTGTTGTTGTTTATTTGACATTGTTGTTGTTGTTGACGGTGTTGTTGTTGTTGTTTATTTGACATTGTTGTTGTTGTTGTTGTTGTTTATTTGACGTTGTTGTTGTTTATTTGATGTTATTGTTGTTGACGTTGTTGTTGTTGTTGATTTGACGTAGTTGTTTTTGTTGACGTTGTTGTTGTTTATTTGACATTTTTGTTGTTGTTGATGTTGTTGTTGTTTATTTGACGTTGTTGTTGTTGATTTGACGTTGTTGTTGTTTATTTGACGTTGTGTTTGTTGTTGTTATTGTTGTTGTTGTTTATTTGACGTTGTTTTTGTTGTTGTTTATTTGACGTTGTTATTGTTTATTTGACGTCGTTTTTGTAGTTGTTGTTATTTATTTGACGTTGTTATTGTTGTTGTTGTTTATTTGACGTTGTTGTTGTTGTTGTTTATTTGACGTTGTTGTTGTTGTTTATTTGACGTTGTTGTTGTTTATTTGACGTTGTTGTTGTTAATGTTTATTTGACATTGTTGTTGTTGTTGACGGTGTTGTTGTTGTTGTTGTTTATTTGACATTGTTGTTGTTGTTGTTGACGTTGTTGTTGTTGTTTATTTGACATTGTTGTTGTTGTTGTTGTTTATTTGACGTTGTTGTTGTTTATTTGACGTTGTTGTTGTTGACGTTGTTGTTGTTGTTGTTATTGTTTAGTTGACGTTGTTGTTGTTGTTTATTTGACGTAGTTGTTGTTGTTGACGTTGTTGTTGTTGTTGTTGTTTATTTGACGTTTTTGTTGTTCTTGATGTTGTTGTTGTTTATTTGACGTTGTTGTTATTGACGTTGTTGCTGTTGTTGTTTATTTGACGTTGTTGTTATTGTTGACGTTGTTGTTGTTGTTATTTATTTGACGTTGTTGTTGTTGTTATTGTTGTTGTTATTGTTGTTGTTGTTGTTTATTTGACGTTGTTGTTGTTGTTGTTTATTTGACATTGTTGTTGTTATTGTTTATTTGACGTTGTTGTTGTTGTTTATTTGACGTTGTTGTTGTTGTTGACGTTGTTGTTGTTGTTGTTGTTTATTTGACGTTGTTGACATTGTTGCTGTTGTTGTTTATTTGACGTTGTTGTTGTTGTTCATTTGACGTAGTTGTTGTTGTATTTATTTGACGTTGTTGTTGTTGTTGTTTATTTGACGTTGTTGTTTATTTGATGTTGTTGTTGTTGTTATTTATTTGACGTTGTTGTTGTTGTTGTTTATTTGACGTTGTTGTTGTTGTTAACATTGTTGGTGTTGTTGTTTATTTGACGTTGTTGTTGTTATTGTTGTTGTTGTTGTTTATTTGACGTTGTTGTTGTTGTTGTTTATTTGAAGTTGTTGTTGTTATTTATTTGACGTTGTTGTTTATTTGATGTTGTTGTTGTTGTTATTTATTTGACGTTGTTGTTGCTGTTGTTTATTTGACGTTGTTGTTGTTGTTAACATTGTTGGTGTTGTTGTTTATTTGACGTTGTTGTTGTTTTTGTTGTTGTTGTTGTTTATTTGACGTTGTTGTTGTTGTTGTTTATTTGAAGTTGTTGTTGTTATTTATTTGACGTTGTTGTTGTTGTTGTTGTTATTGTTTATTTGACATTGTTGTTGTTGTTGTATTTATTGTTGTTGTTGTTGTTGTTGTTCCTTATTTGACGTTGTTGTTGTTGTTGTTTATTTGACGTTGTTGTTGATGTTGTTTATTTGACGTTGTTGTTGTTGTTGTTTACATGACGTTGTTGTTGTTGTTGTTATTGTTGTTGTTGTTGTTTATTTGACGTTGTTGTTGTTGTTTATTTGACGTTGTTGATGTTGTTTATTTGACGTTATTGTTGTTGTTGATGTTGTTGTTGTTATTTATTTGATGTTATTGTTGTTGTTATTTATTTGACGTTGTTAATGTTGTTGACGTTGTTGTTGTTGTTGTTTTTGTTGTTTAGTTGATGTTGTTGTTGTTGACGTTGTTGGTGTTGTTGTTTATTTGACGTTGTTGTTATTGTTGTTGTTGTTTATTTGACGTTGTTGTTGTTGTTGTTTATTTGACGTTGTTGTTGTTGTTGTTGTTATTGTTGTTGTTTATTTGACGTTGTTGTTGTTTATTTGATATTGTTGTTGTAGTTGTTGTTTATTTGACGTTGTTGTTGTTGTTTATTTAACATTGTTGTTGTTGTTATTTATTTGACGTTGTTGTTGTTGTTGTTATTGTTTATTTGACGTTGTTGTTGTTTATTTGACGTTGTTATTGTTGTTTATTTGACGTTGTTTTTGTTATTTGACATTGTTGTTGTTGTATTTGTTGTTGTTGTTGTTCCTTATTTGACGTTGTTGTTATTGTTGTTGTTTATTTGACGTTGTTGTTACTGTTGTTTATTTGACGTTGTTGTTGTTGTTGTTGT
>OX451740.1:450241096-450251096 GCA_948472305.1 Vicia faba
TTGCTGTTGTTTATTTGACGTTGTTGTTGATTATTTGACGTTGTTGTTGTTGTTTATTTGACATTGTTGTTGTTGTTGACGTTGTTGTTGTTGTTTATTTAACGTTGTTGTTGTTGTTGTTTATTTGACGTTGTTGTTGTTGTTGTTTATTTGACATAGTTGTTGTTGTTGTTGTTTATTTGACGTTGTTGTTGTTGTTGACGTTGTTGGTGTTGTTGTTTATTTGACATTGTTGTTGTTATTGTTGTTGTTGTTGTTGTTTATTTGACGTTGTTGTTGTTGTTGTTGTTGTTTATTTGACGTTGTTGTTGTTGTTGTTGTTGTTGATTATTTGACGTTGTTGTTGTTGTTGTTTATTTGACGTTGTTGTTATTGTTGTTATTGTTTATTTGACGTTGTTGTTGTTGTTGTTGTTTATTTGACGTTGTTATTGTTGTTTATTTGACGTTGTTTTTGTTATTTGACGTTGTTGTTGTTGTTGTTGTATTTGTTGTTGTTGTTGGTTTTGTTCCTTATTTGACGTTGTTGTTGTTGTTGTTGTTTATTTGACGTTTTTGTTGTTGTTGATGTTGTTTTGTTGTTGTTGTTTATTTGATGTTTTTGTTGTTTATTTGACGTTGTTGTTGTTAATGTTTATTTGACATTGTAGTTGTTGTTGACGGTGTTGTTGTTGTGGTTGTTTATTTGACATTGTTGTTGTTGTTGTTGTTGACGTTGTTGTTGTTGTTGTTTATTTGACGTTGTTGTTATTTATTTGACGTTGTATTTGTTGTTTATTTGACGTTGTTGTTGTTGTTATTGTTTATTTGACACTGTTGTTGTTGTTTATTTGACGTAGTTGTTGTTGTTGACGTTGTTGTTGTTGTTGTTGTTGTTTATTTGACGTTGTTATTGTTTATTTGATGTTGTTTTTGTAGTTGTTGTTATTTATTTGACGTTGTTATTGTTGTTGTTGTTTATTTGACGTTGTTGTTGTTGTTATTGTTGTTTATTTGACGTTGTTGTTGTTGTTTATTTGACGTTGTTGTTGTTTATTTGACGTTGTTGTTGTTAATGTTTATTTGACATTGTTGTTGTTGTTGTTGACGGTGTTGTTGTTGTTGTTGTTTATTTGACATTGTTGTTGTTGTTGTTGACGTTGTTGTTGTTGTTTATTTGACGTTGTTGTTGTTGTTGTTTATTTGACGTTGTTGTTGTTGTTTATTTGACGTTGTTGTTGTTTATTTGACGTTGTTGTCGTTGACGTTGTTGTTGTTGTTATTGTTTATTTGACGTTGTTGTTGTTGTTGTTGTTTATTTGACGTAGTTGTTGTTGTTGACGTTGTTGTTGTTGTTCTTTATTTGACATTTTTGTTGTTCTTGATGTTGTTGTTGTTTTTGTTGTTTATTTGACGTTGTTTTTATTGACGTTGTTGCTGTTGTTGTTTATTTGACGTTGTTGTTGTTGTTGACGTTGTTGTTGTTGTTATTTATTTGACGTTGTTGTTGTTGTTATTGTTGTTGTTATTGTTGTTGTTGTTGTTATTGTTGTTTATTTGACGTTGTTGTTGTTGTTTATTTGACATTGTTGTTGTTATTGTTTATTTGACGTTGTTGTTGTTTATTTGACGTTGTTGTTGTTGACGTTGTTGTTGTTTATTTGACGTTGTTGTTGTTGTTGACGTTGTTGTTGTTGTTATTTGACGTTGTTGTTGTTGTTCATTTGACGTAGTTTTTGTTGTATTTATTTGACGTTGTTGTTGTTGTTGTTATTTATTTGACGTTGTTGTTATTGTTGTTGTTTATTTGACGTTGTTGTTGTTGTTGACATTGTTGGTGTTGTTGTTTATTTGACGTTGTTGTTGTTATTGTTGTTGTTGTTGTTTATTTGACGTTGTTGTTGTTGTTGTTGTTTATTTGACGTTGTTGTTGTTGTTGTTGTTTATTTGACGTTGTTGTTGTAATTTATTTGACGTTGTTGTTGTTGTTATTGTTTATTTCACGTTGTTGTTGTTGTTATTGTTTATTTCACATTGTTGTTGTTGTTGTTTATTTGACGTTGTTGTTGCTGTTGTTTATTTGACGTTGTTGTTGTTGTTTACTTGACGTTGTTGTTGTTGTTATTGTTGTTGTTGTTGTTGTTTATTTGACGTTGTTGTTGTTGTTTATTTGACGTTGTTGTTGTTGTTGTTGTTTATTTGACGTTATTGTTGTTGTTGATGTTGTTGTTGTTATTTATTTGATGTTATTGTTGTTGTTATTTATTTGACGTTGTTAATGTTGTTGACGTTGTTGTTGTTGTTGTTTTTGTTGTTTATTTGATGTTGTTGTTGTTGACGTTGTTGGTGTTGTTGTTTATTTGACGTTGTTGTTGTTGTTGTTGTTGTTGTTTATTTGACGTTGTTGTTGTTGTTGTTTATTTGACGTTGTTGTTGTTATTGTTGTTGTTTATTTGACGTTGTTGTTGTTGTTTATTTGATATTGTTGTTGTAGTTGTTGTTTATTTGACGTTGTTGTTGTTGTTTATTTAACGTTGTTGTTGTTGTTATTTATTTGACGTTGTTGTTGTTGTTATTGTTTATTTGACGTTGTTGTTGTTGTTGTTTATTTGACGTTGTTATTGTTGTTTATTTGACGTTGTTTTTGTTATTTGACGTTGTTGTTGTTGTATTTGTTGTTGTTGTTGTTCCTTATTTGACGTTGTTGTTATTGTTGTTGTTTATTTGACGTTGTTGTTGCTGTTGTTTATTTGACGTTGTTGTTGTTGTTGTTGTTGTTGATTATTTGACGTTGTTGTTGTTGTTTATTTGACATTGTTGTTGTTGTTGACGTTGTTGTTGTTGTTTATTTAACGTTGTTGTTGTTGTTGTTTATTTGACGTTGTTGTTGTTGTTGTTTATTTGACATAGTTGTTGTTGTTGTTGTTTATTTGACGTTGTTGTTGTTGTTGACGTTGTTGGTGTTGTTGTTTATTTGACATTGTTGTTGTTATTGTTGTTGTTGTTGTTGTTTATTTGACGTTGTTGTTGTTGTTGTTGTTGATTATTTGACGTTGTTGTTGTTGTTGTTTATTTGACGTTGTTGTTATTGTTGTTATTGTTTATTTGACGTTGTTGTTGTTGTTGTTGTTTATTTGACGTTGTTATTGTTGTTTATTTGACGTTGTTTTTGTTATTTGACGTTGTTGTTGTTGTTGTTGTATTTGTTGTTGTTGTTGGTTTTGTTCCTTATTTGACGTTGTTGTTGTTGTTGTTGTTGTTTATTTGACGTTTTTGTTGTTGTTGATGTTGTTTTGTTGTTGTTGTTTATTTGATGTTTTTGTTGTTTATTTGACGTTGTTGTTGTTAATGTTTATTTGACATTGTAGTTGTTGTTGACGGTGTTGTTGTTGTTGTTGTTTATTTGACATTGTTGTTGTTGTTGTTGTTGACGTTGTTGTTGTTGTTGTTTATTTGACGTTGTTGTTATTTATTTGACGTTGTATTTGTTGTTTATTTGACGTTGTTGTTGTTGTTATTGTTTATTTGACACTGTTGTTGTTGTTTATTTGACGTAGTTGTTGTTGTTGACGTTGTTGTTGTTGTTGTTGTTTATTTGACGTTGTTATTGTTTATTTGATGTTGTTTTTGTAGTTGTTGTTATTTATTTGACGTTGTTATTGTTGTTGTTGTTTATTTGACGTTGTTGTTGTTGTTATTGTTGTTTATTTGACGTTGTTGTTGTTGTTTATTTGACGTTGTTGTTGTTTATTTGACGTTGTTGTTGTTAATGTTTATTTGACATTGTTGTTGTTGTTGTTGACGGTGTTGTTGTTGTTGTTGTTTATTTGACATTGTTGTTGTTGTTGTTGACGTTGTTGTTGTTGTTTATTTGACGTTGTTGTTGTTGTTGTTTATTTGACGTTGTTGTTGTTGTTTATTTGACGTTGTTGTTGTTTATTTGACGTTGTTGTCGTTGACGTTGTTGTTGTTGTTATTGTTTATTTGACGTTGTTGTTGTTGTTGTTTATTTGACGTAGTTGTTGTTGTTGACGTTGTTGTTGTTGTTCTTTATTTGACATTTTTGTTGTTCTTGATGTTGTTGTTGTTTTTGTTGTTTATTTGACGTTGTTTTTATTGACGTTGTTGCTGTTGTTGTTTATTTGACGTTGTTGTTGTTGTTGACGTTGTTGTTGTTGTTATTTATTTGACGTTGTTGTTGTTGTTATTGTTGTTGTTATTGTTGTTGTTGTTGTTATTGTTGTTTATTTGACGTTGTTGTTGTTGTTTATTTGACATTGTTGTTGTTATTGTTTATTTGACGTTGTTGTTGTTTATTTGACGTTGTTGTTGTTGTTGACGTTGTTGTTGTTTATTTGACGTTGTTGTTGTTGTTGACGTTGTTGTTGTTGTTATTTGACGTTGTTGTTGTTGTTCATTTGACGTAGTTTTTGTTGTATTTATTTGACGTTGTTGTTGTTGTTGTTATTTATTTGACGTTGTTGTTATTGTTGTTGTTTATTTGACGTTGTTGTTGTTGTTGACATTGTTGGTGTTGTTGTTTATTTGACGTTGTTGTTGTTATTGTTGTTGTTGTTGTTTATTTGACGTTGTTGTTGTTGTTGTTGTTTATTTGACGTTGTTGTTGTTGTTGTTGTTTATTTGACGTTGTTGTTGTAATTTATTTGACGTTGTTGTTGTTGTTGTTATTGTTTATTTCACGTTGTTGTTGTTGTTATTGTTTATTTCACATTGTTGTTGTTGTTGTTTATTTGACGTTGTTGTTGCTGTTGTTTATTTGACGTTGTTGTTGTTGTTTACTTGACGTTGTTGTTGTTGTTATTGTTGTTGTTGTTGTTGTTTATTTGACGTTGTTGTTGTTGTTTATTTGACGTTGTTGTTGTTGTTGTTTATTTGACGTTATTGTTGTTGTTGATGTTGTTGTTGTTATTTATTTGATGTTATTGTTGTTGTTATTTATTTGACGTTGTTAATGTTGTTGACGTTGTTGTTGTTGTTGTTTTTGTTGTTTATTTGATGTTGTTGTTGTTGACGTTGTTGGTGTTGTTGTTTATTTGACGTTGTTGTTGTTGTTGTTGTTGTTTATTTGACGTTGTTGTTGTTGTTGTTTATTTGACGTTGTTGTTGTTATTGTTGTTGTTTATTTGACGTTGTTGTTGTTGTTTATTTGATATTGTTGTTGTAGTTGTTGTTTATTTGACGTTGTTGTTGTTGTTTATTTAACGTTGTTGTTGTTGTTATTTATTTGACGTTGTTGTTGTTGTTATTGTTTATTTGACGTTGTTGTTGTTGTTGTTTATTTGACGTTGTTATTGTTGTTTATTTGACGTTGTTTTTGTTATTTGACGTTGTTGTTGTTGTATTTGTTGTTGTTGTTGTTCCTTATTTGACGTTGTTGTTATTGTTGTTGTTTATTTGACGTTGTTGTTGCTGTTGTTTATTTGACGTTGTTGTTGTTGTTGTTGTTGTTGATTATTTGACGTTGTTGTTGTTGTTTATTTGACATTGTTGTTGTTGTTGACGTTGTTGTTGTTGTTTATTTAACGTTGTTGTTGTTGTTGTTTATTTGACGTTGTTGTTGTTGTTGTTTATTTGACATAGTTGTTGTTGTTGTTGTTTATTTGATGTTGTTGTTGTTGTTGACGTTGTTGGTGTTGTTGTTTATTTGACGTTGTTGTTGTTATTGTTGTTGTTGTTGTTGTTTATTTGACGTTGTTGTTGTTGTTGTTGTTGTTTATTTGACGTTGTTGTTGTTGTTGTTGTTGATTATTTGACGTTGTTGTTGTTGTTGTTTATTTGACGTTGTTGTTATTGTTGTTATTGTTTATTTGACGTTGTTGTTGTTGTTGTTGTTTATTTGACGTTGTTGTTGTTAATGTTTATTTGACATTGTTGTTGTTGTTGTTGACGGTGTTGTTGTTGTTGTTGTTTATTTGACATTGTTGTTGTTGTTGTTGATGTTGTTGTTGTTGTTTATTTGACGTTGTTGTTGTTGTTGTTTATTTGACGTTGTTGTTGTTGTTTATTTGACGTTGTTGTTGTTTATTTGACGTTGTTGTCGTTGACGTTGTTGTTGTTGTTATTGTTTATTTGACGTTGTTGTTGTTGTTGTTGTTGTTTATTTGACGTAGTTGTTGTTGTTGACGTTGTTGTTGTTGTTCTTTATTTGACGTTTTTGTTGTTCTTGATGTTGTTGTTGTTTTTGTTGTTTATTTGACGTTGTTTTTATTGACGTTGTTGCTGTTGTTGTTTATTTGACGTTGTTGTTGTTGTTGACGTTGTTGTTGTTGTTATTTATTTGACGTTGTTGTTGTTGTTATTGTTGTTGTTATTGTTGTTGTTGTTGTTATTGTTGTTTATTTGACGTTGTTGTTGTTGTTGTTTATTTGACATTGTTGTTGTTATTGTTTATTTGACGTTGTTGTTGTTTATTTGACGTTGTTGTTGTTGTTGACGTTGTTGTTGTTTATTTGACGTTGTTGTTGTTGTTGACGTTGTTGTTGTTGTTATTTGACGTTGTTGTTGTTGTTCATTTGACGTAGTTTTTGTTGTATTTATTTGACGTTGTTGTTGTTGTTGTTGTTATTTATTTGATGTTGTTGTTATTGTTGTTGTTTATTTGACGTTGTTGTTGTTGTTGACATTGTTGGTGTTGTTGTTTATTTGACGTTGTTGTTGTTATTGTTGTTGTTGTTGTTTATTTGACGTTGTTGTTGTTGTTGTTGTTTATTTGACGTTGTTGTTGTTGTTGTTTATTTGACGTTGTTGTTGTAATTTATTTGACGTTGTTGTTGTTGTTGTTATTGTTTATTTCACGTTGTTGTTGTTGTTATTGTTTATTTCACATTGTTGTTGTTGTTGTTTATTTGACGTTGTTGTTGCTGTTGTTTATTTGACGTTGTTGTTGTTGTTTACTTGACGTTGTTGTTGTTGTTATTGTTGTTGTTGTTGTTGTTTATTTGACGTTGTTGTTGTTGTTTATTTGACGTTGTTGTTGTTGTTGTTGTTTATTTGACGTTATTGTTGTTGTTGATGTTGTTGTTGTTATTTATTTGATGTTATTGTTGTTGTTATTTATTTGACGTTGTTAATGTTGTTGACGTTGTTGTTGTTGTTGTTTTTGTTGTTTATTTGATGTTGTTGTTGTTGACGTTGTTGGTGTTGTTGTTTATTTGACGTTGTTGTTGTTGTTGTTGTTGTTGTTTATTTGACGTTGTTGTTGTTGTTGTTTATTTGACGTTGTTGTTGTTATTGTTGTTGTTTATTTGACGTTGTTGTTGTTGTTTATTTGATATTGTTGTTGTAGTTGTTGTTTATTTGACGTTGTTGTTGTTGTTTATTTAACGTTGTTGTTGTTGTTATTTATTTGACGTTGTTGTTGTTGTTATTGTTTATTTGACGTTGTTGTTGTTGTTGTTTATTTGACGTTGTTATTGTTGTTTATTTGACGTTGTTTTTGTTATTTGACGTTGTTGTTGTTGTATTTGTTGTTGTTGTTGTTCCTTATTTGACGTTGTTGTTATTGTTGTTGTTTATTTGACGTTGTTGTTGCTGTTGTTTATTTGACGTTGTTGTTGTTGTTGTTGTTGATTATTTGACGTTGTTGTTGTTGTTTATTGGACATTGTTGTTGTTGTTGACGTTGTTGTTGTTGTTTATTTAACGTTGTTGTTGTTGTTGTTTATTTGACGTTGTTGTTGTTGTTGTTTATTTGACATAGTTGTTGTTGTTGTTGTTTATTTGCCGTTGTTGTTGTTGTTGACGTTGTTGGTGTTGTTGTTTATTTGACGTTGTTGTTGTTATTGTTGTTGTTGTTGTTGTTTATTTGACGTTGTTGTTGTTGTTGTTGTTGTTTATTTGACGTTGTTGTTGTTGTTGTTGTTGATTATTTGACGTTGTTGTTGTTGTTGTTTATTTGACGTTGTTGTTATTGTTGTTATTGTTTATTTGACGTTGTTGTTGTTGTTGTTTATTTGACGTTGTTATTGTTGTTTATTTGACGTTGTTTTTGTTATTTGACGTTGTTGTTGTTGTTGTTGTATTTGTTGTTGTTGTTGGTTTTGTTCCTTATTTGACGTTGTTGTTGTTGTTGTTGTTTATTTGACGTTTTTGTTGTTGTTGATGTTGTTTTGTTGTTGTTGTTTATTTGATGTTTTTGTTGTTTATTTGACGTTGTTGTTGTTAATGTTTATTTGACATTGTAGTTGTTGTTGACGGTGTTGTTGTTGTTGTTGTTTATTTGACATTGTTGTTGTTGTTGTTGTTGACGTTGTTGTTGTTGTTGTTTATTTGACGTTGTTGTTATTTATTTGACGTTGTATTTGTTGTTTATTTGACGTTGTTGTTGTTGTTATTGTTTATTTGACACTGTTGTTGTTGTTTATTTGATGTAGTTGTTGTTGTTGACGTTGTTGTTGTTGTTGTTTATTTGACGTTTTTGTTGTTGTTGATGTTGTTGTTATTTATGTTGTTGTTTATTTGACGTTGTTGTTGTTATTTATTTGACGTTGTTGTTGTTGTTGTTATTGTTATTGTTGTTGTTGTTGTTGTTGTTTATTTGACGTTGTTGTTTATTTGACGTTGTTTTTGTCATTGTTTTTGTTGTTTATTTGACGTTGTTGTTGTTGTTTATCTGACGTTGTTGTTGTTGACGTTGTTGTTGTTGTTTATTTGATGTTGTTGTTGTTGTTGACGTTGTTGTTGTTGTTGTTGTTGTTGACGTTGTTGTATTTGTTGACATTGTTGTTGTTGTTGTTGTTTATTTGACGTTGTTGTTGTTGTTTATTTGACATTGTTGTTGTTGTTGACGGTGTTGTTGTTGTTGTTTACTTGACATTGTTGTTGGTGTTGACGTTGTTGTTGTTGTTGTTCATTTGACGTTGTTGTTGTTGTTGTTATTTATTTGACGTTGTTGTTGTTTATTTGATGTTATTGTTGTTGACGTTGTTGTTGTTGTTGTTGTTGTTGATTTGACGTTGTTGTTGTTGTTTATTTGACGTTGTTATTGTTGTTGTTATTGTTGTTGTAGTTTATTTGACGTTGTTGTTGTTGTTGTTGTTTATTTGACGTTGTTATTGTTTATTTGACATTGTTGTTGTAGTTGTTGTTATTTATTTGACGTTGTTATTGTTGTTGTTGTTTATTTGACGTTGTTGTTGTGGTTTATTTGACGTTGTTGTTGTTGTTTATTTGACATTGTTGTTGTTGTTTATTTGACGTTGTTGTTGTTTATTTGACGTTGTTGTTGTTAATGTTTATTTGAAATTGTTGTTGTTGTTGACGGTGTTGTTGTTGTTGTTGTTGACGTTTTTGTTGTTGTTGTTTATTTGACGTTGTTGTTGTTATTTATTTGACGTTGTTGTTGTTGTTGTTGTTTATTTGACGTTGTTGTTGTTGACGTTGTTGTTGTTGTTATTGTTTATTTGACGTTGTTGTTGTTTATTTGACGTAGTTGTTGTTGTTGACGTTGTTGTTGTTGTTGTTTATTTGAGGTTTTTGTTGTTGTTGTTGATGTTGTTGTTGTTTTTGTTGTTGTTTATTTGACGTTGTTGTTGTTATTTATTTGACGTTGTTGTTGTTGTTTATTTGACGTTGTTGTTGTTGTTACTGTTATTGTTGTTGTTGTTGTTTATTTGACGTTGTTGTTGTTGTTACTGTTATTGTTGTTGTTGTTGTTTATTTGACGTTGTTGTTGTTGTTGGTTTTTATTTGACGTTGTTGTTGTTGTTATTTATTTGACGTTGTTATTGTCGTTGTTTTTGTTGTTTATTTGACGTTGTTTTTGTCGTTGTTTTTGTTGTTTATTTGACGTTGTTGTTGTTGTTGTTGTTTATCTAACGTTGTTGTTGTTGACGTTGTTGTTGTTGTTGTTGTTGACGTTGTTGTTGTTGTTGACGTTGTTGTTGTTGTTGTTGTTTATTTGACATTGTTGTTGTTGTTGACGGTGTTGTTGTTGTTGTTTATTTGACATTGTTGTTGTTGTTGTTGACATTGTTGTTGTTGTTGTTTATTTGACGTTGTTGT
>OX451740.1:450268596-450306096 GCA_948472305.1 Vicia faba
TTAACGGTGTTGTTGTAGTTGTTGTTTATTTGACGTTGTTGTTGTTGTTATTTATTTGACGTTGTCGTTGTTGTTGTTGTTTATTTGATGTTGTTGTTGTTGTTGACATTGTTGGTGTTGTTGTTTATTTGACGTTGTTGTTGTTATTGTTGTTGTTGTTGTTTATTTGACGTTGTTGTTGTTGTTGTTTATTTGACGTTGTTGTTGTTGTTGTTGTTTATTTGACGTTGTTGTTGTAATTTATTTGACGTTGTTGTTGTTGTTGTTATTGTTTATTTGACGTTGTTGTTGTTGTTGTTGTTATTGTTTATTTGACATTGTTGTTGTTGTATTTGTTGTTGTTGTTGTTGTTCCTTATTTGACGTTGTTGTTGTTGTTGTTGTTTATTTGACGTTGTTGTTGCTGTTGTTTATTTGACGTTGTTGTTGTTGTTAACTTGACGTTGTTGTTGTTGTTATTATTGTTGTTGTTGTTGTTTATTTGACGTTGTTGTTGTTGTTGTTTATTTGACGTTGTTGTTGTTGTTGTTTATTTGACGTTATTGTTGTTGTTGATGTTGTTGTTGTTATTTATTTGATGTAATTCTTGTTGTTATTTATTTGACGTTGTTAATGTTGTTGACGTTGTTGTATTTGTTGTTTTTGTTGTTTATTTGATGTTGTTGTTGTTGACGTTGTTGGTGTTCTTGTTTATTTGACGTTGTTGTTGTTGTTGTTGTTTATTTGACGTTGTTGTTGTTGTTGTTTATTTGACGTTGTTGTTGTTGTTGTTATTGTTGTTTTTTATTTGACGTTGTTGTTGATGTTTATTTGATATTGTTGTTGTAGTTGTTGTTTATTTGACGTTGTTGTTGTTGTTTATTTAACGTTGTTGTTGTTGTTATTTATTTGACGTTGTTGTTGTTGTTATTGTTTATTTGACGTTGTTGTTGTTGTTGTTTATTTGACGTTGTTATTGTTGTTTATTTGACGTTGTTTTTGTTATTTGACGTTGTTGTTGTTGTATTTGTTGTTGTTGTTGTTCCTTATTTGACGTTGTTGTTATTGTTGTTGTTTATTTGACGTTGTTGTTGCTGTTGTTTATTTGACGTTGTTGTTGTTGTTGTTTATTTGACGTTGTTGTTGTTGTTGTTTATTTGACATTGTTGTTGTTGTTGACATTGTTGTTGTTGTTTATTTAACGTTGTTGTTGTTGTTATTTATTTGACGTTGTTGTTGTTGTTTATTTGACATAGTTGTTGTTGTTGTTGTTTATTTGACGTTGTTGTTGTTGTTGACGTTGTTGGTGTTGTTGTTTATTTGACGTTGTTGTTGTTATTGTTGTTGTTGTTGTTGTTTATTTGACGTTGTTGTTGTTGTTGTTGTTTATTTGACGTTGTTGTTGTTGTTGTTGTTTATTTGACGTTGTTGTTGTTGTTGTTATTGTTTATTTGACGTTGTTGTTGTTGTTGTTTATTTGACGTTGTTATTGTTGTTTATTTGACGTTGTTGTTGTTGTTGTTGTATTTGTTGTTGTTGTTGTTTTTGTTCCTTATTTGACGTTGTTATTGTTGTTTATTTGACGTTTTTGTTGTTGTTGATGTTGTTTTGTTGTTGTTGTTTATTTGATGTTTTTGTTGTTTATTTGACGTTGTTGTTGTTAATGTTTATTTGACATTGTTGTTGTTGTTGACGGTGTTGTTGTTGTTGTTTATTTGACGTTGTTGTTGTTGTTGTTGTTATTGTTTATTTGACGTTGTTGTTGTTGTTATTGTTTATTTGACATTGTTGTTGTTGTATTTGTTGTTGTTGTTGTTGTTGTTCCTTATTTGACGTTGTTGTTGTTGTTGTTGTTTATTTGACGTTGTTGTTGCTGTTGTATATTTGACGTTGTTGTTGTTGTTGTTAACTTGACGTTGTTGTTGTTGTTATTATTGTTGTTGTTGTTGTTTATTTGACGTTGTTGTTGTTGTTGTTTATTTGACGTTGTTGTTGTTGTTGTTTATTTGACGTTATTGTTGTTGTTGATGTTGTTGTTGTTATTTATTTGATGTAATTGTTGTTGTTATTTATTTGACGTTGTTAATGTTGTTGACGTTGTTGTATTTGTTGTTTTTGTTGTTTATTTGATGTTGTTGTTGTTGACGTTGTTGGTGTTCTTGCTTATTTGACGTTGTTGTTGTTGTTGTTTATTTGACGTTGTTGTTGTTGTTGTTTATTTGACGTTGTTGTTGTTGTTTATTTGACGTTGTTGTTGATGTTTATTTGATATTGTTGTTGTAGTTGTTGTTTATTTGACGTTGTTGTTGTTGTTTATTTAACGTTGTTGTTGTTGTTATTTATTTGACGTTGTTGTTGTTGTTATTGTTTATTTGACGTTGTTGTTGTTGTTGTTTATTTGACGTTGTTATTGTTGTTTATTTGACGTTGTTTTTGTTATTTGACGTTGTTGTTGTTGTATTTGTTGTTGTTGTTGTTCGACGTTGTTGTTATTATTGTTGTTTATTTGACGTTGTTGTTGATGTTGTTTATTTGACGTTGTTGTTGTTGTTGTTTATTTGACGTTGTTGTTGTTGTTGTTTATTTGACATTGTTGTTGTTGTTGACATTGTTGTTGTTGTTTATTTAACGTTGTTGTTGTTGTTGTTATTTATTTGACGTTGTTGTTGTTGTTGTTTATTTGACATAGTTGTTGTTGTTGTTGTTTATTTGACGTTGTTGTTGTTGTTGACGTTGTTGGTGTTGTTGTTTATTTGACGTTGTTGTTGTTATTGTTGTTGTTGTTGTTGTTTATTTGACGTTGTTGTTGTTGTTGTTGTTTATTTGACGTTGTTGTTGTTGTTGTTGTTTATTTGACGTTGTTGTTGTTGTTGTTATTGTTTATTTGACGTTTTTGTTGTTGTTGTTGTTTATTTGACGTTATTATTGTTGTTTATTTGACGTTGTTTTTGTCATTTGACGTTGTTGTTGTTGTATTTGTTGTTGTTGTTGTTTTTGTTCCTTATTTGACGTTGTTGTTGTTGTTGTTTATTTGACGTTTTTGTTGTTGTTGATGTTGTTTTGTTGTTGTTGTTTATTTGATGTTTTTGTTGTTTATTTGACGTTGTTGTTGTTAATGTTTATTTGACATTGTTGTTGTTGTTGACGGTGTTGTTGTTGTTGTTTATTTGACATTGTTGTTGTTGTTGTTGTTGCAGTTGTTGTTGTTGTTGTTTATTTGACGTTGTTGTTATTTATTTGACGTTGTTGTTGTTTATTTGACGTTGTTGTTGTTGTTGTTTATTTGACGTTGTTGTTGTTGACGTTGTTGTTGTTGTTATTGTTTATTTGACGCTGTTGTTGTTGTTTATTTGACGTAGTTGTTGTTGTATACGTTGTTGTAGTTGTTGTTGTTGTTTATTTGACGTTTTTGTTGTTGTTGATGTTATTGTTGTTTTCGTTGTTGTTTATTTGACGTTGTTGTTGTTATTTATTTGGCGTTGTTGTTTATTTGACGTTGTTGTTGTTGTTGTTATTGTTATTGTTGTTGTTGTTGTTAATTTGACGTTGTTGTTTATTTGACGTTGTTTTTGTCATTGTTTTTGTTGTTTATTTGACGTTGTTGTTGTTTATCTGACGTTGTTGTTGTTGAAGTTGTTGTTGTTGTTGTTTATTTGATGTTGTTGTTGTTGTTGACGTTGTTGTTGTTGTTGTTGACGTTGTTGTATTTGTTGACGTTGTTGTTGTTGTTGTTTATTTGACGTTGTTGTTGTTGTTTATTTGACATTGTTGTTGTTGTTGACGGTGTTGTTGTTGTTGTTTACTTGACATTGTTGTTGTTGTTGACGTTGTTGTTGTTGTTGTTGTTCATTTGACGTTGTTGTTGTTGTTGTTTCTGTTTATTTGACGTTGTTGTTGTTTATTTGATGTTATTGTTGTTGACATTGTTGTTGTTGTTGTTGTTGATTTGACGTTGTTGTTGTTGTTTATTTGACGTTGTTATTGTTGTTGTTATTGTTGTTGTAGTTTATTTGACGTTGTTGTTGTTGTTGTTGTTGTTTATTTGACGTTGTTATTGTTTATTTGACATTGTTGTTGTAGTTGTTGTTATTTATTTGACGTTGTTATTGTTGTTGTTGTTTATTTGACGTTGTTGTTGTTGTTGTTTATTTGACGTTGTAGTTGTTGTTTATTTGACATTGTTGTTGTTGTTTATTTGACGTTGTTGTTGTTTATTTGACGTTGTTGTTGTTAATGTTTATTTGACATTATTGTTGTTGTTGACGGTGTTGTTGTTGTTGTTTATTTGACGTTGTTGTTGTTGTTGTTGTTGTTGACGTTTTTGTTATTGTTGTTTATTTGACGTTGTTGTTGTTGTTTATTTGACGTTGTTGTTGTTGTTGTTTATTTGACGTTGTTGTTGTTGACGTTGTTGTTGTTGTTATTGTTTATTTGACGTTGTTGTTGTTGTTTATTTAACGTAGTTGTTGTTGTTGACGTTGTTGTTGTTGTTGTTGTTTATTTGACGTTTTTGTTGTTGTTGTTGATGTTGTTGTTGTTTTTGTTGTTGTTTATTTGACGTTGTTGTTGTTGTTGACGGTGTTGTTGTTGTTGTTTATTTGACATTGTTGTTGTTGTTGTTGACGTTGTTGTTGTTGTTGTTTATTTGACATTGTTGTTGTTGTTGTTGTTGTTTATTTGACGTTGTTGTTGTTTATTTGGTGTTATTGTTGTTGACGTTGTTGACGTTGTTGTTGTTGTTGTTTATTTGACGTTGTTGTTGTTGTTGTTGTTTATTTGACGTAGTTGTTGTTGTTGACGTTGTTGTTGTTTATTTGACGTTTTTGTTGTTGTTGATGTTGTTGTTGTTTATTTGACGTTGTTGTTGTTGTTGTTGTTGATTTGACGTTGTTGTTGTTTATTTGACGTTGTTGTTGTTGTTATTGTTGTTGTTGTTGTTATTGTTGTTGTTGTTTATTTGACGTTGTTGTTGTTGTTTATTTGACGTTGTTATTGTTTATTTGACGTTGTTATTGTTTATTTGACGTTGTTGTTGTTGATGTTGTTATTTATTTGACGTTGTTATTGTTATTGTTGTTTATTTGACGTTGTTGTTGTTGTTGTTTATTTGACGTTGTTGTTGTTTTTGTTTATTTGACGTTGTTGTTGTTGTTAATGTTTATTTGACATTGTTGTTGTTGTTGACGGTGTTGTTGTTGTTGTTTATTTGACATTGTTGTTGTTGTTGTTGTTAACGTTGTTGTTGTAGTTTATTTGACGTTGTTGTTGTTGTTTATTTGACATTTTTGTTGTTTATTTGATGTTGTTGTTGTTTATTTGACGTTGTTGTTGTTGACGTTGTTGTTGTTGTTATTGTTTATTTGACGTTGTTGTTGTTATTAATTTGACGTAGTTGTCGTTGTTGACGTTGTTGTTGTTGTTTATTTGACGTTTTTGTTGTTCTTGATGTTGTTGTTGTTTTTGTTGTTGTTTATTTGACGTTGTTGTTGTTCTTGATGTTGTTGTTGTTTTTGTTGTTGTTTATTTGACGTTGTTGTTGTTGTTTATTTGACGTTGTTGTTGTTGTTGTTATTGTTATTGTTGTTGTTCTTTATTTGACGTTGTTGTTGTTTTTGTTTATTTGACGTTGTTGTTGTTGTTGTTGTTTATTTTTGTCGTTGTTTTTGTTGTTTATTTGACGTTGTTGTTTGTTGTTTATTTGACGTTGTTGTTGTTGTTGTTGTTGTTATTGTTTATTTGACGTTGTTGTTGTTGTTTATTTGACGTTGGTGTTGTTGTTATTGTTTATTTAACGTTGTTGTTGTTGTTGTTGTTTTTGTTTATTAGACGTTGTTATTGTTGTTTATTTGACGTTGTTTTTGTTATTTAACGTTGTTGTTGTTGTATTTGTTGTTGTTGTTGTTGTTCCTTATTTGACGTTTTTGTTGTTGTTGTTTATTTGACGTTTTTGTTGTTGTTGTTGTTGTTGTATTTGTTGTTGTTGTTGTTGTTCCTTATTTGACGTTGTTGTTGTTGTTTATTTGACGTTGTTGTTGCTGTTGTTTATTTATCGTTGTTGTTGTTGTTGTTTATTTGACGTTGTTGTTGTTGTTTATTTGACGTTGTTGTTGTTGTTGACGTTGTTATTGTTGTTTATTTAACGTTGTTGTTGTTGTTGTTTATTAGAAGTTGTTGTTGTTGTTTATTTGACATAGTTGTTATTGTTGTTATTGTTGTTGTTGTTGTTTATTTGACGTTGTTGTTGTTGTTGTTGTTGTTGTTGACGTTGTTGGTGTTGTTGTTTATTTGACGTTGTTTTTGTTGTTGTTTATTTGACGTTGTTGTGGTTGTCTATTTGATGTTGTTGTTGTTTTTGTTTATTTGACGTTGTTTTTGTTATTTGACGTTGTTGTTGTTGTATTTGTTGTTGTTGTTGTTGTTCCTTATTTGCCGTTGTTGTTGTTTATTTGACGTTTTTGTTGTTGTTGATATTGTTTTGTTGTTGTTGTTTATTTGACGTTGTTGTTGTTGTTGTTTATTTGACGTTGTTGTTGTTAATGTTTATTTGACATTGTTATTGTTGTTGTTGTTGTTGTTGTTTATTTGACATTGTTGTTGTTGTTGACGTCGTTGTTGTTGTTTCATTGACATTGTTGTTGTTGTTTATTTGACGTTGTTGTTGTTGTTGTTTATTTGACGTTGTTGTTGTTGTTTATTTGACGTTGTTGTTGTTGTTGACGTTGTAGTTGTTGTTGTTTATTTGACGTTTTTGTTGTTGTTGATGTTGTTGTTGTTTTTGTTGTTGTTATTTGACGTTGTTGTTGTTATTTATTTGACGTTGTTGTTGTTTATTTGACGTTGTTGTTGTTGTTGTTATTGTTATTGTTGTAGTTGTTCTTTATTTGACGTTGTTGTTGTTGTTGTTTATTTGACGTTGTTGTTGTTGTTGTTGTTTATTTGACATTGTTGTTTTTGTTGTTGTTTATTTGACGTTGTTGTTGTTGTTGTTTATTTGACGTTGTTGTTGTTGTTGTTTATTTGACGTTGTTGTTGTTGTTTATTTAACGTTGTTGTTGTTGTTATTTATTTGACGTTGTTGTTGTTGTTATTGTTTATTTGACGTTGTTGTTGTTGTTGTTTATTTGACGTTGTTATTGTTGTTTATTTGACGTTGTTTTTGTTATTTGACGTTGTTGTTGTTGTATTTGTTGTTGTTGTTGTTCGACGTTGTTGTTATTATTGTTGTTTATTTGACGTTGTTGTTGATGTTGTTTATTTGACGTTGTTGTTGTTGTTGTTTATTTGACGTTGTTGTTGTTGTTGTTTATTTGACATTGTTGTTGTTGTTGACATTGTTGTTGTTGTTTATTTAACGTTGTTGTTGTTGTTGTTATTTATTTGACGTTGTTGTTGTTGTTGTTTATTTGACATAGTTGTTGTTGTTGTTGTTTATTTGACGTTGTTGTTGTTGTTGACGTTGTTGGTGTTGTTGTTTATTTGACGTTGTTGTTGTTATTGTTGTTGTTGTTGTTGTTTATTTGACGTTGTTGTTGTTGTTGTTGTTTATTTGACGTTGTTGTTGTTGTTGTTGTTTATTTGACGTTGTTGTTGTTGTTGTTATTGTTTATTTGACGTTTTTGTTGTTGTTGTTGTTTATTTGACGTTATTATTGTTGTTTATTTGACGTTGTTTTTGTCATTTGACGTTGTTGTTGTTGTATTTGTTGTTGTTGTTGTTTTTGTTCCTTATTTGACGTTGTTGTTGTTGTTGTTTATTTGACGTTTTTGTTGTTGTTGATGTTGTTTTGTTGTTGTTGTTTATTTGATGTTTTTGTTGTTTATTTGACGTTGTTGTTGTTAATGTTTATTTGACATTGTTGTTGTTGTTGACGGTGTTGTTGTTGTTGTTTATTTGACATTGTTGTTGTTGTTGTTGTTGCAGTTGTTGTTGTTGTTGTTTATTTGACGTTGTTGTTATTTATTTGACGTTGTTGTTGTTTATTTGACGTTGTTGTTGTTGTTGTTTATTTGACGTTGTTGTTGTTGACGTTGTTGTTGTTGTTATTGTTTATTTGACGCTGTTGTTGTTGTTTATTTGACGTAGTTGTTGTTGTATACGTTGTTGTAGTTGTTGTTGTTGTTTATTTGACGTTTTTGTTGTTGTTGATGTTATTGTTGTTTTCGTTGTTGTTTATTTGACGTTGTTGTTGTTATTTATTTGGCGTTGTTGTTTATTTGACGTTGTTGTTGTTGTTGTTATTGTTATTGTTGTTGTTGTTGTTAATTTGACGTTGTTGTTTATTTGACGTTGTTTTTGTCATTGTTTTTGTTGTTTATTTGACGTTGTTGTTGTTTATCTGACGTTGTTGTTGTTGAAGTTGTTGTTGTTGTTGTTTATTTGATGTTGTTGTTGTTGTTGACGTTGTTGTTGTTGTTGTTGACGTTGTTGTATTTGTTGACGTTGTTGTTGTTGTTGTTTATTTGACGTTGTTGTTGTTGTTTATTTGACATTGTTGTTGTTGTTGACGGTGTTGTTGTTGTTGTTTACTTGACATTGTTGTTGTTGTTGACGTTGTTGTTGTTGTTGTTGTTCATTTGACGTTGTTGTTGTTGTTGTTTCTGTTTATTTGACGTTGTTGTTGTTTATTTGATGTTATTGTTGTTGACATTGTTGTTGTTGTTGTTGTTGATTTGACGTTGTTGTTGTTGTTTATTTGACGTTGTTATTGTTGTTGTTATTGTTGTTGTAGTTTATTTGACGTTGTTGTTGTTGTTGTTGTTGTTTATTTGACGTTGTTATTGTTTATTTGACATTGTTGTTGTAGTTGTTGTTATTTATTTGACGTTGTTATTGTTGTTGTTGTTTATTTGACGTTGTTGTTGTTGTTGTTTATTTGACGTTGTAGTTGTTGTTTATTTGACATTGTTGTTGTTGTTTATTTGACGTTGTTGTTGTTTATTTGACGTTGTTGTTGTTAATGTTTATTTGACATTATTGTTGTTGTTGACGGTGTTGTTGTTGTTGTTTATTTGACGTTGTTGTTGTTGTTGTTGTTGTTGACGTTTTTGTTATTGTTGTTTATTTGACGTTGTTGTTGTTGTTTATTTGACGTTGTTGTTGTTGTTGTTTATTTGACGTTGTTGTTGTTGACGTTGTTGTTGTTGTTATTGTTTATTTGACGTTGTTGTTGTTGTTTATTTAACGTAGTTGTTGTTGTTGACGTTGTTGTTGTTGTTGTTGTTTATTTGACGTTTTTGTTGTTGTTGTTGATGTTGTTGTTGTTTTTGTTGTTGTTTATTTGACGTTGTTGTTGTTGTTGACGGTGTTGTTGTTGTTGTTTATTTGACATTGTTGTTGTTGTTGTTGACGTTGTTGTTGTTGTTGTTTATTTGACATTGTTGTTGTTGTTGTTGTTGTTTATTTGACGTTGTTGTTGTTTATTTGGTGTTATTGTTGTTGACGTTGTTGACGTTGTTGTTGTTGTTGTTGTTTATTTGACGTTGTTGTTGTTGTTGTTGTTTATTTGACGTAGTTGTTGTTGTTGACGTTGTTGTTGTTTATTTGACGTTTTTGTTGTTGTTGATGTTGTTGTTGTTTATTTGACGTTGTTGTTGTTGTTGTTGTTGATTTGACGTTGTTGTTGTTTATTTGACGTTGTTGTTGTTGTTATTGTTGTTGTTGTTGTTATTGTTGTTGTTGTTTATTTGACGTTGTTGTTGTTGTTTATTTGACGTTGTTATTGTTTATTTGACGTTGTTATTGTTTATTTGACGTTGTTGTTGTTGATGTTGTTATTTATTTGACGTTGTTATTGTTATTGTTGTTTATTTGACGTTGTTGTTGTTGTTGTTTATTTGACGTTGTTGTTGTTTTTGTTTATTTGACGTTGTTGTTGTTGTTAATGTTTATTTGACATTGTTGTTGTTGTTGACGGTGTTGTTGTTGTTGTTTATTTGACATTGTTGTTGTTGTTGTTGTTAACGTTGTTGTTGTAGTTTATTTGACGTTGTTGTTGTTGTTTATTTGACATTTTTGTTGTTTATTTGATGTTGTTGTTGTTTATTTGACGTTGTTGTTGTTGACGTTGTTGTTGTTGTTATTGTTTATTTGACGTTGTTGTTGTTATTAATTTGACGTAGTTGTCGTTGTTGACGTTGTTGTTGTTGTTTATTTGACGTTTTTGTTGTTCTTGATGTTGTTGTTGTTTTTGTTGTTGTTTATTTGACGTTGTTGTTGTTCTTGATGTTGTTGTTGTTTTTGTTGTTGTTTATTTGACGTTGTTGTTGTTGTTTATTTGACGTTGTTGTTGTTGTTGTTATTGTTATTGTTGTTGTTCTTTATTTGACGTTGTTGTTGTTTTTGTTTATTTGACGTTGTTGTTGTTGTTGTTGTTTATTTTTGTCGTTGTTTTTGTTGTTTATTTGACGTTGTTGTTTGTTGTTTATTTGACGTTGTTGTTGTTGTTGTTGTTGTTATTGTTTATTTGACGTTGTTGTTGTTGTTTATTTGACGTTGGTGTTGTTGTTATTGTTTATTTAACGTTGTTGTTGTTGTTGTTGTTTTTGTTTATTAGACGTTGTTATTGTTGTTTATTTGACGTTGTTTTTGTTATTTAACGTTGTTGTTGTTGTATTTGTTGTTGTTGTTGTTGTTCCTTATTTGACGTTTTTGTTGTTGTTGTTTATTTGACGTTTTTGTTGTTGTTGTTGTTGTTGTATTTGTTGTTGTTGTTGTTGTTCCTTATTTGACGTTGTTGTTGTTGTTTATTTGACGTTGTTGTTGCTGTTGTTTATTTATCGTTGTTGTTGTTATTGTTTATTTGACGTTGTTGTTGTTGTTTATTTGACGTTGTTGTTGTTGTTGACGTTGTTATTGTTGTTTATTTAACGTTGTTGTTGTTGTTGTTTATTAGAAGTTGTTGTTGTTGTTTATTTGACATAGTTGTTATTGTTGTTATTGTTGTTGTTGTTGTTTATTTGACGTTGTTGTTGTTGTTGTTGTTGTTGTTGACGTTGTTGGTGTTGTTGTTTATTTGACGTTGTTTTTGTTGTTGTTTATTTGACGTTGTTGTGGTTGTCTATTTGATGTTGTTGTTGTTTTTGTTTATTTGACGTTGTTTTTGTTATTTGACGTTGTTGTTGTTGTATTTGTTGTTGTTGTTGTTGTTCCTTATTTGCCGTTGTTGTTGTTTATTTGACGTTTTTGTTGTTGTTGATATTGTTTTGTTGTTGTTGTTTATTTGACGTTGTTGTTGTTGTTGTTTATTTGACGTTGTTGTTGTTAATGTTTATTTGACATTGTTATTGTTGTTGTTGTTGTTGTTGTTTATTTGACATTGTTGTTGTTGTTGACGTCGTTGTTGTTGTTTCATTGACATTGTTGTTGTTGTTTATTTGACGTTGTTGTTGTTGTTGTTTATTTGACGTTGTTGTTGTTGTTTATTTGACGTTGTTGTTGTTGTTGACGTTGTAGTTGTTGTTGTTTATTTGACGTTTTTGTTGTTGTTGATGTTGTTGTTGTTTTTGTTGTTGTTATTTGACGTTGTTGTTGTTATTTATTTGACGTTGTTGTTGTTTATTTGACGTTGTTGTTGTTGTTGTTATTGTTATTGTTGTAGTTGTTCTTTATTTGACGTTGTTGTTGTTGTTGTTTATTTGACGTTGTTGTTGTTGTTGTTGTTTATTTGACATTGTTGTTTTTGTTGTTGTTTATTTGACGTTGTTGTTGTTGTTGTTTATTTGACGTTGTTGTTGTTGTTGTTTATTTGACGTTGTTGTTGTTGTTGACGTTGTTGTTGTTGTTGTTTATTTGACGTTGTTGTTGTTGACGTTGTTATTGTTGTTGACGTTGTTGTTGTTGTTTATTTCACGTTGTTGTTGTTGTTTACTTGACATTCTTGTTGTTGTTGACGTTGTTGTTGTTGTTGTTTATTTGACGTTGTTGTTGTTGTTTATTTGACGTTGTTGTTGTTTATTTGATGTTATTGTTGTTGACGTTGTTGTTGTTGTTGTTTATTTGACGTTGTTGTTGTTGTTGTTTATTTGACGTAGTTGTTGTTGTTGACGTTGTTATTGTTGTTATTTATTTGACGTTTTTCTTGTTGTTGATGTTGTTGTTGTTTATTTGACGTTGTTGTTGTTGTTGAATTGACGTTGTTATTGTTTATTTGACGTTGTTGTTATTGTTATTGTTGTTGTTGTTTATTTGACGTTGTTGTTGTTTATTTGACGTTGTTATTGTTTATTTGACGTTGTTGTTGTAGTTGTTGTTATTTATTTGACGTTGTTATTGTTGTTGTTGTTTATTTGACGTTGTTGTTGTTGTTTATTTGACGTTGTTGTTGTTGTTTATTTGACGTTGTTGTTGTTGTTGTTTATTTGACGTTGTTGTTGTTGTTGTTGTTTATTTGACGTTGTTGTTGTTGTTGTTGTTTATTTGACGTTGTTATTGTTGTTTATTTGACGTTGTTTTTGTTATTTGACGTTGTTGTTGTTGTTGTATTTGTTGTTGTTGTTGTTTTTGTTCCTTATTTGACGTTGTTGTTGTTGTTGTTTATTTGACGTTTTTGTTGTTGTTGATGTTGTTTTGTTGTTGTTGTTTATTTGATGTTTTTGTTGTTTATTTGACGTTGTTGTTGTTAATGTTTATTTGACATTGTAGTTGTTGTTGACGGTGTTGTTGTTGTTGTTGTTTATTTGACATTGTTGTTGTTGTTGTTGTTGACGTTGTTGTTGTTGTTGTTTATTTGACGTTGTTGTTATTTATTTGACGTTGTATTTGTTGTTTATTTGACGTTGTTGTTGTTGTTATTGTTTATTTGACACTGTTGTTGTTGTTTATTTGACGTAGTTGTTGTTGTTGACGTTGTTGTTGTTATTGTTGTTGTTTATTTGACGTTTTTGTTGTTGTTGATGTTGTTGTTGTTTTTGTTGTTGTTTATTTGACGTTGTTGTTGTTATTTATTTGACGTTGTTGTTGTTGTTGTTATTGTTATTGTTGTTGTTGTTATTTATTTGACGTTGTTGTTTATTTGACGTTGTTTTTGTCATTGTTTTTGTTGTTTATTTGACGTTGTTGTTGTTGTTTATCTGACGTTGTTGTTGTTGACGTTGTTGTTGTTGTTTATTTGATGTTGTTGTTGACGTTGTTGTTGTTGTTGTTGTTGACGTTGTTGTATTTGTTGACATTGTTGTTGTTGTTGTTTATTTGACGTTGTTGTTGTTGTTTATTTGACATTGTTGTTGTTGTTGACGGTGTTGTTGTTGTTGTTTACTTGACATTGTTGTTGTTGTTGACGTTGTTGTTGTTGTTGTTCATTTGACGTTGTTGTTGTTGTTGTTATTTATTTGACGTTGTTGTTGTTTATTTGATGTTATTGTTGTTGACGTTGTTGTTGTTGTTGTTGTTGTTGTTGATTTGACGTTGTTGTTGTTGTTTATTTGACGTTGTTATTGTTGTTGTTATTGTTGTTGTAGTTTATTTGACGTTGTTGTTGTTGTTGTTGTTTATTTGACGTTGTTATTGTTTATTTGACATTGTTGTTGTAGTTGTTGTTATTTATTTGACGTTGTTATTGTTGTTGTTGTTTATTTGACGTTGTTGTTGTGGTTTATTTGACGTTGTTGTTGTTGTTTATTTGACATTGTTGTTGTTGTTTATTTGACGTTGTTGTTGTTTATTTGACGTTGTTGTTGTTAATGTTTATTTGACATTGTTGTTGTTGTTGACGGTGTTGTTGTTGTTGTTGTTGTTGTTGACGTTTTTGTTGTTGTTGTTTATTTGACGTTGTTGTTGTTATTTATTTGACGTTGTTGTTGTTGTTGTTTATTTGACGTTGTTGTTGTTGACGTTGTTGTTGTTGTTATTGTTTATTTGACGTTGTTGTTGTTGTTTATTTGACGTAGTTGTTGTTGTTGACGTTGTTGTTGTTGTTGTTTATTTGAGGTTTTTGTTGTTGTTGTTGATGTTGTTTTTGTTTTTGTTGTTGTTTATTTGACGTTGTTGTTGTTATTTATTTGACGTTGTTGTTGTTGTTTATTTGACGTTGTTGTTGTTGTTACTGTTATTGTTGTTGTTGTTGTTGTTTATTTGACGTTGTTGTTGTTGTTGTTACTGTTATTGTTGTTGTTGTTGTTTATTTGACGTTGTTGTTGTTGTTGGTTTTTATTTGACGTTGTTGTTGTTGTTATTTATTTGACGTTGTTATTGTCGTTGTTTTTGTTGTTTATTTGACGTTGTTTTTGTCGTTGTTTTTGTTGTTTATTTGACGTTGTTGTTGTTGTTGTTTATCTAACGTTGTTGTTGTTGACGTTGTTGTTGTTGACGTTGTTGTTGTTGTTGTTGACGTTGTTGTTGTTGTTGACGTTGTTGTTGTTGTTGTTGTTTATTTGACATTGTTGTTGTTGTTGACGGTGTTGTTGTTGTTGTTTATTTGACATTGTTGTTGTTGTTGTTGACATTGTTGTTGTTGTTGTTTATTTGACGTTGTTGTTGTTGTTGTTGTTTATTTGACGTTGTTGTTGTTTATTTGGTGCTATTGTTGTTGACGTTGTTGACGTTGTTGTTGTTGTTGTTTATTTGATGTAGTTGTTGTTGTTGACGTTGTTGTTATTTATTTGACGTTTTTGTTGTTGTTGATGTTGTTGTTGTTTATTTGACGTTGTTGTTGTTGTTGTTGTTGTTGTTGTTGATTTGACGTTGTTGTTGTTTATTTGACGCTGTTGTTGTTGTTGTTTATTTGACGTTGTTGTTGTTGTTTATTTGACGTTGTTATTGTTTATTTGACGTTGTTATTGTTTATTTGACGTTGTTGTTGTAGTTGTTGTTATTTATTTGACGTTGTTATTGTTATTGTTGTTTATTTGACGTTGTTGTTGTTGTTGTTGTTTATTTGACGTTGTTGTTGTTGTTGTTGTTGTTGTTTATTTGACGTTGTTGTTGTTGTTAATGTTTATTTGACATTGTTGTTGTTGTTGACGGTGTTGTTGTTGTTGTTTATTTGACATTGTTGTTGTTGTCGTTGTTGACGTTGTTGTTGTTGTTTATTTGACGTTTTTGTTGTCTTGATGTTGTTGTTGTTTTTGTTGTTGTTTATTTGACATTGTTGTTGTTCTTGATGTTGTTGTTGTTTTTGTTGTTGTTTATTTGACGTTGTTGTTGTTGTTTATTTGACGTTGTTGTTGTTGTTTATTTGACGTTGTTGTTGTTGTTATTGTTATTGTTGTTGTTCTTTATTTGACGTTGTTGTTGTTTTTGTTTATTTGACGTTGTTGTTGTTGTTGTTGTTGTTGTTGTTGTTGTTTATTTTTGTCGTTGTTTTTGTTGTTTATTTGACGTTGTTGTTGTTGTTTATTTGACGTTGTTGTTGTTGTTGTTATTGTTTATTTGACGTTGTTGTTGTTGTTTATTTGACGTTGTTGTTGTTGTTATTGTTTATTTAACGTTGTTGTTATTGTTGTTGTTTTTGTTTATTAGACGTTGTTATTGTTGTTTATTTGACGTTGTTTTTGTTATTTAACGTTGTTGTTGTTGTTTATTTGACATTGTTGTTGTTGTTGTTGACGTTGTTGTTGTTGTTGTTTATTTGACATTGTTGTTGTTGTTGTTGACGTTGTTGTTGTTGTTGTTTATTTGACATTGTTGTTGTTGTTGTTGTTGTTTATTTGACGTTGTTGTTGTTTATTTGGTGTTATTGTTGTTGACGTTGTTGACGTTGTTGTTGTTGTTGTTTATTTGACGTTGTTGTTGTTGTTGTTGTTTATTTGATGTAGTTGTTGTTGTTGACGTTGTTGTTGTTTATTTGACGTTTTTGTTGTTGTTGATGTTGTTGTTGTTTATTTGACGTTGTTGTTGTTGTTGTTGTTGATTTGACGTTGTTGTTGTTTATTTGACGTTGTTGTTGTTGTTATTGTTGTTGTTGTTGTTATTGTTGTTGTTGTTTATTTGACGTTGTTGTTGTTGTTTATTTGACGTTGTTATTGTTTATTTGACGTTGTTATTGTTTATTTGACGTTGTTGTTGTTGATGTTGTTATTTATTTGACGTTGTTATTGTTATTGTTGTTTATTTGACGTTGTTGTTGTTGTTGTTTATTTGACGTTGTTGTTGTTTTTGTTTATTTGACGTTGTTGTTGTTGTTAATGTTTATTTGACATTGTTGTTGTTGTTGACGGTGTTGTTGTTGTTGTTTATTTGACATTGTTGTTGTTGTTGTTGTTAACGTTGTTGTTGTAGTTTATTTGACGTTGTTGTTGTTGTTTATTTGACATTTTTGTTGTTTATTTGATGTTGTTGTTGTTTATTTGACGTTGTTGTTGTTGACGTTGTTGTTGTTGTTATTGTTTATTTGACGTTGTTGTTGTTATTTATTTGACGTAGTTTTCGTTGTTGACGTTGTTGTTGTTGTTTATTTGACGTTTTTGTTGTTCTTGATGTTGTTGTTGTTTTTGTTGTTGTTTATTTGACGTTGTTGTTGTTCTTGATGTTGTTGTTGTTTTTGTTGTTGTTTATTTGACGTTGTTGTTGTTGTTTATTTGACGTTGTTGTTGTTGTTGTTATTGTTATTGTTGTTGTTCTTTATTTGACGTTGTTGTTGTTTTTGTTTATTTGACGTTGTTGTTGTTGTTGTTGTTTATTTTTGTCGTTGTTTTTGTTGTTTATTTGACGTTGTTGTTTGTTGTTTATTTGACGTTGTTGTTGTTGTTGTTGTTATTGTTTATTTGACGTTGTTGTTGTTGTTTATTTGACGTTGTTGTTGTTGTTATTGTTTATTTAACGTTGTTGTTGTTGTTGTTGTTTTTGTTTATTAGACGTTGTTATTGTTGTTTATTTGACGTTGTTTTTGTTATTTAACGTTGTTATTGTTGTTGTTGTTATTTATTTGACGTTGTTGTTTATTTGACGTTGTTTTTGTCATTGTTTTTGTTGTTTATTTGACGTTGTTGTTGTTGTTTATCTGACGTTGTTGTTGTTGACGTTGTTGTTGTTGTTTATTTGATGTTGTTGTTGACGTTGTTGTTGTTGTTGTTGTTGACGTTGTTGTATTTGTTGACATTGTTGTTGTTGTTGTTTATTTGACGTTGTTGTTGTTGTTTATTTGACATTGTTGTTGTTGTTGACGGTGTTGTTGTTGTTGTTTACTTGACATTGTTGTTGTTGTTGACGTTGTTGTTGTTGTTGTTCATTTGACGTTGTTGTTGTTGTTGTTATTTATTTGACGTTGTTGTTGTTTATTTGATGTTATTGTTGTTGACGTTGTTGTTGTTGTTGTTGTTGTTGTTGTTGATTTGACGTTGTTGTTGTTGTTTATTTGACGTTGTTATTGTTGTTGTTATTGTTGTTGTAGTTTATTTGACGTTGTTGTTGTTGTTGTTGTTTATTTGACGTTGTTATTGTTTATTTGACATTGTTGTTGTAGTTGTTGTTATTTATTTGACGTTGTTATTGTTGTTGTTGTTTATTTGACGTTGTTGTTGTGGTTTATTTGACGTTGTTGTTGTTGTTTATTTGACATTGTTGTTGTTGTTTATTTGACGTTGTTGTTGTTTATTTGACGTTGTTGTTGTTAATGTTTATTTGACATTGTTGTTGTTGTTGACGGTGTTGTTGTTGTTGTTGTTGACGTTTTTGTTGTTGTTGTTTATTTGACGTTGTTGTTGTTATTTATTTGACGTTGTTGTTGTTGTTGTTTATTTGACGTTGTTGTTGTTGACGTTGTTGTTGTTGTTATTGTTTATTTTACGTTGTTGTTGTTGTTTATTTGACGTAGTTGTTGTTGTTGACGTTGTTGTTGTTGTTGTTTATTTGAGGTTTTTGTTGTTGTTGTTGATGTTGTTGTTGTTTTTGTTGTTGTTTATTTGACGTTGTTGTTGTTATTTATTTGACGTTGTTGTTGTTGTTTATTTGACGTTGTTGTTGTTGTTACTGTTATTGTTGTTGTTGTTGTTTATTTGACGTTGTTGTTGTTGTTACTGTTATTGTTGTTGTTGTTGTTTATTTGACGTTGTTGTTGTTGTTGGTTTTTATTTGACGTTGTTGTTGTTGTTATTTATTTGACGTTGTTATTGTCGTTGTTTTTGTTGTTTATTTGACGTTGTTTTTGTCGTTGTTTTTGTTGTTTATTTGACGTTGTTGTTGTTGTTGTTGTTTATCTAACGTTGTTGTTGTTGACGTTGTTGTTGTTGACGTTGTTGTTGTTGTTGTTGACGTTGTTGTTGTTGTTGACGTTGTTGTTGTTGTTGTTGTTTATTTGACATTGTTGTTGTTGTTGACGGTGTTGTTGTTGTTGTTTATTTGACATTGTTGTTGTTGTTGTTGACATTGTTGTTGTTGTTGTTTATTTGACGTTGTTGTTGTTGTTGTTTATTTGACGTTGTTGTTGTTTATTTGGTGCTATTGTTGTTGACGTTGTTGACGTTGTTGTTGTTGTTGTTTATTTGATGTAGTTGTTGTTGTTGACGTTGTTGTTATTTATTTGACGTTTTTGTTGTTGTTGATGTTGTTGTTGTTTATTTGACGTTGTTGTTGTTGTTGTTGTTGTTGTTGTTGATTTGACGTTGTTGTTGTTTATTTGACGCTGTTGTTGTTGTTGTTTATTTGACGTTGTTGTTGTTGTTTATTTGACGTTGTTATTGTTTATTTGACGTTGTTATTGTTTATTTGACGTTGTTGTTGTAGTTGTTGTTATTTATTTGACGTTGTTATTGTTATTGTTGTTTATTTGACGTTGTTGTTGTTGTTGTTGTTTATTTGACGTTGTTGTTGTTGTTGTTGTTGTTGTTGTTTATTTGACGTTGTTGTTGTTGTTAATGTTTATTTGACATTGTTGTTGTTGTTGACGGTGTTGTTGTTGTTGTTTATTTGACATTGTTGTTGTTGTCGTTGTTGACGTTGTTGTTGTTGTTTATTTGACGTTTTTGTTGTCTTGATGTTGTTGTTGTTTTTGTTGTTGTTTATTTGACATTGTTGTTGTTCTTGATGTTGTTGTTGTTTTTGTTGTTGTTTATTTGACGTTGTTGTTGTTGTTTATTTGACGTTGTTGTTGTTGTTTATTTGACGTTGTTGTTGTTGTTATTGTTATTGTTGTTGTTCTTTATTTGACGTTGTTGTTGTTTTTGTTTATTTGACGTTGTTGTTGTTGTTGTTGTTGTTGTTGTTTATTTTTGTCGTTGTTTTTGTTGTTTATTTGACGTTGTTGTTGTTTATTTGACGTTGTTGTTGTTGTTGTTATTGTTTATTTGACGTTGTTGTTGTTGTTTATTTGACGTTGTTGTTGTTGTTATTGTTTATTTAACGTTGTTGTTATTGTTGTTGTTTTTGTTTATTAGACGTTGTTATTGTTGTTTATTTGACGTTGTTTTTGTTATTTAACGTTGTTGTTGTTGTTTATTTGACATTGTTGTTGTTGTTGTTGACGTTGTTGTTGTTGTTGTTTATTTGACATTGTTGTTGTTGTTGTTGTTGTTTATTTGACGTTGTTGTTGTTTATTTGGTGTTATTGTTGTTGACGTTGTTGACGTTGTTGTTGTTGTTGTTTATTTGACGTTGTTGTTGTTGTTGTTGTTTATTTGACGTAGTTGTTGTTGTTGACGTTGTTGTTGTTTATTTGACGTTTTTGTTGTTGTTGATGTTGTTGTTGTTTATTTGACGTTGTTGTTGTTGTTGTTGTTGATTTGACGTTGTTGTTGTTTATTTGACGTTGTTGTTGTTGTTATTGTTGTTGTTGTTGTTATTGTTGTTGTTGTTTATTTGACGTTGTTGTTGTTGTTTATTTGACGTTGTTATTGTTTATTTGACGTTGTTATTGTTTATTTGACGTTGTTGTTGTTGATGTTGTTATTTATTTGACGTTGTTATTGTTATTGTTGTTTATTTGACGTTGTTGTTGTTGTTGTTTATTTGACGTTGTTGTTGTTTTTGTTTATTTGACGTTGTTGTTGTTGTTAATGTTTATTTGACATTGTTGTTGTTGTTGACGGTGTTGTTGTTGTTGTTTATTTGACATTGTTGTTGTTGTTGTTGTTAACGTTGTTGTTGTAGTTTATTTGACGTTGTTGTTGTTGTTTATTTGACATTTTTGTTGTTTATTTGATGTTGTTGTTGTTTATTTGACGTTGTTGTTGTTGACGTTGTTGTTGTTGTTATTGTTTATTTGACGTTGTTGTTGTTATTTATTTGACGTAGTTGTCGTTGTTGACGTTGTTGTTGTTGTTTATTTGACGTTTTTGTTGTTCTTGATGTTGTTGTTGTTTTTGTTGTTGTTTATTTGACGTTGTTGTTGTTCTTGATGTTGTTGTTGTTTTTGTTGTTGTTTATTTGACGTTGTTGTTGTTGTTTATTTGACGTTGTTGTTGTTGTTGTTATTGTTATTGTTGTTGTTCTTTATTTGACGTTGTTGTTGTTTTTGTTTATTTGACGTTGTTGTTGTTGTTGTTGTTTATTTTTGTCGTTGTTTTTGTTGTTTATTTGACGTTGTTGTTTGTTGTTTATTTGACGTTGTTGTTGTTGTTGTTGTTATTGTTTATTTGACGTTGTTGTTGTTGTTTATTTGACGTTGTTGTTGTTGTTATTGTTTATTTAACGTTGTTGTTGTTGTTGTTGTTTTTGTTTATTAGACGTTGTTATTGTTGTTTATTTGACGTTGTTTTTGTTATTTAACGTTGTTATTGTTGTTGTTGTTATTTATTTGACGTTGTTGTTTATTTGACGTTGTTTTTGTCATTGTTTTTGTTGTTTATTTGACGTTGTTGTTGTTGTTTATCTGACGTTGTTGTTGTTGACGTTGTTGTTGTTGTTTATTTGATGTTGTTGTTGACGTTGTTGTTGTTGTTGTTGTTGACGTTGTTGTATTTGTTGACATTGTTGTTGTTGTTGTTTATTTGACGTTGTTGTTGTTGTTTATTTGACATTGTTGTTGTTGTTGACGGTGTTGTTGTTGTTGTTTACTTGACATTGTTGTTGTTGTTGACGTTGTTGTTGTTGTTGTTCATTTGACGTTGTTGTTGTTGTTGTTATTTATTTGACGTTGTTGTTGTTTATTTGATGTTATTGTTGTTGACGTTGTTGTTGTTGTTGTTGTTGTTGTTGTTGATTTGACGTTGTTGTTGTTGTTTATTTGACGTTGTTATTGTTGTTGTTATTGTTGTTGTAGTTTATTTGACGTTGTTGTTGTTGTTGTTGTTGTTTATTTGACGTTGTTATTGTTTATTTGACATTGTTGTTGTAGTTGTTGTTATTTATTTGACGTTGTTATTGTTGTTGTTGTTTATTTGACGTTGTTGTTGTGGTTTATTTGACGTTGTTGTTGTTGTTTATTTGACATTGTTGTTGTTGTTTATTTGACGTTGTTGTTGTTTATTTGACGTTGTTGTTGTTAATGTTTATTTGACATTGTTGTTGTTGTTGACGGTGTTGTTGTTGTTGTTGTTGTTGTTGACGTTTTTGTTGTTGTTGTTTATTTGACGTTGTTGTTGTTATTTATTTGACGTTGTTGTTGTTGTTGTTTATTTGACGTTGTTGTTGTTGACGTTGTTGTTGTTGTTATTGTTTATTTGACGTTGTTGTTGTTGTTTATTTGACGTAGTTGTTGTTGTTGACGTTGTTGTTGTTGTTGTTGTTTATTTGAGGTTTTTGTTGTTGTTGTTGATGTTGTTGTTGTTTTTGTTGTTGTTTATTTGACGTTGTTGTTGTTATTTATTTGACGTTGTTGTTGTTGTTTATTTGACGTTGTTGTTGTTGTTACTGTTATTGTTGTTGTTGTTGTTGTTTATTTGACGTTGTTGTTGTTACTGTTATTGTTGTTGTTGTTGTTTATTTGACGTTGTTGTTGTTGTTGGTTTTTATTTGACGTTGTTGTTGTTGTTATTTATTTGACGTTGTTATTGTCGTTGTTTTTGTTGTTTATTTGACGTTGTTTTTGTCGTTGTTTTTGTTGTTTATTTGACGTTGTTGTTGTTGTTGTTTATCTAACGTTGTTGTTGTTGACGTTGTTGTTGTTGACGTTGTTGTTGTTGTTGTTGACGTTGTTGTTGTTGTTGACGTTGTTGTTATTGTTGTTGTTGTTTATTTGACATTGTTGTTGTTGTTGACGGTGTTGTTGTTGTTGTTTATTTGACATTGTTGTTGTTGTTGTTGACATTGTTGTTGTTGTTGTTTATTTAACGTTGTTGTTGTTGTTGTTTATTTGACGTTGTTGTTGTTTATTTGGTGCTATTGTTGTTGACGTTGTTGACGTTGTTGTTGTTGTTGTTTATTTGATGTAGTTGTTGTTGTTGACGTTGTTGTTATTTATTTGACGTTTTTGTTGTTGTTGATGTTGTTGTTGTTTATTTGACGTTGTTGTTGTTGTTGTTATTGTTGTTGATTTGACGTTGTTGTTGTTTATTTGACGCTGTTGTTGTTGTTGTTTATTTGACGTTGTTGTTGTTGTTTATTTGACGTTGTTATTGTTTATTTGACGTTGTTATTGTTTATTTGACGTTGTTGTTGTAGTTGTTGTTATTTATTTGACGTTGTTATTGTTATTGTTGTTTATTTGACGTTGTTGTTGTTGTTGTTGTTTATTTGACGTTGTTGTTGTTGTTGTTGTTTATTTGACGTTGTTGTTGTTGTTAATGTTTATTTGACATTGTTGTTGTTGTTGACGGTGTTGTTGTTGTTGTTTATTTGACATTGTTGTTGTTGTCGTTGTTGACGTTGTTGTTGTTGTTTATTTGACGTTTTTGTTGTCTTGATGTTGTTGTTGTTTTTGTTGTTGTTTATTTGACATTGTTGTTGTTCTTGATGTTGTTGTTGTTTTTGTTGTTGTTTATTTGACGTTGTTGTTGTTGTTTATTTGACGTTGTTGTTGTTGTTTATTTGACGTTGTTGTTGTTGTTATTGTTATTGTTGTTGTTCTTTATTTGACGTTGTTGTTGTTTTTGTTTATTTGACGTTGTTGTTGTTGTTGTTGTTGTTGTTTATTTTTGTCGTTGTTTTTGTTGTTTATTTGACGTTGTTGTTGTTGTTTATTTGACGTTGTTGTTGTTGTTGTTATTGTTTATTTGACGTTGTTGTTGTTGTTTATTTGACGTTGTTGTTGTTGTTATTGTTTATTTAACGTTGTTGTTATTGTTGTTGTTTTTGTTTATTAGACGTTGTTATTGTTGTTTATTTGACGTTGTTTTTGTTATTTAACGTTGTTGTTGTTGTTTATTTGACATTGTTGTTGTTGTTGTTGACGTTGTTGTTGTTGTTGTTTATTTGACATTGTTGTTGTTGTTGTTGTTTATTTGACGTTGTTGTTGTTTATTTGGTGTTATTGTTGTTGACGTTGTTGACGTTGTTGTTGTTGTTGTTTATTTGACGTTGTTGTTGTTGTTGTTGTTTATTTGACGTAGTTGTTGTTGTTGACGTTGTTGTTGTTTATTTGACGTTTTTGTTGTTGTTGATGTTGTTGTTGTTTATTTGACGTTGTTGTTGTTGTTGTTGTTGATTTGACGTTGTTGTTGTTTATTTGACGTTGTTGTTGTTGTTATTGTTGTTGTTGTTGTTATTGTTGTTGTTGTTTATTTGACGTTGTTGTTGTTGTTTATTTGACGTTGTTATTGTTTATTTGACGTTGTTATTGTTTATTTGACGTTGTTGTTGTTGATGTTGTTATTTATTTGACGTTGTTATTGTTATTGTTGTTTATTTGACGTTGTTGTTGTTGTTGTTTATTTGACGTTGTTGTTGTTTTTGTTTATTTGACGTTGTTGTTGTTGTTAATGTTTATTTGACATTGTTGTTGTTGTTGACGGTGTTGTTGTTGTTGTTTATTTGACATTGTTGTTGTTGTTGTTGTTAACGTTGTTGTTGTAGTTTATTTGACGTTGTTGTTGTTGTTTATTTGACATTTTTGTTGTTTATTTGATGTTGTTGTTGTTTATTTGACGTTGTTGTTGTTGACGTTGTTGTTGTTGTTATTGTTTATTTGACGTTGTTGTTGTTATTTATTTGACGTAGTTGTCGTTGTTGACGTTGTTGTTGTTGTTTATTTGACGTTTTTGTTGTTCTTGATGTTGTTGTTGTTTTTGTTGTTGTTTATTTGACGTTGTTGTTGTTCTTGATGTTGTTGTTGTTTTTGTTGTTGTTTATTTGACGTTGTTGTTGTTGTTTATTTGACGTTGTTGTTGTTGTTGTTATTGTTATTGTTGTTGTTCTTTATTTGACGTTGTTGTTGTTTTTGTTTATTTGACGTTGTTGTTGTTGTTGTTGTTTATTTTTGTCGTTGTTTTTGTTGTTTATTTGACGTTGTTGTTTGTTGTTTATTTGACGTTGTTGTTGTTGTTGTTGTTATTGTTTATTTGACGTTGTTGTTGTTGTTTATTTGACGTTGTTGTTGTTGTTATTGTTTATTTAACGTTGTTGTTGTTGTTGTTGTTTTTGTTTATTAGACGTTGTTATTGTTGTTTATTTGACGTTGTTTTTGTTATTTAACGTTGTTGTTGTTGTATTTGTTGTTGTTGTTGTTGTTCCTTATTTGACGTTTTTGTTGTTGTTGTTTATTTGACGTTTTTGTTGTTGTTGTTGTTGTTGTTGTATTTGTTGTTGTTGTTGTTGTTCCTTATTTGACGTTGTTGTTGTTGTTTATTTGACGTTGTTGTTGCTGTTGTTTATTTATCGTTGTTGTTGTTGTTGTTTATTTGACGTTGTTGTTGTTGTTGACGTTGTTATTGTTGTTTATTTAACGTTGTTGTTGTTGTTGTTTATTAGAAGTTGTTGTTGTTGTTTATTTGACATAGTTGTTATTGTTGTTATTGTTGTTGTTGTTGTTTATTTGACGTTGTTGTTGTTGTTGTTGTTGTTGTTGACGTTGTTGGTGTTGTTGTTTATTTGACGTTGTTTTTGTTGTTGTTTATTTGACGTTGTTGTTGTTGTCTATTTGATGTTGTTGTTGTTTTTGTTTATTTGACGTTGTTTTTGTTATTTGACGTTGTTGTTGTTGTATTTGTTGTTGTTGTTGTTGTTCCTTATTTGCCGTTGTTGTTGTTTATTTGACGTTTTTGTTGTTGTTGATATTGTTTTGTTGTTGTTGTTTATTTGACGTTGTTGTTGTTGTTTATTTGACGTTGTTGTTGTTAATGTTTATTTGACATTGTTATTGTTGTTGTTGTTGTTGTTGTTTATTTGACATTGTTGTTGTTGTTGACGTCGTTGTTGTTGTTTCATTGACATTGTTGTTGTTGTTTATTTGACGTTGTTGTTGTTGTTGTTTATTTGACGTTGTTGTTGTTGTTTATTTGACGTTGTTGTTGTTGTTGACGTTGTTGTTGTTGTTATTGTTTATTTGACGTTGTTGTTTTTGTTTATTTGACGTAGTTGTTGTTGTTGACGTTGTAGTTGTTGTTGTTTATTTGACGTTTTTGTTGTTGTTGATGTTGTTGTTGTTTTTGTTGTTGTTATTTGACGTTGTTGTTGTTATTTATTTGACGTTGTTGTTGTTTATTTGACGTTGTTGTTGTTGTTATTGTTATTGTTGTAGTTGTTCTTTATTTGACGTTGTTGTTGTTGTTGTTTATTTGACGTTGTTGTTGTTGTTGTTGTTTATTTGACATTGTTGTTTTTGTTGTTGTTTATTTGACGTTGTTGTTGTTGTTGTTTATTTGACGTTGTTGTTGTTGTTGTTTATTTGACGTTGTTGTTGTTGTTGACGTTGTTGTTGTTGTTGTTTATTTGACGTTGTTGTTGTTGACGTTGTTATTGTTGTTGACGTTGTTGTTGTTGTTTATTTCACGTTGTTGTTGTTGTTTACTTGACATTCTTGTTGTTGTTGACGTTGTTGTTGTTGTTGTTTATTTGACGTTGTTGTTGTTGTTTATTTGACGTTGTTGTTGTTTATTTGATGTTATTGTTGTTGACGTTGTTGTTGTTGTTGTTTATTTGACGTTGTTGTTGTTGTTGTTTATTTGACGTAGTTGTTGTTGTTGACGTTGTTATTGTTGTTATTTATTTGACGTTTTTCTTGTTGTTGATGTTGTTGTTGTTTATTTGACGTTGTTGTTGTTGTTGAATTGACGTTGTTATTGTTTATTTGACGTTGTTGTTATTGTTATTGTTGTTGTTGTTTATTTGAAGTTTTAGTTGTTCTTGATGTTGTTGTTGTTTTTGTTGTTGTTTATTTGACGTTGTTGTTGTTATTTATTTGACGTTGTTGTTGTTGTTTATTTGACGTTGTTGTTGTTGTTACTGTTATTGTTGTTGTTGTTGTTTATTTGACGTTGTTGTTGTTGTTACTGTTATTGTTGTTGTTGTTGTTTATTTGACGTTGTTGTTGTTGTTGGTTTTTATTTGACGTTGTTGTTGTTGTTATTTATTTGACGTTGTTATTGTCGTTGTTTTTGTTGTTTATTTGACGTTGTTTTTGTCGTTGTTTTTGTTGTTTATTTGACGTTGTTGTTGTTGTTGTTTATCTAACGTTGTTGTTGTTGACGTTGTTGTTGTTGACGTTGTTGTTGTTGTTGTTGACGTTGTTGTTGTTGTTGACGTTGTTGTTGTTGTTGTTGTTTATTTGACATTGTTGTTGTTGTTGACAGTGTTGTTGTTGTTGTTTATTTGACATTGTTGTTGTTGTTGTTGACATTGTTGTTGTTGTTGTTTATTTGACGTTGTTGTTGTTGTTGTTGTTTATTTGACGTTGTTGTTGTTTATTTGGTGCTATTGTTGTTGACGTTGTTGACGTTGTTGTTGTTGTTGTTTATTTGATGTAGTTGTTGTTGTTGACGTTGTTGTTATTTATTTGACGTTTTTGTTGTTGTTGATGTTGTTGTTGTTTATTTGACGTTGTTGTTGTTGTTGTTGTTGTTGATTTGACGTTGTTGTTGTTTATTTGACGCTGTTGTTGTTGTTGTTTATTTGACGTTGTTGTTGTTGTTTATTTGACGTTGTTATTGTTTATTTGACGTTGTTATTGTTTATTTGACGTTGTTGTTGTAGTTGTTGTTATTTATTTGACGTTGTTATTGTTATTGTTGTTTATTTGACGTTGTTGTTGTTGTTGTTGTTTATTTGACGTTGTTGTTGTTGTTGTTGTTTATTTGACGTTGTTGTTGTTGTTAATGTTTATTTGACATTGTTGTTGTTGTTGACGGTGTTGTTGTTGTTGTTTATTTGACATTGTTGTTGTTGTCGTTGTTGACGTTGTTGTTGTTGTTTATTTGACGTTTTTGTTGTCTTGATGTTGTTGTTGTTTTTGTTGTTGTTTATTTGACATTGTTGTTGTTCTTGATGTTGTTGTTGTTTTTGTTGTTGTTTATTTGACGTTGTTGTTGTTGTTTATTTGACGTTGTTGTTGTTGTTTATTTGACGTTGTTGTTGTTGTTATTGTTATTGTTGTTGTTCTTTATTTGACGTTGTTGTTGTTTTTGTTTATTTGACGTTGTTGTTGTTGTTGTTGTTGTTGTTTATTTTTGTCGTTGTTTTTGTTGTTTATTTGACGTTGTTGTTGTTGTTTATTTGACGTTGTTGTTGTTGTTGTTATTGTTTATTTGACGTTGTTGTTGTTGTTTATTTGACGTTGTTGTTGTTGTTATTGTTTATTTAACGTTGTTGTTATTGTTGTTGTTTTTGTTTATTAGACGTTGTTATTGTTGTTTATTTGACGTTGTTTTTGTTATTTAACGTTGTTGTTGTTGTTTATTTGACATTGTTGTTGTTGTTGTTGACGTTGTTGTTGTTGTTGTTTATTTGACATTGTTGTTGTTGTTGTTGTTGTTTATTTGACGTTGTTGTTGTTTATTTGGTGTTATTGTTGTTGACGTTGTTGACGTTGTTGTTGTTGTTGTTTATTTGACGTTGTTGTTGTTGTTGTTGTTTATTTGACGTAGTTGTTGTTGTTGACGTTGTTGTTGTTTATTTGACGTTTTTGTTGTTGTTGATGTTGTTGTTGTTTATTTGACGTTGTTGTTGTTGTTGTTGTTGTTGATTTGACGTTGTTGTTGTTTATTTGACGTTGTTGTTGTTGTTATTGTTGTTGTTGTTGTTATTGGTGTTGTTGTTTATTTGACGTTGTTGTTGTTGTTTATTTGACGTTGTTATTGTTTATTTGACGTTGTTATTGTTTATTTGACGTTGTTGTTGTTGATGTTGTTATTTATTTGACGTTGTTATTGTTATTGTTGTTTATTTGACGTTGTTGTTGTTGTTGTTTATTTGACGTTGTTGTTGTTTTTGTTTATTTGACGTTGTTGTTGTTGTTAATGTTTATTTGACATTGTTGTTGTTGTTGACGGTGTTGTTGTTGTTGTTTATTTGACATTGTTGTTGTTGTTGTTGTTAACGTTGTTGTTGTAGTTTATTTGACGTTGTTGTTGTTGTTTATTTGACATTTTTGTTGTTTATTTGATGTTGTTGTTGTTTATTTGACGTTGTTGTTGTTGACGTTGTTGTTGTTGTTATTGTTTATTTGACGTTGTTGTTGTTATTTATTTGACGTAGTTGTCGTTGTTGACGTTGTTGTTGTTGTTTATTTGACGTTTTTGTTGTTCTTGATGTTGTTGTTGTTTTTGTTGTTGTTTATTTGACGTTGTTGTTGTTCTTGATGTTGTTGTTGTTTTTGTTGTTGTTTATTTGACGTTGTTGTTGTTGTTTATTTGACGTTGTTGTTGTTGTTGTTATTGTTATTGTTGTTGTTCTTTATTTGACGTTGTTGTTGTTTTTGTTTATTTGACGTTGTTGTTGTTGTTGTTGTTTATTTTTGTCGTTGTTTTTGTTGTTTATTTGACGTTGTTGTTTGTTGTTTATTTGACGTTGTTGTTGTTGTTGTTGTTATTGTTTATTTGACGTTGTTGTTGTTGTTTATTTGACGTTGTTGTTGTTGTTATTGTTTATTTAACGTTGTTGTTGTTGTTTTTGTTTATTAGACGTTGTTATTGTTGTTTATTTGACGTTGTTTTTGTTATTTAACGTTGTTATTGTTGTTGTTGTTATTTATTTGACGTTGTTGTTTATTTGACGTTGTTTTTGTCATTGTTTTTGTTGTTTATTTGACGTTGTTGTTGTTGTTTATCTGACGTTGTTGTTGTTGACGTTGTTGTTGTTGTTTATTTGATGTTGTTGTTGACGTTGTTGTTGTTGTTGTTGTTGACGTTGTTGTATTTGTTGACATTGTTGTTGTTGTTGTTTATTTGACGTTGTTGTTGTTGTTTATTTGACATTGTTGTTGTTGTTGACGGTGTTGTTGTTGTTGTTTACTTGACATTGTTGTTGTTGTTGACGTTGTTGTTGTTGTTGTTCATTTGACGTTTTGTTGTTGTTATTTATTTGACGTTGTTGTTGTTTATTTGATGTTATTGTTGTTGACGTTGTTGTTGTTGTTGTTGTTGTTGTTGATTTGACGTTGTTGTTGTTGTTTATTTGACGTTGTTATTGTTGTTGTTATTGTTGTTGTAGTTTATTTGACGTTGTTGTTGTTGTTGTTGTTGTTTATTTGACGTTGTTCTTGTTTATTTGACATTGTTGTTGTAGTTGTTGTTATTTATTTGACGTTGTTATTGTTGTTGTTGTTTATTTGACGTTGTTGTTGTGGTTTATTTGACGTTGTTGTTATTGTTTATTTGACATTGTTGTTGTTGTTTATTTGACGTTGTTGTTGTTTATTTGACGTTGTTGTTGTTAATGTTTATTTGACATTGTTGTTGTTGTTGACGGTGTTGTTGTTGTTGTTGTTGTTGTTGACGTTTTTGTTGTTGTTGTTTATTTGACGTTGTTGTTGTTATTTATTTGACGTTGTTGTTGTTGTTGTTTATTTGACGTTGTTGTTGTTGACGTTGTTGTTGTTGTTATTGTTTATTTGACGTTGTTGTTGTTGTTTATTTGACGTAGTTGTTGTTGTTGACGTTGTTGTTGTTGTTGTTTATTTGAGGTTTTTGTTGTTGTTGTTGATGTTGTTGTTGTTTTTGTTGTTGTTTATTTGACGTTGTTGTTGTTATTTATTTGACGTTGTTGTTGTTGTTTATTTGACGTTGTTGTTGTTGTTACTGTTATTGTTGTTGTTGTTGTTTATTTGACGTTGTTGTTGTTATTACTGTTATTGTTGTTGTTGTTGTTTATTTGACGTTGTTGTTGTTGTTGGTTTTTATTTGACGTTGTTGTTGTTGTTATTTATTTGACGTTGTTATTGTCGTTGTTTTTGTTGTTTATTTGACGTTGTTTTTGTCGTTGTTTTTGTTGTTTATTTGACGTTGTTGTTGTTGTTGTTTATCTAACGTTGTTGTTGTTGACGTTGTTGTTGTTGACGTTGTTGTTGTTGTTGTTGACGTTGTTGTTGTTGTTGACGTTGTTGTTGTTGTTGTTGTTTATTTGACATTGTTGTTGTTGTTGACGGTGTTGTTGTTGTTGTTTATTTGACATTGTTGTTGTTGTTGTTGACATTGTTGTTGTTGTTGTTTATTTGACGTTGTTGTTGTTGTTGTTGTTTATTTGACGTTGTTGTTGTTTATTTGGTGCTATTGTTGTTGACGTTGTTGACGTTGTTGTTGTTGTTGTTTATTTGATGTAGTTGTTGTTGTTGACGTTGTTGTTATTTATTTGACGTTTTTGTTGTTGTTGATGTTGTTGTTGTTTATTTGACGTTGTTGTTGTTGTTGTTGTTGTTGTTGTTGTTGATTTGACGTTGTTGTTGTTTATTTGACGCTGTTGTTGTTGTTGTTTATTTGACGTTGTTGTTGTTGTTTATTTGACGTTGTTATTGTTTATTTGACGTTGTTATTGTTTATTTGACGTTGTTGTTGTAGTTGTTGTTATTTATTTGACGTTGTTATTGTTATTGTTGTTTATTTGACGTTGTTGTTGTTGTTGTTGTTTATTTGACGTTGTTGTTGTTGTTGTTGTTGTTTATTTGACGTTGTTGTTGTTGTTAATGTTTATTTGACATTGTTGTTGTTGTTGACGGTGTTGTTGTTGTTGTTTATTTGACATTGTTGTTGTTGTCGTTGTTGACGTTGTTGTTGTTGTTTATTTGACGTTTTTGTTGTCTTGATGTTGTTGTTGTTTTTGTTGTTGTTTATTTGACATTGTTGTTGTTCTTGATGTTGTTGTTGTTTTTGTTGTTGTTTATTTGACGTTGTTGTTGTTGTTTATTTGACGTTGTTGTTGTTGTTTATTTGACGTTGTTGTTGTTGTTATTGTTATTGTTGTTGTTCTTTATTTGACGTTGTTGTTGTTTTTGTTTATTTGACGTTGTTGTTGTTGTTGTTGTTGTTGTTGTTGTTTATTTTTGTCGTTGTTTTTGTTGTTTATTTGACGTTGTTGTTGTTTATTTGACGTTGTTGTTGTTGTTGTTATTGTTTATTTGACGTTGTTGTTGTTGTTTATTTGACGTTGTTGTTGTTGTTATTGTTTATTTAACGTTGTTGTTATTGTTGTTGTTTTTGTTTATTAGACGCTGTTATTGTTGTTTATTTGACGTTGTTTTTGTTATTTAACGTTGTTGTTGTTGTTTATTTGACATTGTTGTTGTTGTTGTTGACGTTGTTGTTGTTGTTGTTTATTTGACATTGTTGTTGTTGTTGTTGTTGTTTATTTGACGTTGTTGTTGTTTATTTGGTGTTATTGTTGTTGACGTTGTTGACGTTGTTGTTGTTGTTGTTTATTTGACGTTGTTGTTGTTGTTGTTGTTTATTTGACGTAGTTGTTGTTGTTGACGTTGTTGTTGTTTATTTGACGTTTTTGTTGTTGTTGATGTTGTTGTTGTTTATTTGACGTTGTTGTTGTTGTTGTTGTTGATTTGACGTTGTTGTTGTTTATTTGACGTTGTTGTTGTTGTTATTGTTGTTGTTGTTGTTATTGTTGTTGTTGTTTATTTGACGTTGTTGTTGTTGTTTATTTGACGTTGTTATTGTTTATTTGACGTTGTTATTGTTTATTTGACGTTGTTGTTGTTGATGTTGTTATTTATTTGACGTTGTTATTGTTATTGTTGTTTATTTGACGTTGTTGTTGTTGTTGTTTATTTGACGTTGTTGTTGTTTTTGTTTATTTGACGTTGTTGTTGTTGTTAATGTTTATTTGACATTGTTGTTGTTGTTGACGGTGTTGTTGTTGTTGTTTATTTGACATTGTTGTTGTTGTTGTTGTTAACGTTGTTGTTGTAGTTTATTTGACGTTGTTGTTGTTGTTTATTTGACATTTTTGTTGTTTATTTGATGTTGTTGTTGTTTATTTGACGTTGTTGTTGTTGACGTTGTTGTTGTTGTTATTGTTTATTTGACGTTGTTGTTGTTATTTATTTGACGTAGTTGTCGTTGTTGACGTTGTTGTTGTTGTTTATTTGACGTTTTTGTTGTTCTTGATGTTGTTGTTGTTTTTGTTGTTGTTTATTTGACGTTGTTGTTGTTCTTGATGTTGTTGTTGTTTTTGTTGTTGTTTATTTGACGTTGTTGTTGTTGTTTATTTGACGTTGTTGTTGTTGTTGTTATTGTTATTGTTGTTGTTCTTTATTTGACGTTGTTGTTGTTTTTGTTTATTTGACGTTGTTGTTGTTGTTGTTGTTTATTTTTGTCGTTGTTTTTGTTGTTTATTTGACGTTGTTGTTTGTTGTTTATTTGACGTTGTTGTTGTTGTTGTTATTGTTTATTTGACGTTGTTGTTGTTGTTTATTTGACGTTGTTGTTGTTGTTATTGTTTATTTAACGTTGTTGTTGTTGTTGTTGTTTTTGTTTATTAGACGTTGTTATTGTTGTTTATTTGACGTTGTTTTTGTTATTTAACGTTGTTGTTGTTGTATTTGTTGTTGTTGTTGTTGTTGTTCCTTATTTGACGTTTTTGTTGTTGTTGTTTATTTGACGTTTTTGTTGTTGTTGTTGTTGTTGTTGTATTTGTTGTTGTTGTTGTTGTTCCTTATTTGACGTTGTTGTTGTTGTTTATTTGACGTTGTTGTTGCTGTTGTTTATTTATCGTTGTTGTTGTTGTTGTTTATTTGACGTTGTTGTTGTTGTTTATTTGACGTTGTTGTTGTTGTTGACGTTGTTATTGTTGTTTATTTAACGTTGTTGTTGTTGTTGTTTATTAGAAGTTGTTGTTGTTGTTTATTTGACATAGTTGTTATTGTTGTTATTGTTGTTGTTGTTGTTTATTTGACGTTGTTGTTGTTGTTGTTGTTGTTGTTGTTGACGTTGTTGGTGTTGTTGTTTATTTGACGTTGTTTTTGTTGTTGTTTATTTGACGTTGTTGTTGTTGTCTATTTGATGTTGTTGTTGTTTTTGTTTATTTGACGTTGTTTTTGTTATTTGACGTTGTTGTTGTTGTATTTGTTGTTGTTGTTGTTGTTCCTTATTTGCCGTTGTTGTTGTTTATTTGACGTTTTTGTTGTTGTTGATATTGTTTTGTTGTTGTTGTTTATTTGACGTTGTTGTTGTTGTTGTTTATTTGACGTTGTTGTTGTTAATGTTTATTTGACATTGTTATTGTTGTTGTTGTTGTTGTTGTTTATTTGACATTGTTGTTGTTGTTGACGTCGTTGTTGTTGTTTCATTGACATTGTTGTTGTTGTTTATTTGACGTTGTTGTTGTTGTTGTTTATTTGACGTTGTTGTTGTTGTTTATTTGACGTTGTTGTTGTTGTTGACGTTGTTGTTGTTGTTATTGTTTATTTGACGTTGTTGTTTTTGTTTATTTGACGTAGTTGTTGTTGTTGACGTTGTAGTTGTTGTTGTTTATTTGACGTTTTTGTTGTTGTTGATGTTGTTGTTGTTTTTGTTGTTGTTATTTGACGTTGTTGTTGTTATTTATTTGACGTTGTTGTTGTTTATTTGACGTTGTTGTTGTTGTTATTGTTATTGTTGTAGTTGTTCTTTATTTGACGTTGTTGTTGTTGTTGTTTATTTGACGTTGTTGTTGTTGTTGTTGTTTATTTGACATTGTTGTTTTTGTTGTTGTTTATTTGACGTTGTTGTTGTTGTTGTTTATTTGACGTTGTTGTTGTTGTTGTTTATTTGACGTTGTTGTTGTTGTTGACGTTGTTGTTGTTGTTGTTTATTTGACGTTGTTGTTGTTGACGTTGTTATTGTTGTTGACGTTGTTGTTGTTGTTTATTTCACGTTGTTGTTGTTGTTTACTTGACATTCTTGTTGTTGTTGACGTTGTTGTTGTTGTTGTTTATTTGACGTTGTTGTTGTTGTTTATTTGACGTTGTTGTTGTTTATTTGATGTTATTGTTGTTGACGTTGTTGTTGTTGTTGTTTATTTGACGTTGTTGTTGTTGTTTATTTGACGTAGTTGTTGTTGTTGACGTTGTTATTGTTGTTATTTATTTGACGTTTTTCTTGTTGTTGATGTTGTTGTTGTTTATTTGACGTTGTTGTTGTTGTTGAATTGACGTTGTTATTGTTTATTTGACGTTGTTGTTATTGTTATTGTTGTTGTTGTTGTTTATTTGACGTTGTTGTTGTTTATTTGACGTTGTTATTGTTTATTTGACGTTGTTGTTGTAGTTGTTGTTATTTATTTGACGTTGTTATTGTTGTTGTTGTTTATTTGACGTTGTTGTTGTTGTTTATTTGACGTTGTTGTTGTTGTTTATTTGACGTTGTTGTTGTTGTTGTTTATTTGACGTTGTTGTTGTTGTTGTTGTTTATTTGACGTTGTTGTTGTTGTTGTTGTTTATTTGACGTTGTTATTGTTGTTTGTTTGACGTTGTTTTTGTTATTTGACGTTGTTGTTGTTGTTGTATTTGTTGTTGTTGTTGTTTTTGTTCCTTATTTGACGTTGTTGTTGTTGTTGTTGTTTATTTGACGTTTTTGTTGTTGTTGATGTTGTTTTGTTGTTGTTGTTTATTTGATGTTTTTGTTGTTTATTTGACGTTGTTGTTGTTAATGTTTATTTGACATTGTAGTTGTTGTTGACGGTGTTGTTGTTGTTGTTGTTGTTTATTTGACATTGTTGTTGTTGTTGTTGTTGACGTTGTTGTTGTTGTTGTTTATTTGACGTTGTTGTTATTTATTTGACGTTGTATTTGTTGTTTATTTGACGTTGTTGTTGTTGTTATTGTTTATTTGACACTGTTGTTGTTGTTTATTTGACGTAGTTGTTGTTGTTGACGTTGTTGTTGTTGTTGTTGTTGTTTATTTGACGTTTTTGTTGTTGTTGATGTTGTTGTTGTTTTTGTTGTTGTTTATTTGACGTTGTTGTTGTTATTTATTTGACGTTGTTGTTGTTGTTGTTATTGTTATTGTTGTTGTTGTTATTTATTTGACGTTGGTTTTTATTTGACGTTGTTTTTGTCATTGTTTTTGTTGTTTATTTGACGTTGTTGTTGTTGTTTATCTGACGTTGTTGTTGTTGACGTTGTTGTTGTTGTTTATTTGATGTTGTTGTTGACGTTGTTGTTGTTGTTGTTGTTGACGTTGTTGTATTTGTTGACATTGTTGTTGTTGTTGTTTATTTGACGTTGTTGTTGTTGTTTATTTGACATTGTTGTTGTTGTTGACGGTGTTGTTGTTGTTGTTTACTTGACATTGTTGTTGTTGTTGACGTTGTTGTTGTTGTTGTTCATTTGACGTTGTTGTTGTTGTTGTTATTTATTTGACGTTGTTGTTGTTTATTTGATGTTATTGTTGTTGACGTTGTTGTTGTTGTTGTTGTTGTTGTTGATTTGACGTTGTTGTTGTTGTTTATTTGACGTTGTTATTGTTGTTGTTATTGTTGTTGTAGTTTATTTGACGTTGTTGTTGTTGTTGTTGTTTATTTGACGTTGTTATTGTTTATTTGACATTGTTGTTGTAGTTGTTGTTATTTATTTGACGTTGTTATTGTTGTTGTTGTTTATTTGACGTTGTTGTTGTGGTTTATTTGACGTTGTTGTTGTTGTTTATTTGACATTGTTGTTGTTGTTTATTTGACGTTGTTGTTGTTTATTTGACGTTGTTGTTGTTAATGTTTATTTGACATTGTTGTTGTTGTTGACGGTGTTGTTGTTGTTGTTGTTGTTGTTGACGTTTTTGTTGTTGTTGTTTATTTGACGTTGTTGTTGTTATTTATTTGACGTTGTTGTTGTTGTTGTTTATTTGACGTTGTTGTTGTTGACGTTGTTGTTGTTGTTATTGTTTATTTGACGTTGTTGTTGTTGTTTATTTGACGTAGTTGTTGTTGTTGACGTTGTTGTTGTTGTTGTTTATTTGAGGTTTTTGTTGTTGTTGTTGATGTTGTTGTTGTTTTTGTTGTTGTTTATTTGACGTTGTTGTTGTTATTTATTTGACGTTGTTGTTGTTGTTTATTTGACGTTGTTGTTGTTGTTACTGTTATTGTTGTTGTTGTTGTTTATTTGACGTTGTTGTTGTTGTTACTGTTATTGTTGTTGTTGTTGTTTATTTGACGTTGTTGTTGTTGTTGGTTTTTATTTGACGTTGTTGTTGTTGTTATTTATTTGACGTTGTTATTGTCGTTGTTTTTGTTGTTTATTTGACGTTGTTTTTGTCGTTGTTTTTGTTGTTTATTTGACGTTGTTGTTGTTGTTGTTTATCTAACGTTGTTGTTGTTGACGTTGTTGTTGTTGACGTTGTTGTTGTTGTTGTTGACGTTGTTGTTGTTGTTGACGTTGTTGTTGTTGTTGTTTATTTGACATTGTTGTTGTTGTTGACGGTGTTGTTGTTGTTGTTTATTTGACATTGTTGTTGTTGTTGTTGACATTGTTGTTGTTGTTGTTTATTTGACGTTGTTGTTGTTGTTGTTGTTGTTTATTTGACGTTGTTGTTGTTTATTTGGTGCTATTGTTGTTGACGTTGTTGACGTTGTTGTTGTTGTTGTTTATTTGATGTAGTTGTTGTTGTTGACGTTGTTGTTATTTATTTGACGTTTTTGTTGTTGTTGATGTTGTTGTTGTTTATTTGACGTTGTTGTTGTTGTTGTTGTTGTTGTTGTTGATTTGACGTTGTTGTTGTTTATTTGACGCTGTTGTTGTTGTTATTGTTGTTGTTGTTTATTTGACGTTGTTGTTGTTGTTTATTTGACGTTGTTATTGTTTATTTGACGTTGTTGTTGTAGTTGTTGTTATTTATTTGACGTTGTTATTGTTATTGTTGTTTATTTGACGTTGTTGTTGTTGTTGTTGTTTATTTGACGTTGTTGTTGTTGTTGTTGTTGTTGTTAATGTTTATTTGACATTGTTGTTGTTGTTGACGGTGTTGTTGTTGTTGTTGTTTATTTGACATTGTTGTTGTTGTCGTTGTTGACGTTGTTGTTGTTGTTTATTTGACGTTTTTGTTGTCTTGATGTTGTTGTTGTTTTTGTTGTTGTTTATTTGACATTGTTGTTGTTCTTGATGTTGTTGTTGTTTTTGTTGTTGTTTATTTGACGTTGTTGTTGTTGTTTATTTGACGTTGTTGTTGTTGTTTATTTGACGTTGTTGTTGTTGTTATTGTTATTGTTGTTGTTCTTTATTTGACGTTGTTGTTGTTTTTGTTTATTTGACGTTGTTGTTGTTGTTGTTGTTGTTGTTGTTTATTTTTGTCGTTGTTTTTGTTGTTTATTTGACGTTGTTGTTGTTGTTTATTTGACGTTGTTGTTGTTGTTGTTATTGTTTATTTGACGTTGT
>OX451740.1:450311096-450313596 GCA_948472305.1 Vicia faba
GTTGTTGTTGTTGTTGATTTGACGTTGTTGTTGTTTATTTGACGTTGTGTTTGTTGTTGTTATTGTTGTTGTTGTTGTTTATTTGACGTTGTTGTTGTTGTTTATTTGACGTTGTTATTGTTTATTTGATGTTGTTTTTGTAGTTGTTGTTATTTATTTGACGTTGTTATTGTTGATGTTGTTTATTTGACGTTGTTGTTGTTGTTGTTGTTTATTTGACGTTGTTGTTGTTGTTTATTTGAAGTTGTTGTTGTTTATTTGACGTTGTTGTTGTTAACGTTTATTTGACATTGTTGTTGTTGTTGTTGACGGTGTTGTTGTTGTTGTTGTTTATTTGACATTGTTGTTGTTGTTGACGTTGTTGTTGTTGTTGTTGTTGTTTATTTGACGTTGTTGTTGTTGTTTATTTGACGTTGTTGTTGTTTATTTGACGTTGTTGTCGTTGACGTTGTTGTTGTTGTTATTGTTTATTTGACGTTGTTGTTGTTGTTGTTGTTTATTTGACGTTGTTGTTGTTGTTGACGTTGTTGTTGTTGTTCTTTATTTGACGTTTTTGTTGTTCTTGATGTTGTTGTTGTTTTTGTTGTTTATTTGACGTTGTTGTTATTGACGTTGTTGCTGTTGTTGTTTATTTCACGTTGTTGTTGTTGTTGACGTTGTTGTTGTTGTTATTTATTTGACGTTGTTGTTGTTGTTATTGTTGTTGTTATTGTTGTTGTTGTTGTTGTTGTTGTTTATTTGACGTTGTTGTTGTTGTTTATTTGACATTGTTGTTGTTATTGTTTATTTGACGTTGTTGTTCTTTATTTGACGTTGTTGTCGTTGACGTTGTTGTTGTTGTTGTTGTTGTTGTTTATTTGACGTTGTTGTTGTTGTTGACGTTGTTGTTGTTGTTGTTTATTTGACGTTGTTGTTGTTGTAAATTTGACGTAGTTGTTGTTGTATTTATTTGACGTTGTTGTTGTTGTTGTTGTTTATTTGACGGTGTTGTTGTAGTTGTTGTTTATTTGACGTTGTTGTTGTTGTTATTTATTTGACGTTGTTGTTGTTGTTGTTGTTGTTTATTTGATGTTGTTGTTGTTGTTGACATTGTTGGTGTTGTTGTTTATTTGACGTTGTTGTTGTTATTGTTGTTGTTGTTGTTTATTTGACGTTGTTGTTGTTGTTGTTAATTTGACGTTGTTGTTGTTGTTGTTGTTGTTTATTTGACGTTGTTGTTGTAATTTATTTGACGTTGTTGTTGTTGTTGTTATTGTTTATTTGACGTTGTTGTTGTTGTTGTTGTTGTTATTGTTTATTTGACATTGTTGTTGTTGTATTTGTTGTTGTTGTTGTTGTTGTTGTTGTTCCTTATTTGACGTTGTTGTTGTTGTTGTTTATTTGACGTTGTTGTTGCTGTTGTTTATTTGACGTTGTTGTTGTTGTTAACTTGACGTTGTTGTTGTTGTTATTATTGTTGTTGTTGTTGTTTATTTGACGTTGTTGTTGTTGTTGTTTATTTGACGTTGTTGTTGTTGTTGTTGTTTATTTGACGTTATTGTTGTTGTTGATGTTGTTGTTGTTATTTATTTGATGTAATTGTTGTTGTTATTTATTTGACGTTGTTAATGTTGTTGACGTTGTTGTATTTGTTGTTTTTGTTGTTTATTTGATGTTGTTGTTGTTGACGTTGTTGGTGTTCTTGTTTATTTGACGTTGTTGTTGTTGTTGTTGTTGTTTATTTGACGTTGTTGTTGTTGTTGTTTATTTGACGTTGTTGTTGTTGTTGTTATTGTTGTTGTTTATTTGACGTTGTTGTTGATGTTTATTTGATATTGTTGTTGTAGTTGTTGTTTATTTGACGTTGTTGTTGTTGTTTATTTAACGTTGTTGTTGTTGTTATTTATTTGACGTTGTTGTTGTTGTTATTGTTTATTTGACGTTGTTGTTGTTGTTGTTTATTTGACGTTGTTATTGTTGTTTATTTGACGTTGTTTTTGTTATTTGACGTTGTTGTTGTTGTATTTGTTGTTGTTGTTGTTCCTTATTTGACGTTGTTGTTATTGTTGTTGTTTATTTGACGTTGTTGTTGCTGTTGTTTATTTGACGTTGTTGTTGTTGTTGTTTATTTGACGTTGTTGTTGTTGTTGTTTATTTGACATTGTTGTTGTTGTTGACATTGTTGTTGTTGTTTATTTAACGTTGTTGTTGTTGTTGTTATTTATTTGACGTTGTTGTTGTTGTTGTTTATTTGACATAGTTGTTGTTGTTGTTGTTTATTTGACGTTGTTGTTGTTGTTGACGTTGTTGGTGTTGTTGTTTATTTGACGTTGTTGTTGTTGTTGTTTATTTGACGTTGTTGTTGTTGTTGTTGTTTATTTGACGTTGTTGTTGTTGTTGTTTATTTGACGTTGTTGTTGTTTATTTGACGTTGTTGTCGTTGACGTTGTTGTTGTTGTTATTGTTTATTTGACGTTGTTGTTGTTGTTGTTGTTTATTTGACGTTGTTGTTGTTATTGAC
>OX451740.1:450318596-450323596 GCA_948472305.1 Vicia faba
GTTGTTGTTGTTTATTTGACGTAGTTGTTGTTGTTGACGTTGTTTTTGTTGTTGTTGTTTATTTGACGTTTTTGTTGTTGTTGATGTTGTTGTTGTTTTTGTTGTTGTTTATTTGACGTTGTTGTTGTTATTTATTTGACGTTGTTGTTGTTGTTGTTATTGTTATTGTTGTTGTTGTTGTTTATTTGACGTTGTTGTTTATTTGACGTTGTTTTTGTCATTGTTTTTGTTGTTTATTTGACGTTGTTGTTGTTGTTTATCTGACGTTGTTGTTGTTGACGTTGTTGTTGTTGTTTATTTGATGTTGTTGTTGTTGTTGACGTTGTTGTTGTTGTTGTTGTTGTTGTTGACGTTGTTGTATTTGTTGACATTGTTGTTGTTGTTGTTTATTTGACGTTGTTGTTGTTGTTTATTTGACATTGTTGTTGTTGTTGACGGTGTTGTTGTTGTTGTTTACTTGACATTGTTGTTGTTGTTGACGTTGTTGTTGTTGTTGTTCATTTGACGTTGTTGTTGTTGTTGTTATTTATTTGACGTTGTTGTTGTTTATTTGATGTTATTGTTGTTGACGTTTTTGTTGTTGTTGTTGTTGTTGATTTGACGTTGTTGTTGTTGTTTATTTGACGTTGTTATTGTTGTTGTTATTGTTGTTGTAGTTTATTTGACGTTGTTGTTGTTGTTGTTTATTTGACGTTGTTATTGTTTATTTGACATTGTTGTTGTAGTTGTTGTTATTTATTTGACGTTGTTATTGTTGTTGTTGTTTATTTGACGTTGTTGTTGTGGTTTATTTGACGTTGTTGTTGTTGTTTATTTGACATTGTTGTTGTTGTTTATTTGACGTTGTTGTTGTTTATTTGACGTTGTTGTTGTTAATGTTTATTTGACATTGTTGTTGTTGTTGACGGTGTTGTTGTTGTTGTTGTTGTTGTTGTTGACGTTTTTGTTGTTGTTGTTTATTTGACGTTGTTGTTGTTATTTATTTGACGTTGTTGTTGTTGTTGTTGTTTATTTGACGTTGTTGTTGTTGTTATTGTTTATTTGACGTTGTTGTTGTTGTTTATTTGACGTAGTTGTTGTTGTTGACGTTGTTGTTGTTGTTGTTTATTTGAGGTTTTTGTTGTTGTTGTTGATGTTGTTGTTGTTTTTGTTGTTGTGTATTTGACGTTGTTGTTGTTATTTATTTGACGTTGTTGTTGTTGTTTATTTGACATTGTTGTTGTTGTTACTGTTATTGTTGTTGTTGTTGTTTATTTGACATTGTTGTTGTTGTTACTGTTATTGTTGTTGTTGTTGTTTATTTGACGTTGTTGTTGTTGTTGGTTTTTATTTGACGTTGTTGTTGTTGTTATTTATTTGACGTTGTTATTGTCGTTGTTTTTGTTGTTTATTTGACGTTGTTTTTGTCGTTTTTTTTGTTGTTTATTTGACGTTGTTGTTGTTGTTGTTGTTTATCTAACGTTGTTGTTGTTGACGTTGTTGTTGTTGACGTTGTTGTTGTTGTTGTTGACGTTGTTGTTGTTGTTGACGTTGTTGTTGTTGTTGTTGTTGTTTATTTGACATTGTTGTTGTTGTTGACAGTGTTGTTGTTGTTGTTTATTTGACATTGTTGTTGTTGTTGTTGACATTGTTGTTGTTGTTTATTTGACGTTGTTGTTGTTGTTGTTGTTTATTTGACGTTGTTGTTGTTTATTTGGTGCTATTGTTGTTGACGTTGTTGACGTTGTTGTTGTTGTTGTTTATTTGACGTAGTTGTTGTTGTTGACGTTGTTGTTGTTTATTTGACGTTGTTGTTGTTGTTGATGTTGTTGTTGTTTATTTGACGTTGTTGTTGTTGTTGTTGTTGTTGTTGATTTGACGTTATTGTTGTTTATTTGACGCTGTTGTTGTTGTTATTGTTGTTGTTGTTTATTTGACGTTGTTATTGTTTATTTGACGTTGTTATTGTTTATTTGACGTTGTTGTTATAGTTGTTGTTATTTATTTGACGTTGTTATTGTTATTGTTGTTTATTTGACGTTGTTGTTGTTGTTGTTGTTTATTTGACGTTGTTGTTGTTGTTGTTTATTTGACGTTGTTGTTGTTGTTGTTGTTGTTGTTTATTTGACGTTGTTGTTGTTGTTAATGTTTATTTGACATTGTTGTTGTTGTTGACGGTGTTGTTGTTGTTGTTTATTTGACATTGTTGTTGTTGTTGTTGACGTTGTTGTTGTAGTTTATTTGACGTTGTTGTTGTTGTTTATTTGACATTTTTATTGTTTATTTGACGTTGTTGTTGTTATTTATTTGACGTAGTTGTCGTTGTTGACGTTGTTGTTGTTGTTTATTTGACGTTTTTGTTGTCTTGATGTTGTTGTTGTTTTTGTTGTTGTTTATTTGACGTTGTTGTTGTTCTTGATGTTGTTGTTGTTTTTGTTGTTGTTTATTTGACGTTGTTGTTGTTGTTAATTTGACGTTGTTGTTGTTGTTTATTTGACGTTGTTGTTGTTGTTGTTATTGTTGTTGTTCTTTATTTGACGTTGTTGTTGTTTTTGTTTATTTGACGTTGTTGTTGTTGTTGTTGTTGTTTATTTTTGTCGTTGTTTTTGTTGTTTATTTGACGTTGTTGTTGTTGTTTATTTGACGTTGTTGTTGTTGTTGTTATTGTTTATTTGACGTTGTTGTTGTTGTTTATTTGACGTTGTTGTTGTTGTTATTGTTTATTTAACGTTGTTGTTATTGTTGTTGTTTTTGTTTATTAGACGTTGTTATTGTTGTTTATTTGACGTTGTTTTTGTTATTTAACGTTGTTGTTGTTGTATTTGTTGTTGTTGTTGTTGTTCCTTATTTGACGTTTTTGTTGTTTTTGTTTATTTGACGTTTTTGTTGTTGTTGTTGTTGTATTTGTTGTTGTTGTTGTTGTTCCTTATTTGACGTTGTTGTTGTTGTTGTTTATTTGACGTTGTTGTTGCTGTTGTTTATTTATCGTTGTTGTTGTTGTTGTTTATTTGACGTTGTTGTTGTTGTTGTTTATTTGACGTTGTTGTTGTTGTTGACGTTGTTTATTTAACATTGTTGTTGTTGTTTATTTGAAGTTGTTGTTGTTGTTTATTTGACATAGTTGTTATTGTTGTTATTGTTGTTGTTGTTTATTTGACGTTGTTGTTGTTGTTGTCGACGTTGTTGGTGTTGTTGTTTATTTGACGTTGTTGTTGTTATTGTTGTTGTTGTTGTTGTTGTTTATTTGACGTTGTTTTTGTTGTTGTTTATTTGACGTTGCTGTTGTTGTTTATTTGATGTTGTTGTTGTTTTAGTTTATTTGACGTTGTTTTTGTTATTTGACGTTGTTGTTGTTGTATTTGTTGTTGTTGTTGTTGTTGTTGTTCCTTATTTGCCGTTGTTGTTGTTTATTTGACGTTTTTGTTGTTGTTGATATTGTTTTGTTGTTGTTGTTTATTTGACGTTGTTGTTGTTGTTGTTTATTTGACGTTGTTGTGGTTAATGTTTATTTGACATTGTTATTGTTGTTGTTGTTGTTGTTGTTTATTTGACATTGTTGTTGTTGTTGTTTATTTGACATTGTTGTTGTTGTTTATTTGACGTTGTTGTTGTTGTTGTTTATTTGACGTTGTTGTTGTTGTTGTTGTTGTTGTTTATTTGACGTTGTTGTTGTTGTTAATGTTTATTTGACATTGTTGTTGTTGTTGACGGTGTTGTTGTTGTTGTTTATTTGACATTGTTGTTGTTGTTGTTGACGTTGTTGTTGTAGTTTATTTGACGTTGTTGTTGTTGTTTATTTGACATTTTTATTGTTTATTTGACGTTGTTGTTGTTATTTATTTGACGTAGTTGTCGTTGTTGACGTTGTTGTTGTTGTTTATTTGACGTTTTTGTTGTCTTGATGTTGTTGTGGTTTTTGTTGTTGTTTATTTGACGTTGTTGTTGTTCTTGATGTTGTTGTTGTTTTTGTTGTTGTTTATTTGACGTTGTTGTTGTTGTTTATTTGACGTTGTTGTTGTTTTTTATTTGACGTTGTTGTTGTTGTTGTTATTGTTATTGTTGTTGTTCTTTATTTGACGTTGTTGTTGTTTTTGTTTATTTGACGTTGTTGTTGTTGTTGTTGTTGTTTATTTTTGTCGTTGTTTTTGTTGTTTATTTGACGTTGTTGTTGTTGTTTATTTGACGTTGTTGTTGTTGTTGTTGTTGTTGTTATTGTTTATTTGACGTTGTTGTTGTTGTTTATTTGACGTTGTTGTTGTTGTTATTGTTTATTTAACGTTGTTGTTATTGTTGTTGTTTTTGTTTATTAGACGTTGTTATTGTTGTTTATTTGACGTTGTTTTTGTTATTTAACGTTGTTGTTGTTGTATTTGTTGTTGTTGTTGTTGTTGTTCCTTATTTGACGTTTTTGTTGTTTTTGTTTATTTGACGTTTTTGTTGTTGTTGTTGTTGTATTTGTTGTTGTTGTTGTTGTTCCTTATTTGACGTTGTTGTTGTTGTTTATTTGACGTTGTTGTTGCTGTTGTTTATTTATCGTTGTTGTTGTTGTTGTTTATTTGACGTTGTTGTTGTTGTTGTTTATTTGACGTTGTTGTAGTTGTTGACGTTGTTATTGTTGTTTATTTAACATTGTTGTTGTTGTTGTTTATTTGAAGTTGTTGTTGTTGTTTGTTTGACATAGTTGTTATTGTTGTTATTGTTGTTGTTGTTTATTTGACGTTGTTGTTGTTGTTGTTGACGTTGTTGGTGTTGTTGTTTATTTGACGTTGTTGTTGTTATTGTTGTTGTTGTTGTTGTTTATTTGACGTTGTTTTTGTTGTTGTTTATTTGACGTTGCTGTTGTTGTTTATTTGATGTTGTTGTTGTTTTTGTTTATTTGACGTTGTTTTTGTTATTTGACGTTGTTGTTGTTGTATTTGTTGTTGTTGTTGTTGTTGTTCCTTATTTGCCATTGTTGTTGTTTATTTGACGTTTTTGTTGTTGTTGATATTGTTTTGTTGTTGTTGTTTATTTGACGTTGT
>OX451740.1:450326096-450333596 GCA_948472305.1 Vicia faba
GTTTTTGTTGTTTATTTGACGTTGTTGTTGTTGTTTATTTGACGTTGTTGTTGTTGTTGTTGTTATTGTTTATTTGACGTTGTTGTTGTTGTTTATTTGACGTTGTTGTTGTTGTTATTGTTTATTTAACGTTGTTGTTATTGTTGTTGTTTTTGTTTATTAGACGTTGTTATTGTTGTTTATTTGACGTTGTTTTTGTTATTTAACGTTGTTGTTGTTGTATTTGATGTTGTTGTTGTTGTTGTTGTTCCTTATTTGACGTTTTTGTTGTTTTTGTTTATTTGACGTTTTTGTTGTTGTTGTTGTTGTTGTATTTGTTGTTGTTGTTGTTGTTCCTTATTTGACGTCGTTGTTGTTGTTGTTTATTTGACGTTGTTGTTGCTGTTGTTTATTTATCGTTGTTGTTGTTGTTGTTTATTTGACGTTGTTGTTGTTGTTGTTTATTTGACGTTGTTGTTGTTGTTGACGTTGTTATTGTTGTTTATTTAACATTGTTGTTGTTGTTGTTTATTTGAAGTTGTTGTTGTTGTTTGTTTGACATAGTTGTTATTGTTGTTATTGTTGTTGTTGTTTATTTGACGTTGTTGTTGTTGTTGTTGTTGACGTTGTTGGTGTTGTTGTTTATTTGACGTTGTTGTTGTTATTGTTGTTGTTGTTGTTGTTGTTTATTTGACGTTGTTTTTGTTTTTGTTTATTTGACGTTGTTTTTGTTATTTGACGTTGTTGCTGTTGTATTTGTTGTTGTTGATGTTGTTGTTCCTTATTTGCCATTGTTGTTGTTTATTTGACGTTTTTGTTGTTGTTGATATTGTTTTTTTGTTGTTGTTTATTTGACGTTGTTGTTGTTGTTGTTGTTTATTTGACGTTGTTGTGGTTAATGTTTATTTGACATTGTTATTGTTGTTGTTGTTGTTGTTGTTTATTTGACATTGTTGTTGTTGTTGTTTATTTGACATTGTTGTTAATGTTTATTTGACAGTGTTGTTGTTGTTGTTTATTTTACGTTGTTGTTGTTGTTTATTTGACGTTGTTGTTGTTGTTGTTGACGTTGTTGTTGTTGTTATTGTTTATTTGACGTTGTTGTTTTTGTTTATTTGACGTAGTTGTTGTTGTTGACGTTGTAGTTGTTGTTGTTTATTTGACGTTTTTGTTGTTGTTGATGTTGTTGTTGTTTTTGTTGTTGTTATTTGACGTTGTTGTTGTTATTTATTTGACGTTGTTGTTGTTGTTTATTTGAAGTTGTTGTTGTTGTTATTGTTATTGTTGTAGTTGTTCTTTATTTGACGTTCTTGTTGTTGTTGTTTATCTGACGTTGTTGTTGTTGTTGTTGTTGTTGTTGTTTATTTGACGTTGTTGTTGTTGTTGTTGTTGACGTTGTTGTTGTTGTTGACATTGTTGTTGTTGTTGTTTATTTGACGTTGTTGTTGTTATTTATTTGACATTGTTGTTGTTGTTGACGGTGTTGTTATTGTTATTTACTTGACATTGTTGTTGTTGTTGACGTTGTTGTTGTTGTTGTTTATTTGACGTTGTTGTTGTTGTTGTTGTTTATTTGACGTTGTTGTTGTTTATTTGATGTTATTGTTGTTGACGTTGTTGTTGTTGTTGTTTATTTGACGTTGTTGTTGTTGTTTATTTGACGTAGTTGTTGTTGTTGACGTTGTTGTTGTTTATTTGACGCTTTTGTTGTTGTTGATGTTGTTGTTGTTTATTTGACGTTGTTGTTGTTGTTGTTGATTTGACGTTGTTGTTGTTTATTTGACGTTGTTGTTGTTGTTGTTGTTATTGTTGTTGTTGTTTATTTGACGTTGTTGTTGTTGTTGTTTATTTGACGTTGTTATTGTTTATTTGACGTTGTTGTTGTAGTTGTTGTTATTTATTTGACGTTGTTATTGTTATTGTTGTTTATTTGACGTTGTTGTTGTTGTTGTTTATTTGACGTTGTTGTTGTTGTTGTTTATTTGACGTTGTTGTTGTTGTTTATTTGACGTTGTTGTTGTTTATTTGACGTTGTTGTTGTTAATGTTTATTTGACATTGTTGTTGTTGTTTATTTGACATTGTTGTTGTTGTTGACGTTGTTGTTGTTGTTTATTTGATGTTGTTGTTTATTTGATGTTGTTGTTGTTGTTTATTTGACGTTGTTGTTGTTTATTTGACGTTGTTGTTGTTGACGTTGTTGTTGTTGTTATTGTTTATTTGACGTTGTTGTTGTTGTTGTTTATTTGACGTTGTTGTTGTTGTTGTTTATTTGACGTTGTTGTTGTTGTTGTTATTGTTTATTTGACGTTGTTGTTGTTGTTGTTGTTTATTTGACGTTGTTATTGTTGTTTATTTGACGTTGTTGTTGTTATTTGACGTTGTTGTTGTTGTTGTATTTGTTGTTGTTGTTATTGTTGTTCCTTATTTGACGTTGTTGTTGTTGTTGTTTATTTGACGTTTTTGTTGTTGTTGATGTTGTTTTGTTGTTGTTGTTGTTTATTTGACGTTGTTGTTGTTAATGTTTATTTGACATTGTTGTTGTTGTTGACGGTGTTGTTGTCGTTGTTGTTTATTTGACATTGTTGTTGTTGTTTATTTGACGTTGTTGTTATTTATTTGACGTTGTTGGTGTTGTTTAATTGACGTTGTTGTTATTGTTGTTTATTTGACGTTGTTGTTGTTGACGTTGTTGTTGTTGTTATTGTTTATTTGACATTGTTGTTGTTGTTTATTTGACGTAGTTGTTGTTGTTGATCTTGTTGTTGTTGTTGTTGTTGTTGTTGTTGTTGTTTATTTGACGTTTTTGTTGTTGTTGATGTTGTTGTTGTTTTTGTTGTTGTTTATTTGACGTTTTTGTTGTTATTTATTTGACGTTGTTATTGTTGTTGTTGTTTATTTGACGTTGTTGTTGTTGTTGTTATTGTTATTGTTGTTGTTGTTGTTTATTTGACGTTGTTGTTTATTTGACGTTGTTGTTGTTGTTGTTGTTTATTTGACGTTGTTGTTGTTGTTTATTTGACGTTGTTGTTGTTGTTGACGGTGTTTTTGTTGTTGTTTATTTGACATTGTTGTTGTTGTTGTTGTTGACGTTGTTGTTGTTGTTGTTTATTTGACGTTGTTGTTGTTGTTGTTGTTTATTTGACGTTGTTGTTGTTGTTGTTGTTTATTTGACGTTGTTGTTGTTTATTTGATGTTATTGTTGTTGACGTTGTTGTTGTTGTTGTTTATTTGACGTAGTTGTTGTTGTTGACATTGTTGTTGTTGTTTATTTGACGTTTTTGTTGTTGTTGATGTTGTTGTTGTTTATTTGACGTTGTTGTTGTTGTTGATTTGACGTTGTTGTTGTTTATTTGACGTTGTGTTTGTTGTTGTTATTGTTGTTGTTGTTGTTTATTTGACGTTGTTGTTGTTGTTTATTTGACGTTGTTATTGTTTATTTGATGTTGTTTTTGTAGTTGTTGTTATTTATTTGACGTTGTTATTGTTGTTGTTGTTTATTTGACGTTGTTGTTGTTGTTGTTGTTTATTTGACGTTGTTGTTGTTGTTTATTTGACGTTGTTGTTGTTTATTTGACGTTGTTGTTGTTAATGTTTATTTGACATTGTTGTTGTTGTTGTTGACGGTGTTGTTGTTGTTGTTGTTTATTTGACATTGTTGTTGTTGTTGACGTTGTTGTTGTTGTTGTTTATTTGACGTTGTTGTTGTTGTTGTTGTTTATTTGACGTTGTTGTTGTTGTTGTTTATTTGACGTTGTTGTTGTTTATTTGACGTTGTTGTCGTTGACGTTGTTGTTGTTGTTATTGTTTATTTGACGTTGTTGTTGTTGTTGTTTATTTGACGTAGTTGTTGTTGTTGACGTTGTTGTTGTTGTTCTTTATTTGACGTTTTTGTTGTTCTTGATGTTCTTGTTGTTTTTGTTGTTTATTTGACGTTGTTGTTATTGACGTTGTTGCTGTTGTTGTTTATTTGACGTTGTTGTTGTTGTTGACGTTGTTGTTGTTGTTATTTATTTGACGTTGTTGTTGTTGTTATTGTTGTTGTTATTGTTGTTGTTGTTGTTGTTTATTTGACGTTGTTGTTGTTGTTGTTTATTTGACATTGTTGTTGTTATTGTTTATTTGACGTTGTTGTTGTTTATTTGACGTTGTTGTCGTTGACGTTGTTGTTGTTGTTGTTATTGTTGTTGTTGTTTATTTGACGTTGTTGTTGTTGTTGACGTTGTTGTTGTTTATTTGACGTTGTTGTTGTTGTTCATTTGACGTAGTTGTTGTTGTATTTATTTGACGTTGTTGTTGTTGTTGTTTATTTGACGGTGTTGTTGTAGTTGTTGTTTATTTGACGTTGTTGTTGTTGTTATTTATTTGACGTTGTTGTTGTTGTTGTTGTTTATTTGATGTTGTTGTTGTTGTTGACATTGTTGGTGTTGTTGTTTATTTGACGTTGTTGTTGTTATTGTTGTTGTTGTTGTTTATTTGACGTTGTTGTTGTTGTTGTTTATTTGACGTTGTTGTTGTTGTTGTTTATTTGACGTTGTTGTTGTAATTTATTTGACGTTGTTGTTGTTGTTGTTATTGTTTATTTGACGTTGTTGTTGTTGTTGTTATTGTTTATTTGACATTGTTGTTGTTGTTGTTGTTGTTGTTGTTCCTTATTTGACGTTGTTGTTGTTGTTTATTTGACGTTGTTGTTGCTGTTGTTTATTTGACGTTGTTGTTGTTGTTGTTATTGTTTATTTGACGTTGTTGTTGTTGTTGTTATTGTTTATTTGACATTGTTGTTGTTGTTGTTGTTGTTCCTTATTTGACGTTGTTGTTGTTGTTGTTGTTTATTTGACGTTGTTGTTGCTGTTGTTTATTTGACGTTGTTGTTGTTGTTAACTTGACGTTGTTGTTGTTGTTATTATTGTTGTTGTTGTTTATTTGACGTTGTTGTTGTTGTTGTTTATTTGACGTTGTTGTTGTTGTTGTTTATTTGACGTTATTGTTGTTGTTGATGTTGTTGTTGTTATTTATTTGATGTAATTGTTGTTGTTATTTATTTGACGTTGTTAATGTTGTTGACATTGTTGTATTTGTTGTTTTTGTTGTTTATTTGATGTTGTTGTTGTTGACGTTGTTGGTGTTCTTGTTTATTTGACGTTGTTGTTGTTGTTGTTGTTTATTTGACGTTGTTGTTGTTGTTGTTTATTTGACGTTGTTGTTGTTGTTATTGTTGTTGTTTATTTGACGTTGTTGTTGATGTTTATTTGATATTGTTGTTGTAGTTGTTGTTTATTTGACGTTGTTGTTGTTGTTTATTTAACGTTGTTGTTGTTGTTATTTATTTGACGTTGTTCTTGTTGTTATTGTTTATTTGACGTTGTTGTTGTTGTTGTTTATTTGACGTTGTTATTGTTGTTTATTTGACGTTGTTTTTGTTATTTGACGTTGTTGTTGTTGTATTTGTTGTTGTTGTTGTTCCTTATTTGACGTTGTTGTTATTGTTGTTGTTTATTTGACGTTGTTGTTGCTGTTGTTTATTTGACGTTGTTGTTGTTGTTGTTTATTTGACGTTGTTGTTGTTGTTGTTTATTTGACATTGTTGTTGTTGTTGACATTGTTGTTGTTGTTTATTTAACGTTGTTGTTGTTGTTATTTATTTGACGTTGTTGTTGTTGTTGTTGTTTATTTGACATAGTTGTTGTTGTTGTTGTTGTTTATTTGACGTTGTTGTTGTTGTTGACGTTGTTGGTGTTGTTGTTTATTTGACGTTGTTGTTGTTATTGTTGTTGTTGTTGTTGTTTATTTGACGTTGTTGTTGTTGTTGTTGTTGTTGTTTATTTGACGTTGTTGTTGTTGTTGTTGTTGTTGTTTATTTGACGTTGTTGTTGTTGTTGTTATTGTTTATTTGACGTTGTTGTTGTTGTTATTGTTGTTGTTATTGTTGTTGTTGTTGTTGTTGTTTATTTGACGTTGTTGTTGTTGTTGTTTATTTGACATTGTTGTTGTTATTATTTATTTGACGTTGTTGTTGTTTATTTGACGTTGTTGTCGTTGACGTTGTTGTTGTTGTTGTTGTTGTTGTTTATTTGACGCTGTTGTTGTTGTTGACGTTGTTGCTGTTGTTATTTATTTGACGTTGTTGTTGTTCATTTGACGTAGTTGTTGTTGTATTTATTTGACGTTGTTGTTGTTGTTGTTTATTTGACGGTGTTGTTGTAGTTGTTGTTTATTTGACGTTGTTGTTGTTGTTATTTATTTGACGTTGTTGTTGTTGTTGTTGTTTATTTGATGTTGTTGTTGTTGTTGACATTGTTGGTGTTGTTGTTTATTTGACGTTGTTGTTGTTATTGTTGTTGTTGTTGTTTATTTGACGTTGTTGTTGTTGTTGTTTATTTGACGTTGTTGTTGTTGTTGTTGTTTATTTGACGTTGTTGTTGTAATTTATTTGACGTTGTTGTTGTTGTTGTTATTGTTTATTTGACGTTGTTGTTGTTGTTGTTGTTATTGTTTATTTGACATTGTTGTTGTTGTATTTGTTGTTGTTGTTGTTGTTGTTCCTTATTTGACGTTGTTGTTGTTGTTGTTGTTTATTTGACGTTGTTGTTGCTGTTGTTTATTTGACGTTGTTGTTGTTGTTAACTTGACGTTGTTGTTGTTGTTATTATTGTTGTTGTTGTTGTTTATTTGACGTTGTTGTTGTTGTTGTTTATTTGACGTTGTTGTCGTTGTTGTTTATTTGACGTTATTGTTGTTGTTGATGTTGTTGTTGTTATTTATTTGATGTAATTGTTGTTGTTATTTATTTGACGTTGTTAATGTTGTTGACGTTGTTGTATTTGTTGTTTTTGTTGTTTATTTGATGTTGTTGTTATTGACGTTGTTGGTGTTCTTGTTTATTTGACGTTGTTGTTGTTGTTGTTTATTTGACGTTGTTGTTGTTGTTGTTTATTTGACGTTGTTGTTGTTGTTGTTATTGTTGTTGTTTATTTGACGTTGTTGTTGATGTTTATTTGATATTGTTGTTGTAGTTGTTGTTTATTTGACGTTGTTGTTGTTGTTTATTTAACGTTGTTGTTGTTGTTATTTATTTGACGTTGTTGTCGTTGTTATTGTTTATTTGACGTTGTTGTTGTTGTTGTTTATTTGACGTTGTTATTGTTGTTTATTTGACGTTGTTTTTGTTATTTGACGTTGTTGTTGTTGTATTTGTTGTTGTTGTTGTTCCTTATTTGACGTTGTTGTTATTGTTGTTGTTTATTTGACGTTGTTGTTGCTGTTGTTTATTTGACGTTGTTGTTGTTGTTGTTTATTTGACGTTGTTGTTGTTGTTGTTTATTTGACATTGTTGTTGTTGTTGACATTGTTGTTGTTGTTTATTTAACGTTGTTGTTGTTGTTGTTATTTATTTGACGTTGTTGTTGTTGTTGTTTATTTGACATAGTTGTTGTTGTTGTTGTTTATTTGACGTTGTTGTTGTTGTTGACGTTGTTGGTGTTGTTGTTTATTTGACGTTGTTGTTGTTATTGTTGTTGTTGTT
>OX451740.1:450341096-450441096 GCA_948472305.1 Vicia faba
TTTGACGTTGTTGTTGTTGTTGTTTATTTGACGGTGTTGTTGTAGTTGTTGTTTATTTGACGTTGTTGTTGTTGTTATTTATTTGACGTTGTTGTTGTTGTTGTTGTTTATTTGATGTTGTTGTTGTTGTTGACATTGTTGGTGTTGTTGTTTATTTGACGTTGTTGTTGTTATTGTTGTTGTTGTTGTTTATTTGACGTTGTTGTTGTTGTTGTTTATTTGACATTGTTGTTGTTGTTGTTGTTTATTTGACGTTGTTGTTGTAATTTATTTGACATTATTGTTGTTGTTGTTATTGTTTATTTGACGTTGTTGTTGTTGTTGTTGTTATTGTTTATTTGACATTGTTGTTGTTGTATTTGTTGTTGTTGTTGTTGTTGTTCCTTATTTGACGTTGTTGTTGTTGTTGTTGTTTATTTGACGTTGTTGTTGTTGTTGTTGTTTATTTGACGTTGTTGTTGTTGTTAACTTGACGTTGTTGTTGTTGTTATTATTGTTGTTGTTGTTGTTGTTTATTTGACGTTGTTGTTGTTGTTGTTTATTTGACGTTGTTGTTGTTGTTGTTTATTTGACGTTATTGTTGTTGTTGATGTTGTTGTTAATATTTATTTGATGTAATTGTTGTTGTTATTTATTTGACGTTGTTAATGTTGTTGACGTTGTTGTATTTGTTGTTTTTGTTGTTTATTTGATGTTGTTGTTGTTGACGTTGTTGGTGTTCTTGTTTATTTGACGTTGTTGTTGTTGTTGTTGTTGTTTATTTGACGTTGTTGTTGTTGTTGTTTATTTGACGTTGTTGTTGTTGTTGTTATTGTTGTTGTTTATTTGACGTTGTTGTTGATGTTTATTTGATATTGTTGTTGTAGTTGTTGTTTATTTGACGTTGTTGTTGTTGTTTATTTAACGTTGTTGTTGTTGTTATTTATTTGACGTTGTTGTTGTTGTTATTGTTTATTTGACGTTGTTGTTGTTGTTGTTTATTTGACGTTGTTATTGTTGTTTATTTGACTTTGTTTTTGTTATTTGACGTTGTTGTTGTTGTATTTGTTGTTGTTGTTGTTCCTTATTTGACGTTGTTGTTATTGTTGTTGTTTATTTGACGTTGTTGTTGCTGTTGTTTATTTGACGTTGTTGTTGTTGTTGTTTATTTGACGTTGTTGTTGTTGTTTATTTGACATTGTTGTTGTTGTTGACATTGTTGTTGTTGTTTATTTAACGTTGTTGTTGTTGTTGTTATTTATTTGACGTTGTTGTTGTTGTTGTTTATTTGACATAGTTGTTGTTGTTGTTGTTTATTTGACGTTGTTGTTATTGTTGACGTTGTTGGTGTTGTTGTTTATTTGACGTTGTTGTTGTTATTGTTGTTGTTGTTGTTGTTGTTTATTTGACGTTGTTGTTGTTGTTGTTGTTTATTTGACGTTGTTGTTGTTGTTGTTGTTGTTTATTTGACGTTGTTGTTGTTGTTGTTATTGTTTATTTGACGTTGTTGTTGTTGTTTATTTGACGTTGTTATTGTTGTTTATTTGACGTTGTTTTTGTTATTTGACGTTGTTGTTGTTGTTGTATTTGTTGTTGTTGTTGTTTTTGTTCCTTATTTGACGTTGTTGTTGTTGTTGTTTATTTGACGTTTTTGTTGTTGTTGATGTTGTTTTGTTGTTGTTGTTTATTTGATGTTTTTGTTGTTTATTTGACGTTTTTGTTGTTGTTGATGTTGTTTTGTTGTTGTTGTTTATTTGACATTGTTGTTGTTGTTGACGGTGTTGTTGTTGTTATTTATTTGACGTTGTTGTTGTTGTTGTTATTGTTTATTTGACGTTGTTGTTGTTGTTGTTGTTGTTATTGTTTATTTGACATTGTTGTTGTTGTATTTGTTGTTGTTGTTGTTGTTGTTGTTCCTTATTTGACGTTGTTGTTGTTGTTGTTGTTTATTTGACGTTGTTGCTGCTGTTGTTTATTTGACGTTGTTGTTGTTGTTAACTTGACGTTGTTGTTGTTGTTATTATTGTTGTTGTTGTTGTTTATTTGACGTTGTTGTTGTTGTTGTTTATTTGACGTTGTTGTTGTTGTTTATTTGACGTTATTGTTGTTGTTGATGTTGTTGTTGTTGTTATTTATTTGATGTAATTGTTGTTGTTATTTATTTGACGTTGTTAATGTTGTTGACGTTGTTGTATTTGTTGTTTTTGTTGTTTATTTGATGTTGTTGTTGTTGACGTTGTTGGTGTTCTTGTTTATTTGACGTTGTTGTTGTTGTTGTTGTTTATTTGACGTTGTTGTTGTTTATTTGACGTTGTTGTTGTTGTTGTTATTGTTGTTGTTTATTTGACGTTGTTGTTGATGTTTATTTGATATTGTTGTTGTAGTTGTTGTTTATTTGACGTTGTTGTTGTTGTTTATTTAACGTTTTTGTTGTTGTTGATGTTTTTTTGTTGTTGTTTATTTGACATTGTTGTTGTTGTTGACGGTGTTGTTGTTGTTGTTTATTTGACGTTGTTGTTGTTGTTGTTATTGTTTATTTGACGTTGTTGTTATTGTTGTTGTTGTTGTTATTGTTTATTTGACATTGTTGTTGTTGTATTTGTTGTTGTTGTTGTTGTTGTTGTTCCTTATTTGACGTTGTTGTTGTTGTTGTGTTTATTTGACGTTGTTGCTGCTGTTGTTTATTTGACGTTGTTGTTGTTGTTAACTTGACGTTGTTGTTGTTGTTATTATTGTTGTTGTTGTTGTTTATTTGACGTTGTTGTTGTTGTTGTTTATTTGACGTTGTTGTTGTTGTTGTTTATTTGACGTTATTGTTGTTGTTGATGTTGTTGTTGTTATTTATTTGATGTAATTGTTGTTGTTATTTATTTGACGTTGTTAATGTTGTTGACGTTGTTGTATTTGTTGTTTTTGTTGTTTATTTGATGTTGTTGTTGTTGACGTTGTTGGTGTTCTTGTTTATTTGACGTTGTTGTTGTTGTTGTTGTTGTTTATTTGACGTTGTTGTTGTTTATTTGACGTTGTTGTTGTTGTTGTTGTTATTGTTGTTGTTTATTTGACGTTGTTGTTGATGTTTATTTGATATTGTTGTTGTAGTTGTTGTTTATTTGACGTTGTTGTTGTTGTTTATTTAACGTTGTTGTTGTTGTTATTTATTTGACGTTGTTGTTGTTGTTATTGTTTATTTGACGTTGTTGTTGTTGTTGTTTATTTGACGTTGTTATTGTTGTTTATTTGACGTTGTTTTTGTTATTTGACGTTGTTGTTATTGTATTTGTTGTTGTTGTTGTTCCTTATTTGACGTTGTTGTTATTGTTGTTGTTTATTTGACGTTGTTGTTGCTGTTGTTTATTTGACGTTGTTGTTGTTGTTGTTTATTTGACGTTGTTGTTGTTGTTGTTTATTTGACATTGTTGTTGTTGTTGACATTGTGGTTGTTGTTTATTTAACGTTGTTGTTGTTGTTGTTATTTATTTGACGTTGTTGTTGTTGTTGTTTATTTGACATAGTTGTTGTTGTTGTTGTTTATTTGACGTTGTTGTTGTTGTTGACGTTGTTGGTGTTGTTGTTTATTTGACGTTGTTGTTGTTATTGTTGTTGTTGTTGTTGTTTATTTGACGTTGTTGTTGTTGTTGTTGTTTATTTGACGTTGTTGTTGTTGTTGTTGTTGTTTATTTGACGTTGTTGTTGTTGTTGTTGTTATTGTTTATTTGACGTTGTTGTTGTTGTTGTTGTTGTTTATTTGACGTTATTATTGTTGTTTATTTGATGTTGTTTTTGTTATTTGACGTTGTTGTTGTTGTTGTATTTGTTGTTGTTGTTGTTTTTGTTCCTTATTTGACGTTGTTGTTGTTGTTGTTGTTTATTTGACGTTTTTGTTGTTGTTGATGTTGTTTTGTTGTTGTTGTTTATTTGATGTTTTTGTTGTTTATTTGACGTTGTTGTTGTTAATGTTTATTTGACATTGTTGTTGTTGTTGACGGTGTTGTTGTTGTTGTTTATTTGACATTGTTGTTGTTGTTGTTGTTGACGTTGTTGTTGTTGTTGTTTATTTGACGTTGTTGTTATTTATTTGACGTTGTTGTTGTTGTTTATTTGACGTTGTTGTTGTTGTTGTTTATTTGACGTTGTTGTTGTTGACGTTGTTGTTGTTGTTATTGTTTATTTGACGCTGTTGTTGTTGTTTATTTGACGTAGTTGTTGTTGTTGACGTTGTTGTTGTTGTTGTTGTTTATTTGACGTTTTTGTTGTTGTTGATGTTATTGTTGTTTTTGTTGTTGTTTATTTGACGTTGTTGTTGTTATTTATTTGGCGTTGTTGTTTATTTGACGTTGTTGTTGTTGTTATTGTTATTGTTGTTGTTGTTGTTAATTTGACGTTGTTGTTTATTTGACGTTGTTTTTGTCATTGTTTTTGTTGTTTATTTGACGTTGTTGTTGTTTATCTGACGTTGTTGTTGTTGAAGTTGTTGTTGTTGTTGTTTATTTGATGTTGTTGTTGTTGTTGACGTTGTTGTTGTTGTTGTTGACGTTGTTGTATTTGTTGACGTTGTTGTTGTTGTTGTTTATTTGACGTTGTTGTTGTTGTTTATTTGACATTGTTGTTGTTGTTGACGGTGTTGTTGTTGTTGTTTACTTGACATTGTTGTTGTTGTTGACGTTGTTGTTGTTGTTGTTCATTTGACGTTGTTGTTGTTGTTTCTGTTTATTTGACGTTGTTGTTGTTTATTTGATGTTATTGTTGTTGACGTTGTTGTTGTTGTTGTTGTTGATTTGACGTTGTTGTTGTTGTTGTTTATTTGACGTTGTTATTGTTGTTGTTATTGTTGTTGTAGTTTATTTGACATTGTTGTTGTTGTTGTTGTTTATTTGACGTTGTTATTGTTGTTGTTATTGTTGTTGTAGTTTATTTGACATTGTTGTTGTTGTTGTTTATTTGACGTTGTTATTGTTTATTTGACATTGTTGTTGTAGTTGTTGTTATTTATTTGACGTTGTTATTGTTGTTGTTGTTTATTTGACGTTGTTGTTGTTGTTTATTTGACGTTGTTGTTGTTGTTTATTTGACATTGTTGTTGTTGTTTATTTGACGTTGTTGTTGTTTATTTGACGTTGTTGTTGTTAATGTTTATTTGACATTGTTGTTGTTGTTGACGGTGTTGTTGTTGTTGTTTATTTGACGTTGTTGTTGTTGTTGTTGTTGTTGTTGACGTTTTTGTTGTTGTTGTTTATTTGACGTTGTTGTTGTTGTTTATTTGACGTTGTTGTCGTTGACGTTGTTGTTGTTGTTGTTGTTTATTTGACGTTGTTGTTGTTGTTGACGTTGTTGCTGTTGTTGTTTATTTGACGTTGTTGTTGTTGTTCATTTGACGTAGATGTTGTTGTATTTATTTGACGTTGTTGTTGTTGTTATTTATTTGACGGTGTTGTTGTAGTTGTTGTTTATTTGACGTTGTTGTTGTTGTTATTTATTTGACGTTGTTGTTGTTGTTGTTTATTTGATGTTGTTGTTGTTGACATTGTTGGTGTTGTTGTTTATTTGACGTTGTTGTTGTTATTGTTGTTGTTGTTGTTGTTTATTTGACGTTGTTGTTATTGTTGTTTATTTGACGTTGTTGTTGTTGTTGTTGTTTATTTGACGTTGTTGTTGTAATTTATTTGACGTTGTTGTTGTTGTTGTTATTGTTTATTTGACGTTGTTGTTGTTGTTGTTGTTATTGTTTATTTGACATTGTTGTTGTTGTATTTGTTGTTGTTGTTGTTGTTGTTCCTTATTTGACGTTGTTGTTGTTGTTGTTGTTTATTTGACGTTGTTGTTGCTGTTGTTTATTTGACGTTGTTGTTGTTGTTAACTTGACGTTGTTGTTGTTGTTATTATTGTTGTTGTTGTTGTTTATTTGACGTTGTTGTTGTTGTTTATTTGACGTTGTTGTTGTTGTTGTTTATTTGACGTTATTGTTGTTGTTGATGTTGTTGTTGTTATTTATTTGATGTAATTGTTGTTGTTATTTATTTGACGTTGTTAATGTTGTTGACGTTGTTGTATTTGTTGTTTTTGTTGTTTATTTGATGTTGTTGTTGTTGACGTTGTTGGTGTTCTTGTTTATTTGACGTTGTTGTTGTTGTTGTTTATTTGACGTTGTTATTGTTGTTGTTTATTTGACGTTGTTGTTGTTGTTGTTATTGTTGTTGTTTATTTGACGTTGTTGTTGATGTTTATTTGATATTGTTGTTGTAGTTGTTGTTTATTTGACGTTGTTGTTGTTGTTTATTTAACGTTGTTGTTGTTGTTATTTATTTGACGTTGTTGTTGTTGTTATTGTTTATTTGACGTTGTTGTTGTTGTTGTTTATTTGACGTTGTTATTGTTGTTTATTTGACGTTGTTTTTGTTATTTGACGTTGTTGTTGTTGTATTTGTTGTTGTTGTTGTTCCTTATTTGACGTTGTTGTTATTGTTGTTGTTTATTTGACGTTGTTGTTGCTGTTGTTTATTTGACGTTGTTGTTGTTGTTGTTTATTTGACGTTGTTGTTGTTGTTGTTTATTTGACATTGTTGTTGTTGTTGTTGACATTGTTGTTGTTGTTTATTTAACGTTGTTGTTGTTGTTGTTATTTATTTGACGTTGTTGTTGTTGTTGTTGTTTATTTGACATAGTTGTTGTTGTTGTTGTTTATTTGACGTTGTTGTTGTTGTTGTTGTTGTTTATTTGACGTTGTTGTTGTTGTTGTTGTTTATTTGACGTTGTTGTTGTTGTTGTTGTTATTGTTTATTTGACGTTGTTGTTGTTGTTGTTGTTTATTTGACGTTGTTATTGTTGTTTATTTGACGTTGTTTTTGTTATTTGACGTTGTTGTTGTTGTTGTATTTGTTGTTGTTGTTGTTTTTGTTCCTTATTTGACGTTGTTGTTGTTGTTGTTTATTTGACGTTTTTGTTGTTGTTGATGTTGTTTTGTTGTTGTTGTTTATTTGATGTTTTTGTTGTTTATTTGACGTTGTTGTTGTTAATGTTTATTTGACATTGTTGTTGTTGTTGACGGTGTTGTTGTTGTTGTTTATTTGACGTTGTTGTTGTTGTTGTTATTGTTTATTTGACGTTGTTGTTGTTGTTGTTGTTATTGTTTATTTGACATTGTTGTTGTTGTATTTGTTGTTGTTGTTGTTGTTGTTCCTTATTTGACGTTGTTGTTGTTGTTGTTGTTTATTTGACGTTGTTGCTGCTGTTGTTTATTTGACGTTGTTGTTGTTGTTAACTTGACGTTGTTGTTGTTGTTATTATTGTTGTTGTTGTTTATTTGACGTTGTTGTTGTTGTTGTTTATTTGACGTTGTTGTTGTTGTTGTTTATTTGACGTTATTGTTGTTGTTGATGTTGTTGTTGTTATTTATTTGATGTAATTGTTGTTGTTATTTATTTGACGTTGTTAATGTTGTTGACGTTGTTGTATTTGTTGTTTTTGTTGTTTATTTGATGTTGTTGTTGTTGACGTTGTTGGTGTTCTTGTTTATTTGACGTTGTTGTTGTTGTTGTTGTTTATTTGACGTTGTTGTTGTTGTTGTTTATTTGACGTTGTTGTTGTTGTTGTTATTGTTGTTGTTTATTTGACGTTGTTGTTGATGTTTATTTGATATTGTTGTTGTAGTTGTTGTTTATTTGACGTTGTTGTTGTTGTTTATTTAACGTTGTTGTTGTTGTTATTTATTTGACGTTGTTGTTATTGTTATTGTTTATTTGACGTTGTTGTTGTTGTTGTTGTTTATTTGACGTTGTTATTGTTGTTTATTTGACGTTGTTTTTGTTATTTGACGTTGTTGTTGTTGTATTTGTTGTTGTTGTTGTTCCTTATTTGACGTTGTTGTTATTGTTGTTGTGTATTTGACGTTGTTGTTGCTGTTGTTTATTTGACGTTGTTGTTGTTGTTGTTTATTTGACGTTGTTGTTGTTGTTGTTTATTTGACATTGTTGTTGTTGTTGACATTGTTGTTGTTGTTTATTTAACGTTGTTGTTGTTGTTGTTATTTATTTGACGTTGTTGTTGTTGTTGTTTATTTGACATAGTTGTTGTTGTTGTTTATTTGACGTTGTTGTTGTTGTTGACGTTGTTGGTGTTGTTGTTTATTTGACGTTGTTGTTGTTATTGTTGTTGTTGTTGTTGTTTATTTGACGTTGTTGTTGTTGTTGTTGTTGTTGTTTATTTGACGTTGTTGTTGTTGTTGTTGTTGTTTATTTGACGTTGTTGTTGTTGTTGTTATTGTTTATTTGACGTTGTTGTTGTTGTTGTTTATTTGACGTTATTATTGTTGTTTATTTGACGTTGTTTTTGTTATTTGACGTTGTTGTTGTTGTTGTATTTGTTGTTGTTGTTGTTTTTGTTCCTTATTTGACGTTGTTGTTGTTGTTGTTTATTTGACGTTTTTGTTGTTGTTGATGTTGTTTTGTTGTTGTTGTTTATTTGATGTTTTTGTTGTTTATTTGACGTTGTTGTTGTTAATGTTTATTTGACATTGTTGTTGTTGTTGTTGTTGTTAATGTTGTTGTTTATTTGACATTGTTGTTGTTGTTGTTGACGTTGTTGTTGTTGTTGTTTATTTGACGTTGTTGTTATTTATTTGACGTTGTTGTTGTTGTTTATTTGACGTTGTTGTTGTTGTTGTTTATTTGACGTTGTTGTTGTTGTTATTGTTTATTTGACGCTGTTGTTGTTGTTTATTTGACGTAGTTGTTGTTGTTGACGTTGTTGTTGTTGTTGTTGTTTATTTGACGTTTTTGTTGTTGTTGATGTTATTGTTGTTTTTGTTGTTGTTTATTTGACGTTGTTGTTGTTATTTATTTGGCGTTGTTGTTTATTTGACGTTGTTGTTGCTGTTGTTATTGTTATTGTTGTTGTTGTTGTTAATTAGACGTTGTTGTTTATTTGACGTTGTTTTTGTCATTGTTTTTGTTGTTTATTTGACGTTGTTGTTGTTTATCTGACGTTGTTGTTGTTGAAGTTGTTGTTGTTGTTGTTTATTTGATGTTGTTGTTGTTGTTGACGTTGTTGTTGTTGTTGTTGACGTTGTTGTATTTGTTGACGTTGTTGTTGTTGTTGTTTATTTGACGTTGTTGTTGTTGTTTATTTGACATTGTTGTTGTTGTTGACGGTGTTGTTGTTGTTGTTTACTTGACATTGTTGTTGTTGTTGTTGACGTTGTTGTTGTTGTTGTTCATTTGACGTTGTTGTTGTTGTTGTTTCTGTTTATTTGACGTTGTTGTTGTTTATTTGATGTTATTGTTGTTGACGTTGTTGTTGTTGTTGTTGTTGATTTGACGTTGTTGTTGTTGTTTATTTGACGTTGTTATTGTTGTTGTTATTGTTGTTGTAGTTTATTTGACATTGTTGTTGTTGTTGTTTATTTGACGTTGTTATTGTTTATTTGACATTGTTGTTGTAGTTGTTGTTATTTATTTGACGTTGTTATTGTTGTTGTTGTTTATTTGACGTTGTTGTTGTTGTTTATTTGACGTTGTTGTTGTTGTTTATTTGACATTGTTGTTGTTGTTTATTTGACGTTGTTGTTGTTTATTTGACGTTGTTGTTGTTAATGTTTATTTGACATTGTTGTTGTTGTTGACGGTGTTGTTGTTGTTGTTTATTTGACGTTGTTGTTGTTGTTGTTGTTGTTGTTGACGTTTTTGTTGTTGTTGTTTATTTGACGTTGTTGTTGTTGTTTATTTGACGTTGTTGTCGTTGACGTTGTTGTTGTTGTTGTTGTTTATTTGACGTTGTTGTTGTTGTTGACGTTGTTGCTGTTGTTGTTTATTTGACGTTGTTGTTGTTGTTCATTTGACGTAGATGTTGTTGTATTTATTTGACGTTGTTGTTGTTGTTGTTTATTTGACGGTGTTGTTGTAGTTGTTATTTATTTGACGTTGTTGTTGTTGTTATTTATTTGACGTTGTTGTTGTTGTTGTTTATTTGATGTTGTTGTTGTTGACATTGTTGGTGTTGTTGTTTATTTGACGTTGTTGTTGTTATTGTTGTTGTTGTTGTTTATTTGACGTTGTTGTTATTGTTGTTTATTTGACGTTGTTGTTGTTGTTGTTGTTTATTTGACGTTGTTGTTGTAATTTATTTGACGTTGTTGTTGTTGTTGTTATTGTTTATTTGACGTTGTTGTTGTTGTTGTTGTTATTGTTTATTTGACATTGTTGTTGTTGTATTTGTTGTTGTTGTTGTTGTTGTTCCTTATTTGACGTTGTTGTTGTTGTTGTTGTTTATTTGACGTTGTTGTTGCTGTTGTTTATTTGACGTTGTTGTTGTTGTTAACTTGACGTTGTTGTTGTTGTTATTATTGTTGTTGTTGTTGTTGTTTATTTGACGTTGTTGTTGTTGTTTATTTGACGTTGTTGTTGTTGTTGTTTATTTGACGTTATTGTTGTTGTTGATGTTGTTGTTGTTATTTATTTGATGTAATTGTTGTTGTTATTTATTTGACGTTGTTAATGTTGTTGACGTTGTTGTATTTGTTGTTTTTGTTGTTTATTTGATGTTGTTGTTGTTGACGTTGTTGGTGTTCTTGTTTATTTGACGTTGTTGTTGTTGTTGTTTATTTGACGTTGTTGTTGTTGTTGTTTATTTGACGTTGTTGTTGTTGTTGTTATTGTTGTTGTTTATTTGACGTTGTTGTTGATGTTTATTTGATATTGTTGTTGTAGTTGTTGTTTATTTGACGTTGTTGTTGTTGTTTATTTAACGTTGTTGTTGTTGTTATTTATTTGACGTTGTTGTTGTTGTTATTGTTTATTTGACGTTGTTGTTGTTGTTGTTTATTTGACGTTGTTATTGTTGTTTATTTGACGTTGTTTTTGTTATTTGACGTTGTTGTTGTTGTATTTGTTGTTGTTGTTGTTCCTTATTTGACGTTGTTGTTATTGTTGTTGTTTATTTGACGTTGTTGTTGCTGTTGTTTATTTGACGTTGTTGTTGTTGTTGTTTATTTGACGTTGTTGTTGTTGTTGTTTATTTGACATTGTTGTTGTTGTTGTTGACATTGTTGTTGTTGTTTATTTAACGTTGTTGTTGTTGTTGTTATTTATTTGACGTTGTTGTTGTTGTTGTTGTTTATTTGACATAGTTGTTGTTGTTGTTGTTTATTTGACGTTGTTGTTGTTGTTGACGTTGTTGGTGTTGTTGTTTATTTGACGTTGTTGTTGTTATTGTTGTTGTTGTTGTTGTTTATTTGACGTTGTTGTTGTTGTTGTTGTTGTTTATTTGACGTTGTTGTTGTTGTTGTTGTTTATTTGACGTTGTTGTTGTTGTTGTTGTTATTGTTTATTTGACGTTGTTGTTGTTTATTTGACGTTGTTATTGTTGTTTATTTGACGTTGTTTTTGTTATTTGACGTTGTTGTTGTTGTTGTATTTGTTGTTGTTGTTGTTTTTGTTCCTTATTTGACGTTGTTGTTGTTGTTGTTTATTTGACGTTTTTGTTGTTGTTGATGTTGTTTTGTTGTTGTTGTTTATTTGATGTTTTTGTTGTTTATTTGACGTTGTTGTTGTTAATGTTTATTTGACATTGTTGTTGTTGTTGACGGTGTTGTTGTTGTTGTTTATTTGACGTTGTTGTTGTTGTTGTTATTGTTTATTTGACGTTGTTGTTGTTGTTGTTGTTATTGTTTATTTGACATTGTTGTTGTTGTATTTGTTGTTGTTGTTGTTGTTGTTCCTTATTTGACGTTGTTGTTGTTGTTGTTGTTTATTTGACGTTGTTGCTGCTGTTGTTTATTTGACGTTGTTGTTGTTGTTAACTTGACGTTGTTGTTGTTGTTATTATTGTTGTTGTTGTTTATTTGACGTTGTTGTTGTTGTTGTTTATTTGACGTTGTTGTTGTTGTTGTTTATTTGACGTTATTGTTGTTGTTGATGTTGTTGTTGTTATTTATTTGATGTAATTGTTGTTGTTATTTATTTGACGTTGTTAATGTTGTTGACGTTGTTGTATTTGTTGTTTTTGTTGTTTATTTGATGTTGTTGTTGTTGACGTTGTTGGTGTTCTTGTTTATTTGACGTTGTTGTTGTTGTTGTTGTTTATTTGACGTTGTTGTTGTTGTTGTTTATTTGACGTTGTTGTTGTTGTTGTTATTGTTGTTGTTTATTTGACGTTGTTGTTGATGTTTATTTGATATTGTTGTTGTAGTTGTTGTTTATTTGACGTTGTTGTTGTTGTTTATTTAACGTTGTTGTTGTTGTTATTTATTTGACGTTGTTGTTATTGTTATTGTTTATTTGACGTTGTTGTTGTTGTTGTTGTTTATTTGACGTTGTTATTGTTGTTTATTTGACGTTGTTTTTGTTATTTGACGTTGTTGTTGTTGTATTTGTTGTTGTTGTTGTTCCTTATTTGACGTTGTTGTTATTGTTGTTGTGTATTTGACGTTGTTGTTGCTGTTGTTTATTTGACGTTGTTGTTGTTGTTGTTTATTTGACGTTGTTGTTGTTGTTGTTTATTTGACATTGTTGTTGTTGTTGACATTGTTGTTGTTGTTTATTTAACGTTGTTGTTGTTGTTGTTATTTATTTGACGTTGTTGTTGTTGTTGTTTATTTGACATAGTTGTTGTTGTTGTTTATTTGACGTTGTTGTTGTTGTTGACGTTGTTGGTGTTGTTGTTTATTTGACGTTGTTGTTGTTATTGTTGTTGTTGTTGTTGTTTATTTGACGTTGTTGTTGTTGTTGTTGTTGTTGTTTATTTGACGTTGTTGTTGTTGTTGTTGTTTATTTGACGTTGTTGTTGTTGTTGTTATTGTTTATTTGACGTTGTTGTTGTTGTTGTTTATTTGACGTTATTATTGTTGTTTATTTGACGTTGTTTTTGTTATTTGACGTTGTTGTTGTTGTTGTATTTGTTGTTGTTGTTGTTTTTGTTCCTTATTTGACGTTGTTGTTGTTGTTGTTTATTTGACGTTTTTGTTGTTGTTGATGTTGTTTTGTTGTTGTTGTTTATTTGATGTTTTTGTTGTTTATTTGACGTTGTTGTTGTTAATGTTTATTTGACATTGTTGTTGTTGTTGTTGTTGTTAATGTTGTTGTTTATTTGACATTGTTGTTGTTGTTGTTGACGTTGTTGTTGTTGTTGTTTATTTGACGTTGTTGTTATTTATTTGACGTTGTTGTTGTTGTTTATTTGACGTTCTTGTTGTTGTTGTTTATTTGACGTTGTTGTTGTTGTTATTGTTTATTTGACGCTGTTGTTGTTGTTTATTTGACGTAGTTGTTGTTGTTGACGTTGTTGTTGTTGTTGTTGTTTATTTGACGTTTTTGTTGTTGTTGATGTTATTGTTGTTTTTGTTGTTGTTTATTTGACGTTGTTGTTGTTATTTATTTGGCGTTGTTGTTTATTTGACGTTGTTGTTGCTGTTGTTATTGTTATTGTTGTTGTTGTTGTTAATTAGACGTTGTTGTTTATTTGACGTTGTTTTTGTCATTGTTTTTGTTGTTTATTTGACGTTGTTGTTGTTTATCTGACGTTGTTGTTGTTGAAGTTGTTGTTGTTGTTGTTTATTTGATGTTGTTGTTGTTGTTGACGTTGTTGTTGTTGTTGTTGACGTTGTTGTATTTGTTGACGTTGTTGTTGTTGTTGTTTATTTGACGTTGTTGTTGTTGTTTATTTGACATTGTTGTTGTTGTTGACGGTGTTGTTGTTGTTGTTTACTTGACATTGTTGTTGTTGTTGTTGACGTTGTTGTTGTTGTTGTTCATTTGACGTTGTTGTTGTTGTTGTTTCTGTTTATTTGACGTTGTTGTTGTTTATTTGATGTTATTGTTGTTGACGTTGTTGTTGTTGTTGTTGTTGATTTGACGTTGTTGTTGTTGTTTATTTGACGTTGTTATTGTTGTTGTTATTGTTGTTGTAGTTTATTTGACATTGTTGTTGTTGTTGTTTATTTGACGTTGTTATTGTTTATTTGACATTGTTGTTGTAGTTGTTGTTATTTATTTGACGTTGTTATTGTTGTTGTTGTTTATTTGACGTTGTTGTTGTTGTTTATTTGACGTTGTTGTTGTTGTTTATTTGACATTGTTGTTGTTGTTTATTTGACGTTGTTGTTGTTTATTTGACGTTGTTGTTGTTAATGTTTATTTGACATTGTTGTTGTTGTTGACGGTGTTGTTGTTGTTGTTTATTTGACGTTGTTGTTGTTGTTGTTGTTGTTGTTGACGTTTTTGTTGTTGTTGTTTATTTGACGTTGTTGTTGTTGTTTATTTGACGTTGTTGTCGTTGACGTTGTTGTTGTTGTTGTTGTTTATTTGACGTTGTTGTTGTTGTTGACGTTGTTGCTGTTGTTGTTTATTTGACGTTGTTGTTGTTGTTCATTTGACGTAGATGTTGTTGTATTTATTTGACGTTGTTGTTGTTGTTGTTTATTTGACGGTGTTGTTGTAGTTGTTGTTTATTTGACGTTGTTGTTGTTGTTATTTATTTGACGTTGTTGTTGTTGTTGTTTATTTGATGTTGTTGTTGTTGACATTGTTGGTGTTGTTGTTTATTTGACGTTGTTGTTGTTATTGTTGTTGTTGTTGTTTATTTGACGTTGTTGTTATTGTTGTTTATTTGACGTTGTTGTTGTTGTTGTTGTTTATTTGACGTTGTTGTTGTAATTTATTTGACGTTGTTGTTGTTGTTGTTATTGTTTATTTGACGTTGTTGTTGTTGTTGTTGTTATTGTTTATTTGACATTGTTGTTGTTGTATTTGTTGTTGTTGTTGTTGTTGTTCCTTATTTGACGTTGTTGTTGTTGTTGTTGTTTATTTGACGTTGTTGTTGCTGTTGTTTATTTGACGTTGTTGTTGTTGTTAACTTGACGTTGTTGTTGTTGTTATTATTGTTGTTGTTGTTTATTTGACGTTGTTGTTGTTGTTTATTTGACGTTGTTGTTGTTGTTGTTTATTTGACGTTATTGTTGTTGTTGATGTTGTTGTTGTTATTTATTTGATGTAATTGTTGTTGTTATTTATTTGACGTTGTTAATGTTGTTGACGTTGTTGTATTTGTTGTTTTTGTTGTTTATTTGATGTTGTTGTTGTTGACGTTGTTGGTGTTCTTGTTTATTTGACGTTGTTGTTGTTGTTGTTTATTTGACGTTGTTGTTGTTGTTGTTTATTTGACGTTGTTGTTGTTGTTGTTATTGTTGTTGTTTATTTGACGTTGTTGTTGATGTTTATTTGATATTGTTGTTGTAGTTGTTGTTTATTTGACGTTGTTGTTGTTGTTTATTTAACGTTGTTGTTGTTGTTATTTATTTGACGTTGTTGTTGTTGTTATTGTTTATTTGACGTTGTTGTTGTTGTTGTTTATTTGACGTTGTTATTGTTGTTTATTTGACGTTGTTTTTGTTATTTGACGTTGTTGTTGTTGTATTTGTTGTTGTTGTTGTTCCTTATTTGACGTTGTTGTTATTGTTGTTGTTTATTTGACGTTGTTGTTGCTGTTGTTTATTTGACGTTGTTGTTGTTGTTGTTTATTTGACGTTGTTGTTGTTGTTGTTTATTTGACATTGTTGTTGTTGTTGTTGACATTGTTGTTGTTGTTTATTTAACGTTGTTGTTGTTGTTGTTATTTATTTGACGTTGTTGTTGTTGTTGTTGTTTATTTGACATAGTTGTTGTTGTTGTTGTTTATTTGACGTTGTTGTTGTTGTTGACGTTGTTGGTGTTGTTGTTTATTTGACGTTGTTGTTGTTATTGTTGTTGTTGTTGTTGTTTATTTGACGTTGTTGTTGTTGTTGTTGTTGTTTATTTGACGTTGTTGTTGTTGTTGTTGTTTATTTGACGTTGTTGTTGTTGTTGTTGTTATTGTTTATTTGACGTTGTTGTTGTTTATTTGACGTTGTTATTGTTGTTTATTTGACGTTGTTTTTGTTATTTGACGTTGTTGTTGTTGTTGTATTTGTTGTTGTTGTTGTTTTTGTTCCTTATTTGACGTTGTTGTTGTTGTTGTTTATTTGACGTTTTTGTTGTTGTTGATGTTGTTTTGTTGTTGTTGTTTATTTGATGTTTTTGTTGTTTATTTGACGTTGTTGTTGTTAATGTTTATTTGACATTGTTGTTGTTGTTGACGGTGTTGTTGTTGTTGTTTATTTGACGTTGTTGTTGTTGTTGTTATTGTTTATTTGACGTTGTTGTTGTTGTTGTTGTTATTGTTTATTTGACATTGTTGTTGTTGTATTTGTTGTTGTTGTTGTTGTTGTTCCTTATTTGACGTTGTTGTTGTTGTTGTTGTTTATTTGACGTTGTTGCTGCTGTTGTTTATTTGACGTTGTTGTTGTTGTTAACTTGACGTTGTTGTTGTTGTTATTATTGTTGTTGTTGTTTATTTGACGTTGTTGTTGTTGTTGTTTATTTGACGTTGTTGTTGTTGTTGTTTATTTGACGTTATTGTTGTTGTTGATGTTGTTGTTGTTATTTATTTGATGTAATTGTTGTTGTTATTTATTTGACGTTGTTAATGTTGTTGACGTTGTTGTATTTGTTGTTTTTGTTGTTTATTTGATGTTGTTGTTGTTGACGTTGTTGGTGTTCTTGTTTATTTGACGTTGTTGTTGTTGTTGTTGTTTATTTGACGTTGTTGTTGTTGTTGTTTATTTGACGTTGTTGTTGTTGTTGTTATTGTTGTTGTTTATTTGACGTTGTTGTTGATGTTTATTTGATATTGTTGTTGTAGTTGTTGTTTATTTGACGTTGTTGTTGTTGTTTATTTAACGTTGTTGTTGTTGTTATTTATTTGACGTTGTTGTTATTGTTATTGTTTATTTGACGTTGTTGTTGTTGTTGTTGTTTATTTGACGTTGTTATTGTTGTTTATTTGACGTTGTTTTTGTTATTTGACGTTGTTGTTGTTGTATTTGTTGTTGTTGTTGTTCCTTATTTGACGTTGTTGTTATTGTTGTTGTGTATTTGACGTTGTTGTTGCTGTTGTTTATTTGACGTTGTTGTTGTTGTTGTTTATTTGACGTTGTTGTTGTTGTTGTTTATTTGACATTGTTGTTGTTGTTGACATTGTTGTTGTTGTTTATTTAACGTTGTTGTTGTTGTTGTTATTTATTTGACGTTGTTGTTGTTGTTGTTTATTTGACATAGTTGTTGTTGTTGTTTATTTGACGTTGTTGTTGTTGTTGACGTTGTTGGTGTTGTTGTTTATTTGACGTTGTTGTTGTTATTGTTGTTGTTGTTGTTGTTTATTTGACGTTGTTGTTGTTGTTGTTGTTGTTGTTTATTTGACGTTGTTGTTGTTGTTGTTGTTGTTTATTTGACGTTGTTGTTGTTGTTGTTATTGTTTATTTGACGTTGTTGTTGTTGTTGTTTATTTGACGTTATTATTGTTGTTTATTTGACGTTGTTTTTGTTATTTGACGTTGTTGTTGTTGTTGTATTTGTTGTTGTTGTTGTTTTTGTTCCTTATTTGACGTTGTTGTTGTTGTTGTTTATTTGACGTTTTTGTTGTTGTTGATGTTGTTTTGTTGTTGTTGTTTATTTGATGTTTTTGTTGTTTATTTGACGTTGTTGTTGTTAATGTTTATTTGACATTGTTGTTGTTGTTGTTGTTGTTAATGTTGTTGTTTATTTGACATTGTTGTTGTTGTTGTTGACGTTGTTGTTGTTGTTGTTTATTTGACGTTGTTGTTATTTATTTGACGTTGTTGTTGTTGTTTATTTGACGTTGTTGTTGTTGTTGTTTATTTGACGTTGTTGTTGTTGTTATTGTTTATTTGACGCTGTTGTTGTTGTTTATTTGACGTAGTTGTTGTTGTTGACGTTGTTGTTGTTGTTGTTGTTTATTTGACGTTTTTGTTGTTGTTGATGTTATTGTTGTTTTTGTTGTTGTTTATTTGACGTTGTTGTTGTTATTTATTTGGCGTTGTTGTTTATTTGACGTTGTTGTTGCTGTTGTTATTGTTATTGTTGTTGTTGTTGTTAATTAGACGTTGTTGTTTATTTGACGTTGTTTTTGTCATTGTTTTTGTTGTTTATTTGACGTTGTTGTTGTTTATCTGACGTTGTTGTTGTTGAAGTTGTTGTTGTTGTTGTTTATTTGATGTTGTTGTTGTTGTTGACGTTGTTGTTGTTGTTGTTGACGTTGTTGTATTTGTTGACGTTGTTGTTGTTGTTGTTTATTTGACGTTGTTGTTGTTGTTTATTTGACATTGTTGTTGTTGTTGACGGTGTTGTTGTTGTTGTTTACTTGACATTGTTGTTGTTGTTGTTGACGTTGTTGTTGTTGTTGTTCATTTGACGTTGTTGTTGTTGTTGTTTCTGTTTATTTGACGTTGTTGTTGTTTATTTGATGTTATTGTTGTTGACGTTGTTGTTGTTGTTGTTGTTGATTTGACGTTGTTGTTGTTGTTTATTTGACGTTGTTATTGTTGTTGTTATTGTTGTTGTAGTTTATTTGACGTTGTTGTTGTTGTTGTTGTTGTTTATTTGACGTTGTTATTGTTTATTTGACATTGTTGTTGTAGTTGTTGTTATTTATTTGACGTTGTTATTGTTGTTGTTGTTTATTTGACGTTGTTGTTGTTGTTTATTTGACGTTGTTGTTGTTGTTTATTTGACATTGTTGTTGTTGTTTATTTGACGTTGTTGTTGTTTATTTGACGTTGTTGTTGTTAATGTTTATTTGACATTGTTGTTGTTGTTGACGGTGTTGTTGTTGTTATTTATTTGACGTTGTTGTTGTTGTTGTTGTTGTTGACGTTTTTGTTGTTGTTGTTTATTTGACGTTGTTGTTGTTTATTTGACGTTGTTGTTGTTGTTTATTTGACGTTGTTGTTGTTGACGTTGTTGTCGTTGTTATTGTTTATTTGACGTTGTTGTTGTTGTTTATTTAACGTAGTTGTTGTTGTTGACGTTGTTGTTGTTTTTGTTTATTTGACGTTTTTGTTGTTGTTGTTGATGTTGTTGTTGATGTTGTTGTTGTTTTTGTTGTTGTTTATTTGACGCTGTTGTTGTTGTTGACGGTGTTGTTGTTGTTTATTTGACATTGTTATTGTTGTTGTTGACGTTGTTGTTGTTGTTGTTTATTTGACATTGTTGTTGTTGTTGTTGTTGTTTATTTGACGTTGTTGTTGTTTATTTGGTGTTATTGTTGTTGACGTTGTTGACGTTGTTGTTGTTGTTGTTTATTTGACGTTGTTGTTGTTGTTGTTGTTGTTGTTTATTTGACATAGTTGTTGTTGTTGTTGTTTATTTGACGTTGTTGTTGTTGTTGTTGACGTTGTTGGTGTTGTTGTTTATTTGACGTTATTATTGTTGTTTATTTGATGTTGTTTTTGTTATTTGACGTTGTTGTTGTTGTTGTATTTGTTGTTGTTGTTGTTTTTGTTCCTTATTTGACGTTGTTGTTGTTGTTGTTGTTTATTTGACGTTTTTGTTGTTGTTGATGTTGTTTTGTTGTTGTTGTTTATTTGATGTTTTTGTTGTTTATTTGACGTTGTTGTTGTTAATGTTTATTTGACATTGTTGTTGTTGTTGACGGTGTTGTTGTTGTTGTTTATTTGACATTGTTGTTGTTGTTGTTGTTGACGTTGTTGTTGTTGTTGTTTATTTGACGTTGTTGTTATTTATTTGACGTTGTTGTTGTTGTTTATTTGACGTTGTTGTTGTTGTTGTTTATTTGACGTTGTTGTTGTTGACGTTGTTGTTGTTGTTATTGTTTATTTGACGCTGTTGTTGTTGTTTATTTGACGTAGTTGTTGTTGTTGACGTTGTTGTTGTTGTTGTTTATTTGACGTTTTTGTTGTTGTTGATGTTATTGTTGTTTTTGTTGTTGTTTATTTGACGTTGTTGTTGTTATTTATTTGGCGTTGTTGTTTATTTGACGTTGTTGTTGTTGTTATTGTTATTGTTGTTGTTGTTGTTAATTTGACGTTGTTGTTTATTTGACGTTGTTTTTGTCATTGTTTTTGTTGTTTATTTGACGTTGTTGTTGTTTATCTGACGTTGTTGTTGTTGAAGTTGTTGTTGTTGTTGTTTATTTGATGTTGTTGTTGTTGTTGACGTTGTTGTTGTTGTTGTTGACGTTGTTGTATTTGTTGACGTTGTTGTTGTTGTTGTTTATTTGACGTTGTTGTTGTTGTTTATTTGACATTGTTGTTGTTGTTGACGGTGTTGTTGTTGTTGTTTACTTGACATTGTTGTTGTTGTTGACGTTGTTGTTGTTGTTGTTCATTTGACGTTGTTGTTGTTGTTTCTGTTTATTTGACGTTGTTGTTGTTTATTTGATGTTATTGTTGTTGACGTTGTTGTTGTTGTTGTTGTTGATTTGACGTTGTTGTTGTTGTTTATTTGACGTTGTTATTGTTGTTGTTATTGTTGTTGTAGTTTATTTGACATTGTTGTTGTTGTTGTTGTTTATTTGACGTTGTTATTGTTGTTGTTATTGTTGTTGTAGTTTATTTGACATTGTTGTTGTTGTTGTTTATTTGACGTTGTTATTGTTTATTTGACATTGTTGTTGTAGTTGTTGTTATTTATTTGACGTTGTTATTGTTGTTGTTGTTTATTTGACGTTGTTGTTGTTGTTTATTTGACGTTGTTGTTGTTGTTTATTTGACATTGTTGTTGTTGTTTATTTGACGTTGTTGTTGTTTATTTGACGTTGTTGTTGTTAATGTTTATTTGACATTGTTGTTGTTGTTGACGGTGTTGTTGTTGTTGTTTATTTGACGTTGTTGTTGTTGTTGTTGTTGTTGTTGTTGACGTTTTTGTTGTTGTTGTTTATTTGACGTTGTTGTTGTTGTTTATTTGACGTTGTTGTCGTTGACGTTGTTGTTGTTGTTGTTGTTGTTGTTGTTGTTTATTTGACGTTGTTGTTGTTGTTGACGTTGTTGCTGTTGTTGTTTATTTGACGTTGTTGTTGTTGTTCATTTGACGTAGATGTTGTAGTATTTATTTGACGTTGTTGTTGTTGTTGTTGTTGTTGTTTATTTGACGGTGTTGTTGTAGTTGTTGTTTATTTGACGTTGTTGTTGTTGTTATTTATTTGACGTTGTTGTTGTTGTTGTTTATTTGATGTTGTTGTTGTTGACATTGTTGGTGTTGTTGTTTATTTGACGTTGTTGTTGTTATTGTTGTTGTTGTTGTTGTTTATTTGACGTTGTTGTTATTGTTGTTTATTTGACGTTGTTGTTGTTGTTGTTGTTTATTTGACGTTGTTGTTGTAATTTATTTGACGTTGTTGTTGTTGTTGTTATTGTTTATTTGACGTTGTTGTTGTTGTTGTTGTTATTGTTTATTTGACATTGTTGTTGTTGTATTTGTTGTTGTTGTTGTTGTTGTTCCTTATTTGACGTTGTTGTTGTTGTTGTTGTTTATTTGACGTTGTTGTTGCTGTTGTTTATTTGACGTTGTTGTTGTTGTTAACTTGACGTTGTTGTTGTTGTTATTATTGTTGTTGTTGTTGTTTATTTGACGTTGTTGTTGTTGTTTATTTGACGTTGTTGTTGTTGTTGTTTATTTGACGTTATTGTTGTTGTTGATGTTGTTGTTGTTATTTATTTGATGTAATTCTTGTTGTTATTTATTTGACGTTGTTAATGTTGTTGACGTTGTTGTATTTGTTGTTTTTGTTGTTTATTTGATGTTGTTGTTGTTGACGTTGTTGGTGTTCTTGTTTATTTGACGTTGTTGTTGTTGTTGTTTATTTGACGTTGTTGTTGTTGTTGTTTATTTGACGTTGTTGTTGTTGTTGTTATTGTTGTTGTTTATTTGACGTTGTTGTTGATGTTTATTTGATATTGCTGTTGTAGTTGTTGTTTATTTGACGTTGTTGTTGTTGTTTATTTAACGTTGTTGTTGTTGTTATTTATTTGACGTTGTTGTTATTGTTTATTTGACGTTGTTGTTGTTGTTGTTTATTTGACGTTGTTATTGTTGTTTATTTGACGTTGTTTTTGTTATTTGACGTTGTTGTTGTTGTATTTGTTGTTGTTGTTGTTCCTTATTTGACGTTGTTGTTATTGTTGTTGTTTATTTGACGTTGTTGTTGCTGTTGTTTATTTGACGTTGTTGTTGTTGTTATTTATTTGACGTTGTTGTTGTTGTTGTTTATTTGACATTGTTGTTGTTGTTGACATTGTTGTTGTTGTTTATTTAACGTTGTTGTTGTTGTTGTTATTTATTTGACGTTGTTGTTGTTGTTGTTGTTTATTTGACATAGTTGTTGTTGTTGTTGTTTTTTTGACGTTGTTGTTGTTGTTGACGTTGTTGGTGTTGTTGTTTATTTGACGTTGTTGTTGTTATTGTTGTTGTTGTTGTTGTTTATTTGACGTTGTTGTTGTTGTTGTTGTTGTTTATTTGACGTTGTTGTTGTTGTTGTTGTTTATTTGACGTTGTTGTTGTTGTTGTTGTTATTGTTTATTTGACGTTGTTGTTGTTGTTGTTGTTTATTTGACGTTGTTATTGTTGTTTATTTGACGTTGTTTTTGTTATTTGACGTTGTTGTTGTTGTTGTATTTGTTGTTGTTGTTGTTTTTGTTCCTTATTTGACGTTGTTGTTGTTGTTGTTTATTTGACGTTTTTGTTGTTGTTGATGTTGTTTTGTTGTTGTTGTTTATTTGATGTTTTTGTTGTTTATTTGACGTTGTTGTTGTTAATGTTTATTTGACATTGTTGTTGTTGTTGACGGTGTTGTTGTTGTTGTTTATTTGACGTTGTTGTTGTTGTTGTTGTTATTGTTTATTTGACATTGTTGTTGTTGTATTTGTTGTTGTTGTTGTTGTTCCTTATTTGACGTTGTTGTTGTTGTTGTTGTTTATTTGACGTTGTTGCTGCTGTTGTTTATTTGACGTTGTTGTTGTTGTTAACTTGACGTTGTTGTTGTTGTTATTATTGTTGTTGTTGTTTATTTGACGTTGTTGTTGTTGTTGTTTATTTGACGTTGTTGTTGTTGTTGTTTATTTGACGTTATTGTTGTTGTTGATGTTGTTGTTGTTATTTATTTGATGTAATTGTTGTTGTTATTTATTTGACGTTGTTAATGTTGTTGACGTTGTTGTATTTGTTGTTTTTGTTGTTTAATTGATGTTGTTGTTGTTGACGTTGTTGGTGTTCTTGTTTATTTGACGTTGTTGTTGTTGTTGTTGTTTATTTGACGTTGTTGTTGTTGTTGTTTATTTGACGTTGTTGTTGTTGTTGTTATTGTTGTTGTTTATTTGACGTTGTTGTTGATGTTTATTTGATATTGTTGTTGTAGTTGTTGTTTATTTGACGTTGTTGTTGTTGTTTATTTAACGTTGTTGTTGTTGTTATTTATTTGACGTTGTTGTTATTGTTATTGTTTATTTGACGTTGTTGTTGTTGTTGTTTATTTGACGTTGTTATTGTTGTTTATTTGACGTTGTTTTTGTTATTTGACGTTGTTGTTGTTGTATTTGTTGTTGTTGTTGTTCCTTATTTGACGTTGTTGTTATTGTTGTTGTGTATTTGACGTTGTTGTTGCTGTTGTTTATTTGACGTTGTTGTTGTTGTTGTTTATTTGACGTTGTTGTTGTTGTTGTTTATTTGACATTGTTGTTGTTGTTGACATTGTTGTTGTTGTTTATTTAACGTTGTTGTTGTTGTTGTTATTTATTTGACGTTGTTGTTGTTGTTGTTTATTTGACATAGTTGTTGTTGTTGTTTATTTGACGTTGTTGTTGTTGTTGACGTTGTTGGTGTTGTTGTTTATTTGACGTTGTTGTTGTTATTGTTGTTGTTGTTGTTGTTTATTTGACGTTGTTGTTGTTGTTGTTGTTGTTGTTTATTTGACGTTGTTGTTGTTGTTGTTGTTGTTTATTTGACGTTGTTGTTGTTGTTGTTATTGTTTATTTGACGTTGTTGTTGTTGTTGTTTATTTGACGTTATTATTGTTGTTTATTTGACGTTGTTTTTGTTATTTGACGTTGTTGTTGTTGTTGTATTTGTTGTTGTTGTTGTTTTTGTTCCTTATTTGACGTTGTTGTTGTTGTTGTTTATTTGACGTTTTTGTTGTTGTTGATGTTGTTTTGTTGTTGTTGTTTATTTGATGTTTTTGTTGTTTATTTGACGTTGTTGTTGTTAATGTTTATTTGACATTGTTGTTGTTGTTGTTGTTGTTAATGTTGTTGTTTATTTGACATTGTTGTTGTTGTTGTTGACGTTGTTGTTGTTGTTGTTGTTTATTTGACGTTGTTGTTATTTATTTGACGTTGTTGTTGTTGTTTATTTGACGTTGTTGTTGTTGTTGTTTATTTGACGTTGTTGTTGTTGTTATTGTTTATTTGACGCTGTTGTTGTTGTTTATTTGACGTAGTTGTTGTTGTTGACGTTGTTGTTGTTGTTGTTGTTTATTTGACGTTTTTGTTGTTGTTGATGTTATTGTTGTTTTTGTTGTTGTTTATTTGACGTTGTTGTTGTTATTTATTTGGCGTTGTTGTTTATTTGACGTTGTTGTTGCTGTTGTTATTGTTATTGTTGTTGTTGTTGTTGTTAATTTGACGTTGTTGTTTATTTGACGTTGTTTTTGTCATTGTTTTTGTTGTTTATTTGACGTTGTTGTTGTTTATCTGACGTTGTTGTTGTTGAAGTTGTTGTTGTTGTTGTTTATTTGATGTTGTTGTTGTTGTTGACGTTGTTGTTGTTGTTGTTGACGTTGTTGTATTTGTTGACGTTGTTGTTGTTGTTGTTTATTTGACGTTGTTGTTGTTGTTTATTTGACATTGTTGTTGTTGTTGACGGTGTTGTTGTTGTTGTTTACTTGACATTGTTGTTGTTGTTGACGTTGTTGTTGTTGTTGTTCATTTGACGTTGTTGTTGTTGTTGTTTCTGTTTATTTGACGTTGTTGTTGTTTATTTGATGTTATTGTTGTTGACGTTGTTGTTGTTGTTGTTGTTGTTGATTTGACGTTGTTGTTGTTGTTTATTTGACGTTGTTATTGTTGTTGTTATTGTTGTTGTAGTTTATTTGACGTTGTTGTTGTTGTTGTTGTTGTTTATTTGACGTTGTTATTGTTTATTTGACATTGTTGTTGTAGTTGTTGTTATTTATTTGACGTTGTTATTGTTGTTGTTGTTTATTTGACGTTGTTGTTGTTGTTTATTTGACGTTGTTGTTGTTGTTTATTTGACATTGTTGTTGTTGTTTATTTGACGTTGTTGTTGTTTATTTGACGTTGTTGTTGTTAATGTTTATTTGACATTGTTGTTGTTGTTGACGGTGTTGTTGTTGTTATTTATTTGACGTTGTTGTTGTTGTTGTTGTTGACGTTTTTGTTGTTGTTGTTTATTTGACGTTGTTGTTGTTGTTTATTTGACGTTGTTGTTGTTGTTGTTGTTGTTTATTTGACGTTGTTGTTGTTGACGTTGTTGTCGTTGTTATTGTTTATTTGACGTTGTTGTTGTTGTTTATTTAACGTAGTTGTTGTTGTTGACGTTGTTGTTGTTGTTGTTTATTTGACGTTTTTGTTGTTGTTGTTGATGTTGTTGTTGATGTTGTTGTTGTTTTTGTTGTTGTTTATTTGACGCTGTTGTTGTTGTTGACGGTGTTGTTGTTGTTTATTTGACATTGTTATTGTTGTTGTTGACGTTGTTGTTGTTGTTGTTTATTTGACATTGTTGTTGTTGTTGTTGTTGTTTATTTGACGTTGTTGTTGTTTATTTGGTGTTATTGTTGTTGACGTTGTTGACGTTGTTGTTGTTGTTGTTTATTTGACGTTGTTGTTGTTGTTGTTGTTGTTGTTTATTTGACATAGTTGTTGTTGTTGTTGTTTATTTGACGTTGTTGTTGTTGTTGTTGACGTTGTTGGTGTTGTTGTTTATTTGACGTTGTTGTTGTTATTGTTGTTGTTGTTGTTGTTTATTTGACGTTGTTGTTGTTGTTGTTGTTGTTTATTTGACGTTGTTGTTGTTGTTGTTGTTTATTTGACGTTGTTGTTGTTGTTGTTATTGTTTATTTGACGTTGTTGTTGTTGTTGTTGTTTATTTGACGTTGTTATTGTTGTTTATTTGACGTTGTTTTTGTTATTTGACGTTGTTGTTGTTGTTGTATTTGTTGTTGTTGTTGTTTTTGTTCCTTATTTGACGTTGTTGTTGTTGTTGTTTATTTGACGTTTTTGTTGTTGTTGATGTTGTTTTGTTGTTGTTGTTTATTTGATGTTTTTGTTGTTTATTTGACGTTGTTGTTGTTAATGTTTATTTGACATTGTTGTTGTTGTTGACGGTGTTGTTGTTGTTGTTTATTTGACGTTGTTGTTGTTGTTGTTGTTGTTATTGTTTATTTGACGTTGTTGTTGTTGTTATTGTTTATTTGACATTGTTGTTGTTGTATTTGTTGTTGTTGTTGTTGTTGTTCCTTATTTGACGTTGTTGTTGTTGTTGTTGTTTATTTGACGTTGTTGCTGCTGTTGTTTATTTGACGTTGTTGTTGTTGTTAACTTGACGTTGTTGTTGTTGTTATTATTGTTGTTGTTGTTTATTTGATGTTGTTGTTGTTGTTGTTGTTTATTTGACGTTGTTGTTGTTGTTGTTTATTTGACGTTATTGTTGTTGTTGATGTTGTTGTTGTTATTTATTTGATGTAATTGTTGTTGTTATTTATTTGACGTTGTTAATGTTGTTGACGTTGTTGTATTTGTTGTTTTTGTTGTTTATTTGATGTTGTTGTTGTTGACGTTGTTGGTGTTCTTGTTTATTTGACGTTGTTGTTGTTTATTTGACGTTGTTGTTGTTGTTTATTTGACGTTGTTGTTGTTGTTGTTATTGTTGTTGTTTATTTGACGTTGTTGTTGATGTTTATTTGATATTGTTGTTGTAGTTGTTGTTTATTTGACGTTGTTGTTGTTGTTTATTTAACGTTGTTGTTGTTGTTATTTATTTGACGTTGTTGTTATTGTTATTGTTTATTTGACGTTGTTGTTGTTGTTGTTTATTTGACGTTGTTATTGTTGTTTATTTGACGTTGTTTTTGTTATTTGACGTTGTTGTTGTATTTGTTGTTGTTGTTGTTCCTTATTTGACGTTGTTATTATTGTTGTTGTGTATTTGACGTTGTTGTTGCTGTTGTTTATTTGACGTTGTTGTTGTTGTTGTTTATTTGACGTTGTTGTTGTTGTTGTTTATTTGACATTGTTGTTGTTGTTGACATTGTTGTTGTTGTTTATTTAACGTTGTTGTTGTTGTTATTTATTTGACGTTGTTGTTGTTGTTGTTTATTTGACATAGTTGTTGTTGTTGTTGTTTATTTGACGTTGTTGTTGTTGTTGACGTTGTTGGTGTTGTTGTTTATTTGACGTTGTTGTTGTTATTGTTGTTGTTGTTGTTTATTTGACGTTGTTGTTGTTGTTGTTGTTGTTTATTTGACGTTGTTGTTGTTGTTGTTGTTGTTTATTTGACGTTGTTGTTGTTGTTGTTATTGTTTATTTGACGTTGTTGTTGTTGTTGTTTATTTGACGTTATTATTGTTGTTTATTTGACGTTGTTTTTGTTATTTGACGTTGTTGTTGTTGTTGTATTTGTTGTTGTTGTTGTTTTTGTTCCTTATTTGACGTTGTTGTTGTTGTTGTTTATTTGACGTTTTTGTTGTTGTTGATGTTGTTTTGTTGTTGTTGTTTATTTGATGTTTTTGTTGTTTATTTGACGTTGTTGTTGTTAATGTTTATTTGACATTGTTGTTGTTGTTGACGGTGTTGTTGTTGTTGTTTATTTGACATTGTTGTTGTTGTTGTTGACGTTGTTGTTGTTGTTGTTTATTTGACGTTGTTGTTATTTATTTGACGTTGTTGTTGTTGTTTATTTGACGCTGTTGTTGTTGTTGTTTATTTGACGTTGTTGTTATTGACGTTGTTGTTGTTGTTATTGTTTATTTGACGCTGTTGTTGTTGTTTATTTGACGTAGTTGTTGTTGTTGACGTTGTTGTTGTTGTTGTAGTTGTTGTTTATTTGACGTTTTTGTTGTTGTTGATGTTATTGTTGTTTTTGTTGTTGTTTATTTGACGTTGTTGTTGTTATTTATTTGGCGTTGTTGTTTATTTGACGTTGTTGTTGTTGTTGTTATTGTTATTGTTGTTGTTGTTGTTAATTTGACGTTGTTGTTTATTTGACGTTGTTTTTGTCATTGTTTTTGTTGTTTATTTGACGTTGTTGTTGTTTATCTGACGTTGTTGTTGTTGAAGTTGTTGTTGTTGTTGTTTATTTGATGTTGTTGTTGTTGTTGACGTTGTTGTTGTTGTTGTTGACGTTGTTGTATTTGTTGACGTTGTTGTTGTTGTTGTTGTTTATTTGACGTTGTTGTTGTTGTTTATTTGACATTGTTGTTGTTGTTGACGGTGTTGTTGTTGTTGTTTACTTGACATTGTTGTTGTTGTTGACGTTGTTGTTGTTGTTGTTCATTTGACGTTGTTGTTGTTGTTGTTTCTGTTTATTTGACGTTGTTGTTGTTTATTTGATGTTATTGTTGTTGACGTTGTTGTTGTTGTTGTTGTTGATTTGACGTTGTTGTTGTTGTTTATTTGACGTTGTTATTGTTGTTGTTATTGTTGTTGTAGTTTATTTGACGTTGTTGTTGTTGTTGTTTATTTGACGTTGTTATTGTTTATTTGACATTGTTGTTGTAGTTGTTGTTATTTATTTGACGTTGTTATTGTTGTTGTTGTTTATTTGACGTTGTTGTTGTTGTTTATTTGACGTTGTTGTTGTTGTTTATTTGACATTGTTGTTGTTGTTTATTTGACGTTGTTGTTGTTTATTTGACGTTGTTGTTGTTAATGTTTATTTGACATTGTTGTTGTTGTTGACGGTGTTGTTGTTGTTATTTATTTGACGTTGTTGTTGTTGTTGTTGACGTTTTTGTTGTTGTTGTTTATTTGACGTTGTTGTTGTTGTTTATTTGACGTTGTTGTTGTTGTTGTTGTTGTTTATTTGACGTTGTTGTTGTTGACGTTGTTGTTGTTGTTATTGTTTATTTGACGTTGTTGTTGTTGTTTATTTAACGTAGTTGTTGTTGTTGACGTTGTTGTTGTTGTTGTTTATTTGACGTTTTTGTTGTTGTTGTTGATGTTGTTGTTGATGTTGTTGTTGTTTTTGTTGTTGTTTATTTGACGTTGTTGTTCTTGTTGACGGTGTTGTTGTTGTTTATTTGACATTGTTGTTGTTGTTGTTGTTGACGTTGTTGTTGTTGTTGTTTATTTGACATTGTTGTTGTTGTTGTTGTTGTTGTTTATTTGACGTTGTTGTTGTTTATTTGGTGTTATTGTTGTTGACGTTGTTGACGTTGTTGTTGTTGTTGTTTATTTGACGTTGTTGTTGTTGTTGTTGTTGTTTATTTGACGTAGTTGTTGTTGTTGACGTTGTTGTTGTTTATTTGACGTTTTTGTTGTTGTTGATGTTGTTGTTGTTTATTTGACGTTGTTGTTGTTGTTGTTGATTTGACGTTGTTGTTGTTTATTTGACGTTGTTGTTGTTGTTATTGTTGTTGTTGTTTATTTGACGTTGTTGTTGTTGTTGTTTATTTGACGTTGTTATTGTTTATTTGACGTTGTTATTGTTTATTTGACGTTGTTGTTGTAGTTGTTGTTATTTATTTGACGTTGTTATTGTTATTGTTGTTTATTTGACGTTGTTGTTGTTGTTGTTCTTTATTTGACGTTGTTGTTGTTGTTGTTTATTTGACGTTGTTGTTGTTGTTGTTTATTTGACGTTGTTGTTGTTGTTAATGTTTATTTGACATTGTTGTTGTTGTTGACGGTGTTGTTGTTGTTGTTTATTTGACATTGTTGTTGTTGTTGTTGTTAACGTTGTTGTTGTAGTTTATTTGACGTTGTTGTTGTTGTTTATTTGACATTTTTATTGTTTATTTGATGTTGTTGTTGTTTATTTGACGTTGTTGTTGTTGACGTTGTTGTTGTTGTTATTGTTTATTTGACGTTGTTGTTGTTATTTATTTGATGTAGTTGTCGTTGTTGACGTTGTTGTTGTTGTTGTTTATTTGACGTTTTTGTTGTTCTTGATGTTGTTGTTGTTTTTGTTGTTGTTTATTTGACGTTGTTGTTGTTCTTGATGTTGTTGTTGTTTTTGTTGTTGTTTATTTGACGTTGTTGTTGTTGTTTATTTGACGTTGTTGTTGTTGTTGTTATTGTTATTGTTGTTGTTCTTTATTTGACGTTGTTGTTGTTTTTGTTTATTTGACATTGTTGTTGTTGTTGTTGTTTATTTTTGTCATTGTTTTTGTTGTTTATTTGACGTTGTTGTTGTTGTTGTTTATTTGACGTTGTTGTTGTTGTTGTTATTGTTTATTTGACGTTGTTGTTGTTGTTTATTTGACGTTGTTGTTGTTGTTATTGTTTATTTAACGTTGTTGTTGTTGTTGTTGTTTTTGTTTATTAGACGTTGTTATTGTTGTTTATTTGACGTTGTTTTTGTTATTTAACGTTGTTGTTGTTGTATTTGTTGTTGTTGTTGTTGTTCCTTATTTGACGTTTTTGTTGTTGTTGTTTATTTGACGTTTTTGTTGTTGTTGTTGTTGTTGTATTTGTTGTTGTTGTTGTTGTTCCTTATTTGACGTTGTTGTTGTTGTTTATTTGACATTGTTGTTGCTGTTGTTTATTTATCGTTGTTGTTGTTGTTGTTTATTTGACGTTGTTGTTGTTGTTTATTTGACGTTGTTGTTGTTGTTGACGTTGTTGTTGTTGTTGACGTTGTTATTGTTGTTTATTTAACGTTGTTGTTGTTGTTGTTTATTAGAAGTTGTTGTTGTTGTTTATTTGACATAGTTGTTATTGTTGTTATTGTTGTTGTTGTTGTTTATTTGACGTTGTTGTTGTTGTTGTTGTTGACGTTGTTGGTGTTGTTGTTTATTTGACGTTGTTGTTGTTATTGTTGTTGTTGTTGTTTATTTGACGTTGTTTTTGTTGTTGTTTATTTGACGTTGTTGTTGTTGTTTATTTGATGTTGTTGTTGTTTTTGTTTATTTGACGTTGTTTTTGTTATTTGACGTTGTTGTTGTTGTATTTGTTGTTGTTGTTGTTGTTTCGTTATTTGCCGTTGTTGTTGTTTATTTGACGTTTTTGTTGTTGTTGATATTGTTTTGTTGTTGTTGTTTATTTGACGTTGTTGTTGTTGTTGTTTATTTGACGTTGTTGTTGTTAATGTTTATTTGACATTGTTATTGTTGTTGTTGTTGTTGTTGTTTATTTGACATTGTTGTTGTTGTTGACGTTGTTGTTGTTGTTTCATTGACATTGTTGTTGTTGTTTATTTGACGTTGTTGTTGTTGTTGTTTATTTGACGTTGTTGTTGTTGTTGTTTATTTGACGTTGTTGTTGTTGTTGACGTTGTTGTTGATGTTATTGTTTATTTGACGTTGTTGTTTTTGTTTATTTGACGTAGTTGTTGTTGTTGACGTTGTAGTTGTTGTTGTTTATTTGACGTTTTTGTTGTTGTTGATGTTGTTGTTGTTTTTGTTGTTGTTATTTGACGTTGTTGTTGTTATTTATTTGACGTTGTTGTTGTTTATTTGACGTTGTTGTTGTTATTGTTATTGTTGTAGTTGTTCTTTATTTGACGTTGTTGTTGTTGTTTATTTGACGTTGTTGTTGTTGTTGTTTATTTGACATTGTTGTTTTTGTTGTTGTTTATTTGACGTTGTTGTTGTTGTTTATTTGACGTTGTTGTTGTTGTTGTTTATTTGACGTTGTTGTTGTTGTTGACGTTGTTGTTGTTGTTGTTGTTTATTTGACGTTGTTGTTGTTGTTGACGTTGTTATTGTTGTTGACGTTGTTGTTGTTGTTTATTTCACGTTGTTGTTGTTGTTTACTTGACATTCTTGTTGTTGTTGACGTTGTTGTTGTTGTTGTTGTTTATTTGACGTTGTTGTTGTTGTTGTTTATTTGACGTTGTTGTTGTTTATTTGATGTTATTGTTGTTGACGTTGTTGTTGTTGTTTATTTGACGTTGTTGTTGTTTATTTGATGTTATTGTTGTTGACGTTGTTGTTGTTGTTTATTTGACGTTGTTGTTGTTGTTGTTTATTTGACGTAGTTGTTGTTGTTGACGTTGTTGTTGTTGTTATTTATTTGACGTTTTTCTTGTTGTTGATGTTGTTGTTGTTTATTTGACGTTGTTGTTGTTGTTGAATTGACGTTGTTGTTGTTTATTTGACGTTGTTGTTATTGTTATTGTTGTTGTTGTTTATTTGACGTTGTTGTTGTTTATTTGACGTTGTTATTGTTTATTTGACGTTGTTGTTGTAGTTGTTGTTATTTATTTGACGTTGTTATTGTTGTTGTTGTTTATTTGACGTTGTTGTTGTTGTTTATTTGACGTTGTTGTTGTTGTTGTTGTTTATTTGACGCTGTTGTTGTTGTTGTTGTTTATTTGACGCTGTTGTTATTGTGGTTTATTTGACGTTGTTGTTGTTATTTGACGTTGTTGTTGTTGTTATTATTGTTGTGGTTGTTTATTTGATGTTGTTGTTGTTGTTGTTTATTTGACGTTGTTGTTGTTGTTATTTATTTGACATTGTTGTTGTTGTTGTTGTTGTTTATTTGACGTTGTTTTTGTTGTTTATTTGACGTTGTTGTTGTTGTTGTTTATTTGACGTTGTTGTTGTTGTTTATTTGACGTTGTTGTTATTGATGTTGTTGCTGTTGTTGTTTATTTGACGTTGTTGTTGTTGTTTATTTGACGTTGTTGTTGTTGTTGACGTTGTTGTTGTTGTTATTTATTTGACGTTGTTGTTGTTGTTATTGGCATTGTTGTTGTTGTTGTTTATTTGACGTTGTTGTTGATGTTGTTGTTTATTTGACATTGTTGTTGTTATGGTTTATTTGACGTTGTTGTTGTTTATTTGACGTTGTTGTTGTTATTGTTGTTTATTTGACGTTGTTGTTGTTGACGTTGTTGTTGTTGTTGTTTATTTGACGTTGTTGTTGTTGTTCATTTGACGTAGTTGTTGTTGTTGACGTTGTTGTTGTTGTTGTTGTTATTTATTTGACGTTTTTGTTGTTGTTGATGTTGTTGTTGTTTATTTGACGTTGTTGTTGTTGTTGAATTGACGTTGTTGTTGTTTATTTGACGTTGTTGTTGTTGTTATTGTTGTTGTTGTTTATTTGACGTTGTTGTTGTTGTTTATTTGACGTTGTTATTGTTTATTTGACGTTGTTGTTGTAGTTGTTGTTATTTATTTGACGTTGTTATTGTTGTTGTTGTTTATTTGACGTTGTTGTTGTTGTTTATTTGACGTTGTTGTTGTTGTTGTTTATTTGACGTTGTTGTTGTTGTTGTTGTTGTTTATTTGACGTTGTTGTTGTTGTTGACGTTGTTGTTGTTGTTATTTATTTGACGTTTTTGTTGTTGTTTATTTGACATTGTTGTTGTTGTTTATTTGACGTTGTTGTAGTTGTTGTTTATTTGACGTTGTTGTTGTTGTTGTTTATTTGACGTTATTGTTGTTGTTGATGTTGTTGTTGTTATTTATTTGATGTAATTGTTGTTGATATTTATTTGACGTTGTTAATGTTGTTGACGTTGTTGTATTTGTTGTTTTTGTTGTTTATTTGATGTTGTTGTTGTTGACGTTGTTGGTGTTCTTGTTTATTTGACGTTGTTGTTGTTGTTGTTTATTTGACGTCGTTGTTGTTGTTGTTTATTTGACGTTGTTGTTATTGTTGTTGTTATTGTTGTTGTTTATTTGACGTTGTTGTTGATGTTTATCTGATATTGTTGTTGTAGTTGTTGTTTATTTGACGTTGTTGTTGTTGTTTATTTAACGTTGTTGTTGTTGTTATTTATTTGACGTTGTTGTTATTGTTAATGTTTATTTGACGTTGTTGTTGTTGTTTATTTGACGTTGTTATTGTTGTTTATTTGACGTTGTTTTTGTTATTTGACGTTGTTGTTGTTGTATTTGTTGTTGTTGTTGTTCCTTATTTGACGTTGTTGTTATTGTTGTTGTGTATTTGACGTTGTTGTTGCTGTTGTTTATTTGACGTTGTTGTTGTTGTTTATTTGACGTTGTTGTTGTTGTTGTTTATTTGACATTGTTGTTGTTGTTGACATTGTTGTTGTTGTTGTTTATTTAACGTTGTTGTTGTTGTTGTTATTTATTTGACGTTGTTGTTGTTGTTGTTTATTTGACATAGTTGTTGTTGTTGTTGTTTATTTGACGTTGTTGTTGTTGTTGACGTTGTTGGTGTTGTTGTTTATTTGACGTTGTTGTTGTTATTGTTGTTGTTGTTGTTGTTTATTTGACGTTGTTGTTGTTGTTGTTGTTGTTGTTTATTTGACGTTGTTGTTGTTGTTGTTGTTGTTTATTTGACGTTGTTGTTGTTGTTGTTATTGTTTATTTGACGTTGTTGTTGTTGTTGTTGTTTATTTGACGTTATTATTGTTGTTTATTTGACGTTGTTTTTGTTATTTGACGTTGTTGTTGTTGTTGTTGTTGTTGTTGTTTTTGACGTTGTTGGTGTTGTTGACGTTGTTGCTGTTGTTGTTTATTTGACGTTGTTGTTGTTGTTCATTTGACGTAGATGTTGTTGTATTTATTTGACGTTGTTGTTGTTGTTGTTGTTGTTGTTTATTTGACGGTGTTGTTGTAGTTGTTGTTTATTTGACGTTGTTGTTGTTGTTATTTATTTGACGTTGTTGTTGTTGTTGTTTATTTGATGTTGTTGTTGTTGACATTGTTGGTGTTGTTGTTTATTTGACGTTGTTGTTGTTATTGTTGTTGTTGTTGTTGTTTATTTGACGTTGTTGTTATTGTTGTTTATTTGACGTTGTTGTTGTTGTTGTTGTTTATTTGACGTTGTTGTTGTAATTTATTTGACGTTGTTGTTGTTGTTGTTATTGTTTATTTGACGTTGTTGTTGTTGTTGTTGTTATTGTTTATTTGACATTGTTGTTGTTGTATTTGTTGTTGTTGTTGTTGTTGTTCCTTATTTGACGTTGTTGTTGTTGTTGTTGTTTATTTGACGTTGTTGTTGCTGTTGTTTATTTGACGTTGTTGTTGTTGTTAACTTGACGTTGTTGTTGTTGTTATTATTGTTGTTGTTGTTGTTTATTTGACGTTGTTGTTGTTGTTTATTTAACGTTGTTGTTGTTGTTGTTTATTTGACGTTATTGTTGTTGTTGATGTTGTTGTTGTTATTTATTTGATGTAATTCTTGTTGTTATTTATTTGACGTTGTTAATGTTGTTGACGTTGTTGTATTTGTTGTTTTTGTTGTTTATTTGATGTTGTTGTTGTTGACGTTGTTGGTGTTCTTGTTTATTTGACGTTGTTGTTGTTGTTGTTTATTTGACGTTGTTGTTGTTGTTGTTTATTTGACGTTGTTGTTGTTGTTGTTATTGTTGTTGTTTATTTGACGTTGTTGTTGATGTTTATTTGATATTGTTGTTGTAGTTGTTGTTTATTTGACGTTGTTGTTGTTGTTGAATTGACGTTGTTGTTGTTTATTTGACGTTGTTGTTGTTGTTATTGTTGTTGTTGTTTATTTGACGTTGTTGTTGTTGTTTATTTGACGTTGTTATTGTTTATTTGACGTTGTTGTTGTAGTTGTTGTTATTTATTTGACGTTGTTATTGTTGTTGTTGTTTATTTGACGTTGTTGTTGTTGTTTATTTGACGTTGTTGTTGTTGTTGTTTATTTGACGTTGTTGTTGTTGTTGTTGTTGTTTATTTGACGTTGTTGTTGTTGTTGACGTTGTTGTTGTTGTTATTTATTTGACGTTTTTGTTGTTGTTTATTTGACATTGTTGTTGTTGTTTATTTGACGTTGTTGTTGTTGTTGTTTATTTGACGTTGTTGTTGTTGTTGTTTATTTGACGTTATTGTTGTTGTTGATGTTGTTGTTGTTATTTATTTGATGTAATTGTTGTTGATATTTATTTGACGTTGTTAATGTTGTTGACGTTGTTGTATTTGTTGTTTTTGTTGTTTATTTGATGTTGTTGTTGTTGACGTTGTTGGTGTTCTTGTTTATTTGACGTTGTTGTTGTTGTTGTTTATTTGACGTCGTTGTTGTTGTTGTTTATTTGACGTTGTTGTTGTTGTTGTTGTTATTGTTGTTGTTTATTTGACGTTGTTGTTGATGTTTATCTGATATTGTTGTTGTAGTTGTTGTTTATTTGACGTTGTTGTTGTTGTTTATTTAACGTTGTTGTTGTTGTTATTTATTTGACGTTGTTGTTATTGTTAATGTTTATTTGACGTTGTTGTTGTTGTTTATTTGACGTTGTTATTGTTGTTTATTTGACGTTGTTTTTGTTATTTGACGTTGTTGTTGTTGTATTTGTTGTTGTTGTTGTTCCTTATTTGACGTTGTTGTTATTGTTGTTGTGTATTTGACGTTGTTGTTGCTGTTGTTTATTTGACGTTGTTGTTGTTGTTTATTTGACGTTGTTGTTGTTGTTGTTTATTTGACATTGTTGTTGTTGTTGACATTGTTGTTGTTGTTGTTTATTTAACGTTGTTGTTGTTGTTGTTATTTATTTGACGTTGTTGTTGTTGTTGTTTATTTGACATAGTTGTTGTTGTTGTTGTTTATTTGACGTTGTTGTTGTTGTTGACGTTGTTGGTGTTGTTGTTTATTTGACGTTGTTGTTGTTATTGTTGTTGTTGTTGTTGTTTATTTGACGTTGTTGTTGTTGTTGTTGTTGTTGTTTATTTGACGTTGTTGTTGTTGTTGTTGTTGTTTATTTGACGTTGTTGTTGTTGTTGTTATTGTTTATTTGACGTTGTTGTTGTTGTTGTTGTTTATTTGACGTTATTATTGTTGTTTATTTGACGTTGTTTTTGTTATTTGACGTTGTTGTTGTTGTTGTTGTTGTTGTTGTTTTTGACGTTGTTGGTGTTGTTGACGTTGTTGCTGTTGTTGTTTATTTGACGTTGTTGTTGTTGTTCATTTGACGTAGATGTTGTTGTATTTATTTGACGTTGTTGTTGTTGTTGTTGTTGTTGTTTATTTGACGGTGTTGTTGTAGTTGTTGTTTATTTGACGTTGTTGTTGTTGTTATTTATTTGACGTTGTTGTTGTTGTTGTTTATTTGATGTTGTTGTTGTTGACATTGTTGGTGTTGTTGTTTATTTGACGTTGTTGTTGTTATTGTTGTTGTTGTTGTTGTTTATTTGACGTTGTTGTTATTGTTGTTTATTTGACGTTGTTGTTGTTGTTGTTGTTTATTTGACGTTGTTGTTGTAATTTATTTGACGTTGTTGTTGTTGTTGTTATTGTTTATTTGACGTTGTTGTTGTTGTTGTTGTTATTGTTTATTTGACATTGTTGTTGTTGTATTTGTTGTTGTTGTTGTTGTTGTTCCTTATTTGACGTTGTTGTTGTTGTTGTTGTTTATTTGACGTTGTTGTTGCTGTTGTTTATTTGACGTTGTTGTTGTTGTTAACTTGACGTTGTTGTTGTTGTTATTATTGTTGTTGTTGTTGTTTATTTGACGTTGTTGTTGTTGTTTATTTAACGTTGTTGTTGTTGTTGTTTATTTGACGTTATTGTTGTTGTTGATGTTGTTGTTGTTATTTATTTGATGTAATTCTTGTTGTTATTTATTTGACGTTGTTAATGTTGTTGACGTTGTTGTATTTGTTGTTTTTGTTGTTTATTTGATGTTGTTGTTGTTGACGTTGTTGGTGTTCTTGTTTATTTGACGTTGTTGTTGTTGTTGTTTATTTGACGTTGTTGTTGTTGTTGTTTATTTGACGTTGTTGTTGTTGTTGTTATTGTTGTTGTTTATTTGACGTTGTTGTTGATGTTTATTTGATATTGTTGTTGTAGTTGTTGTTTATTTGACGTTGTTGTTGTTGTTTATTTAACGTTGTTGTTGTTGTTATTTATTTGACGTTGTTGTTGTTGTTATTGTTTATTTGACGTTGTTGTTGTTGTTGTTTATTTGACGTTGTTATTGTTGTTTATTTGACGTTGTTTTTGTTATTTGACGTTGTTGTTGTTGTATTTGTTGTTGTTGTTGTTCCTTATTTGACGTTGTTGTTATTGTTGTTGTTTATTTGACGTTGTTGTTGCTGTTGTTTATTTGACGTTGTTGTTGTTGTTATTTATTTGACGTTGTTGTTGTTGTTGTTTATTTGACATTGTTGTTGTTGTTGACATTGTTGTTGTTGTTTATTTAACGTTGTTGTTGTTGTTGTTATTTATTTGACGTTGTTGTTGTTGTTGTTGTTTATTTGACATAGTTGTTGTTGTTGTTGTTTTTTTGACGTTGTTGTTGTTGTTGACGTTGTTGGTGTTGTTGTTTATTTGACGTTGTTGTTGTTATTGTTGTTGTTGTTGTTGTTTATTTGACGTTGTTGTTGTTGTTGTTGTTGTTTATTTGACGTTGTTGTTGTTGTTGTTGTTTATTTGACGTTGTTGTTGTTGTTGTTGTTATTGTTTATTTGACGTTGTTGTTGTTGTTGTTGTTTATTTGACGTTGTTATTGTTGTTTATTTGACGTTGTTTTTGTTATTTGACGTTGTTGTTGTTGTTGTATTTGTTGTTGTTGTTGTTTTTGTTCCTTATTTGACGTTGTTGTTGTTGTTGTTTATTTGACGTTTTTGTTGTTGTTGATGTTGTTTTGTTGTTGTTGTTTATTTGATGTTTTTGTTGTTTATTTGACGTTGTTGTTGTTAATGTTTATTTGACATTGTTGTTGTTGTTGACGGTGTTGTTGTTGTTGTTTATTTGACGTTGTTGTTGTTGTTGTTATTGTTTATTTGACGTTGTTGTTGTTGTTGTTGTTATTGTTTATTTGACATTGTTGTTGTTGTATTTGTTGTTGTTGTTGTTGTTCCTTATTTGACGTTGTTGTTGTTGTTGTTGTTTATTTGACGTTGTTGCTGCTGTTGTTTATTTGACGTTGTTGTTGTTGTTAACTTGACGTTGTTGTTGTTGTTATTATTGTTGTTGTTGTTTATTTGACGTTGTTGTTGTTGTTGTTTATTTGACGTTGTTGTTGTTGTTGTTTATTTGACGTTATTGTTGTTGTTGATGTTGTTGTTGTTATTTATTTGATGTAATTGTTGTTGTTATTTATTTGACGTTGTTAATGTTGTTGACGTTGTTGTATTTGTTGTTTTTGTTGTTTAATTGATGTTGTTGTTGTTGACGTTGTTGGTGTTCTTGTTTATTTGACGTTGTTGTTGTTGTTGTTGTTTATTTGACGTTGTTGTTGTTGTTGTTTATTTGACGTTGTTGTTGTTGTTGTTATTGTTGTTGTTTATTTGACGTTGTTGTTGATGTTTATTTGATATTGTTGTTGTAGTTGTTGTTTATTTGACGTTGTTGTTGTTGTTTATTTAACGTTGTTGTTGTTGTTATTTATTTGACGTTGTTGTTATTGTTATTGTTTATTTGACGTTGTTGTTGTTGTTGTTTATTTGACGTTGTTATTGTTGTTTATTTGACGTTGTTTTTGTTATTTGACGTTGTTGTTGTTGTATTTGTTGTTGTTGTTGTTCCTTATTTGACGTTGTTGTTATTGTTGTTGTGTATTTGACGTTGTTGTTGCTGTTGTTTATTTGACGTTGTTGTTGTTGTTGTTTATTTGACGTTGTTGTTGTTGTTGTTTATTTGACATTGTTGTTGTTGTTGACATTATTGTTGTTGTTTATTTAACGTTGTTGTTGTTGTTGTTATTTATTTGACGTTGTTGTTGTTGTTGTTTATTTGACATAGTTGTTGTTGTTGTTTATTTGACGTTGTTGTTGTTGTTGACGTTGTTGGTGTTGTTGTTTATTTGACGTTGTTGTTGTTATTGTTGTTGTTGTTGTTGTTTATTTGACGTTGTTGTTGTTGTTGTTGTTGTTGTTTATTTGACGTTGTTGTTGTTGTTGTTGTTTATTTGACGTTGTTGTTGTTGTTATTGTTTATTTGACGTTGTTGTTGTTGTTGTTTATTTGACGTTATTATTGTTGTTTATTTGACGTTGTTTTTGTTATTTGACGTTGTTGTTGTTGTTGTATTTGTTGTTGTTGTTGTTTTTGTTCCTTATTTGACGTTGTTGTTGTTGTTGTTTATTTGACGTTTTTGTTGTTGTTGATGTTGTTTTGTTGTTGTTGTTTATTTGATGTTTTTGTTGTTTATTTGACGTTGTTGTTGTTAATGTTTATTTGACATTGTTGTTGTTGTTGTTGTTGTTAATGTTGTTGTTTATTTGACATTGTTGTTGTTGTTGTTGACGTTGTTGTTGTTGTTGTTTATTTGACGTTGTTGTTATTTATTTGACGTTGTTGTTGTTGTTTATTTGACGTTGTTGTTGTTGTTGTTTATTTGACGTTGTTGTTGTTGTTATTGTTTATTTGACGCTGTTGTTGTTGTTTATTTGACGTAGTTGTTGTTGTTGACGTTGTTGTTGTTGTTGTTGTTTATTTGACGTTTTTGTTGTTGTTGATGTTATTGTTGTTTTTGTTGTTGTTTATTTGACGTTGTTGTTGTTATTTATTTGGCGTTGTTGTTTATTTGACGTTGTTGTTGCTGTTGTTATTGTTATTGTTGTTGTTGTTGTTAATTTGACGTTGTTGTTTATTTGACGTTGTTTTTGTCATTGTTTTTGTTGTTTATTTGACGTTGTTGTTGTTTATCTGACGTTGTTGTTGTTGAAGTTGTTGTTGTTGTTGTTTATTTGATGTTGTTGTTGTTGTTGACGTTGTTGTTGTTGTTGTTGACGTTGTTGTATTTGTTGACGTTGTTGTTGTTGTTGTTTATTTGACGTTGTTGTTGTTGTTTATTTGACATTGTTGTTGTTGTTGACGGTGTTGTTGTTGTTGTTTACTTGACATTGTTGTTGTTGTTGACGTTGTTGTTGTTGTTGTTCATTTGACGTTGTTGTTGTTGTTGTTTCTGTTTATTTGACGTTGTTGTTGTTTATTTGATGTTATTGTTGTTGACGTTGTTGTTGTTGTTGTTGTTGTTGATTTGACGTTGTTGTTGTTGTTTATTTGACGTTGTTATTGTTGTTGTTATTGTTGTTGTAGTTTATTTGACGTTGTTGTTGTTGTTGTTGTTGTTGTTGTTTATTTGACGTTGTTATTGTTTATTTGACATTGTTGTTGTAGTTGTTGTTATTTATTTGACGTTGTTATTGTTGTTGTTGTTTATTTGACGTTGTTGTTGTTGTTTATTTGACGTTGTTGTTGTTGTTTATTTGACATTGTTGTTGTTGTTTATTTGACGTTGTTGTTGTTTATTTGACGTTGTTGTTGTTAATGTTTATTTGACATTGTTGTTGTTGTTGACAGTGTTGTTGTTGTTATTTATTTGACGTTGTTGTTGTTGTTGTTGTTGTTGACGTTTTTGTTGTTGTTGTTTATTTGACGTTGTTGTTGTTGTTTATTTGACGTTGTTGTTGTTGTTGTTGTTGTTTATTTGACGTTGTTGTTGTTGACGTTGTTGTCGTTGTTATTGTTTATTTGACGTTGTTGTTGTTGTTTATTTAACGTAGTTGTTGTTGTTGACGTTTTTGTTGTTGTTGTTGATGTTGTTGTTGATGTTGTTGTTGTTTTTGTTGTTGTTTATTTGACGCTGTTGTTGTTGTTGACGGTGTTGTTGTTGTTTATTTGACATTGTTATTGTTGTTGTTGACGTTGTTGTTGTTGTTGTTTATTTGACATTGTTGTTGTTGTTGTTGTTGTTTATTTGACGTTGTTGTTGTTTATTTGGTGTTATTGTTGTTGACGTTGTTGACGTTGTTGTTGTTGTTGTTTATTTGACGTTGTTGTTGTTGTTGTTGTTGTTGTTTATTTGACATAGTTGTTGTTGTTGTTGTTTATTTGACGTTGTTGTTGTTGTTGTTGACGTTGTTGGTGTTGTTGTTTATTTGACGTTGTTGTTGTTATTGTTGTTGTTGTTGTTGTTTATTTGACGTTGTTGTTGTTGTTGTTGTTGTTTATTTGACGTTGTTGTTGTTGTTGTTGTTTATTTGACGTTGTTGTTGTTGTTGTTATTGTTTATTTGACGTTGTTGTTGTTGTTGTTGTTTATTTGACGTTGTTATTGTTGTTTATTTGACGTTGTTTTTGTTATTTGACGTTGTTGTTGTTGTTGTATTTGTTGTTGTTGTTGTTTTTGTTCCTTATTTGACGTTGTTGTTGTTGTTGTTTATTTGACGTTTTTGTTGTTGTTGATGTTGTTTTGTTGTTGTTGTTTATTTGATGTTTTTGTTGTTTATTTGACGTTGTTGTTGTTAATGTTTATTTGACATTGTTGTTGTTGTTGACGGTGTTGTTGTTGTTTATTTGACGTTGTTGTTGTTGTTGTTGTTGTTGTTATTGTTTATTTGACGTTGTTGTTGTTGTTATTGTTTATTTTACATTGTTGTTGTTGTATTTGTTGTTGTTGTTGTTGTTGTTCCTTATTTGACGTTGTTGTTGTTGTTGTTGTTTATTTGACGTTGTTGCTGCTGTTGTTTATTTGACGTTGTTGTTGTTGTTAACTTGACGTTGTTGTTGTTGTTATTATTGTTGTTGTTGTTTATTTGATGTTGTTGTTGTTGTTGTTGTTTATTTGACGTTGTTGTTGTTGTTGTTTATTTGACGTTATTGTTGTTGTTGATGTTGTTGTTGTTATTTATTTGATGTAATTGTTGTTGTTATTTATTTGACGTTGTTAATGTTGTTGACGTTGTTGTATTTGTTGTTTTTGTTGTTTATTTGATGTTGTTGTTGTTGACGTTGTTGGTGTTCTTGTTTATTTGACGTTGTTGTTGTTTATTTGACGTTGTTGTTGTTGTTTATTTGACGTTGTTGTTGTTGTTGTTATTGTTGTTGTTTATTTGACGTTGTTGTTGATGTTTATTTGATATTGTTGTTGTAGTTGTTGTTTATTTGACGTTGTTGTTGTTGTTTATTTAACGTTGTTGTTGTTGTTATTTATTTGACGTTGTTGTTATTGTTATTGTTTATTTGACGTTGTTGTTGTTGTTGTTTATTTGACGTTGTTATTGTTGTTTATTTGACGTTGTTTTTGTTATTTGACGTTGTTGTTGTATTTGTTGTTGTTGTTGTTCCTTATTTGACGTTGTTGTTATTGTTGTTGTGTATTTGACGTTGTTGTTGCTGTTGTTTATTTGACGTTGTTGTTGTTGTTGTTTATTTGACGTTGTTGTTGTTGTTGTTTATTTGACATTGTTGTTGTTGTTGACATTGTTGTTGTTGTTTATTTAACGTTGTTGTTGTTGTTATTTATTTGACGTTGTTGTTGTTGTTGTTTATTTGACATAGTTGTTGTTGTTGTTGTTTATTTGACGTTGTTGTTGTTGTTGACGTTGTTGGTGTTGTTGTTTATTTGACGTTGTTGTTGTTATTGTTGTTGTTGTTGTTTATTTGACGTTGTTGTTGTTGTTGTTGTTGTTTATTTGACGTTGTTGTTGTTGTTGTTGTTGTTTATTTGACGTTGTTGTTGTTGTTGTTATTGTTTATTTGACGTTGTTGTTGTTGTTGTTGTTTATTTGACGTTATTATTGTTGTTTATTTGACGTTGTTTTTGTTATTTGACGTTGTTGTTGTTGTTGTATTTGTTGTTGTTGTTGTTTTTGTTCCTTATTTGACGTTGTTGTTGTTGTTGTTTATTTGACGTTTTTGTTGTTGTTGATGTTGTTTTGTTGTTGTTGTTTATTTGATGTTTTTGTTGTTTATTTGACGTTGTTGTTGTTAATGTTTATTTGACATTGTTGTTGTTGTTGACGGTGTTGTTGTTGTTGTTTATTTGACATTGTTGTTGTTGTTGTTGTTGACGTTGTTGTTGTTGTTGTTGTTGTTGTTGACGTTGTTGTTGTTGTTGTTTATTTGACGTTGTTGTTATTTATTTGACGTTGTTGTTGTTGTTTATTTGACGCTGTTGTTGTTGTTGTTTATTTGACGTTGTTGTTATTGACGTTGTTGTTGTTGTTATTGTTTATTTGACGCTGTTGTTGTTGTTTATTTGACGTAGTTGTTGTTGTTGACGTTGTTGTTGTTGTTGTAGTTGTTGTTTATTTGACGTTTTTGTTGTTGTTGATGTTATTGTTGTTTTTGTTGTTGTTTATTTGACGTTGTTGTTGTTATTTATTTGGCGTTGTTGTTTATTTGACGTTGTTGTTGTTGTTGTTATTGTTATTGTTGTTGTTGTTGTTAATTTGACGTTGTTGTTTATTTGACGTTGTTTTTGTCATTGTTTTTGTTGTTTATTTGACGTTGTTGTTGTTTATCTGACGTTGTTGTTGTTGAAGTTGTTGTTGTTGTTGTTTATTTGATGTTGTTGTTGTTGTTGACGTTGTTGTTGTTGTTGTTGACGTTGTTGTATTTGTTGACGTTGTTGTTGTTGTTGTTGTTTATTTGACGTTGTTGTTGTTGTTTATTTGACATTGTTGTTGTTGTTGACGGTGTTGTTGTTGTTGTTTACTTGACATTGTTGTTGTTGTTGACGTTGTTGTTGTTGTTGTTCATTTGACGTTGTTGTTGTTGTTGTTTCTGTTTATTTGACGTTGTTGTTGTTTATTTGATGTTATTGTTGTTGACGTTGTTGTTGTTGTTGTTGTTGATTTGACGTTGTTGTTGTTGTTTATTTGACGTTGTTATTGTTGTTGTTATTGTTGTTGTAGTTTATTTGACGTTGTTGTTGTTGTTGTTTATTTGACGTTGTTATTGTTTATTTGACATTGTTGTTGTAGTTGTTGTTATTTATTTGACGTTGTTATTGTTGTTGTTGTTTATTTGACGTTGTTGTTGTTGTTTATTTGACGTTGTTGTTGTTGTTTATTTGACATTGTTGTTGTTGTTTATTTGACGTTGTTGTTGTTTATTTGACGTTGTTGTTGTTAATGTTTATTTGACATTGTTGTTGTTGTTGACGGTGTTGTTGTTGTTATTTATTTGACGTTGTTGTTGTTGTTGTTGACGTTTTTGTTGTTGTTGTTGTTTATTTGACGTTGTTGTTGTTGTTTATTTGACGTTGTTGTTGTTGTTGTTGTTGTTTATTTGACGTTGTTGTTGTTGACGTTGTTGTTGTTGTTATTGTTTATTTGACGTTGTTGTTGTTGTTTATTTAACGTAGTTGTTGTTGTTGACGTTGTTGTTGTTGTTGTTTATTTGACGTTTTTGTTGTTGTTGTTGATGTTGTTGTTGATGTTGTTGTTGTTTTTGTTGTTGTTTATTTGACGTTGTTGTTGTTGTTGACGGTGTTGTTGTTGTTTATTTGACATTGTTGTTGTTGTTGTTGACGTTGTTGTTGTTGTTGTTTATTTGACATTGTTGTTGTTGTTGTTGTTGTTTATTTGACGTTGTTGTTGTTTATTTGGTGTTATTGTTGTTGACGCTGTTGACGTTGTTGTTGTTGTTGTTTATTTGACGTTGTTGTTGTTGTTGTTGTTGTTGTTTATTTGACGTAGTTGTTGTTGTTGACGTTGTTGTTGTTTATTTGACGTTTTTGTTGTTGTTGATGTTGTTGTTGTTTATTTGACGTTGTTGTTGTTGTTATTGATTTGACGTTGTTGTTGTTTATTTGACGTTGTTGTTGTTGTTATTGTTGTTGTTGTTTATTTGACGTTGTTGTTGTTGTTTATTTGACGTTGTTATTGTTTATTTGACGTTGTTATTGTTTATTTGACGTTGTTGTTGTAGTTGTTGTTATTTATTTGACGTTGTTATTGTTATTGTTGTTTATTTGACGTTGTTGTTGTTGTTGTTCTTTATTTGACGTTGTTGTTGTTGTTGTTTATTTGACGTTGTTGTTGTTGTTGTTTATTTGACGTTGTTGTTGTTGTTAATGTTTATTTGACATTGTTGTTGTTGTTGACGGTGTTGTTGTTGTTGTTTATTTGACATTGTTGTTGTTGTTGTTGTTAACGTTGTTGTTGTAGTTTATTTGACGTTGTTGTTGTTGTTTATTTGACATTTTTATTGTTTATTTGATGTTGTTGTTGTTTATTTGACGTTGTTGTTGTTGACGTTGTTGTTGTTGTTATTGTTTATTTGACGTTGTTGTTGTTATTTATTTGATGTAGTTGTCGTTGTTGACGTTGTTGTTGTTGTTGTTTATTTGACGTTTTTGTTGTTCTTGATGTTGTTGTTGTTTTTGTTGTTGTTTATTTGACGTTGTTGTTGTTCTTGATGTTGTTGTTGTTTTTGTTGTTGTTTATTTGACGTTGTTGTTGTTGTTTATTTGACGTTGTTGTTGTTGTTGTTATTGTTATTGTTGTTGTTCTTTATTTGACGTTGTTGTTGTTTTTGTTTATTTGACATTGTTGTTGTTGTTGTTGTTTATTTTTGTCATTGTTTTTGTTGTTTATTTGACGTTGTTGTTGTTGTTGTTTATTTGACGTTGTTGTTGTTGTTGTTATTGTTTATTTGACGTTGTTGTTGTTGTTTATTTGACGTTGTTGTTGTTGTTATTGTTTATTTAACGTTGTTGTTGTTGTTGTTGTTTTTGTTTATTAGACGTTGTTATTGTTGTTTATTTGACGTTGTTTTTGTTATTTAACGTTGTTGTTGTTGTATTTGTTGTTGTTGTTGTTGTTCCTTATTTGACGTTTTTGTTGTTGTTGTTTATTTGACGTTTTTGTTGTTGTTGTTGTTGTTGTATTTGTTGTTGTTGTTGTTGTTCCTTATTTGACGTTGTTGTTGTTGTTTATTTGACATTGTTGTTGCTGTTGTTTATTTATCGTTGTTGTTGTTGTTGTTTATTTGACGTTGTTGTTGTTGTTTATTTGACGTTGTTGTTGTTGTTGACGTTGTTGTTGTTGTTGACGTTGTTATTGTTGTTTATTTAACGTTGTTGTTGTTGTTGTTTATTAGAAGTTGTTGTTGTTGTTTATTTGACATAGTTGTTATTGTTGTTATTGTTGTTGTTGTTGTTTATTTGACGTTGTTGTTGTTGTTGTTGTTGACGTTGTTGGTGTTGTTGTTTATTTGACGTTGTTGTTGTTATTGTTGTTGTTGTTGTTTATTTGACGTTGTTTTTGTTGTTGTTTATTTGACGTTGTTGTTGTTGTTTATTTGATGTTGTTGTTGTTTTTGTTTATTTGACGTTGTTTTTGTTATTTGACGTTGTTGTTGTTGTATTTGTTGTTGTTGTTGTTGTTTCGTTATTTGCCGTTGTTGTTGTTTATTTGACGTTTTTGTTGTTGTTGATATTGTTTTGTTGTTGTTGTTTATTTGACGTTGTTGTTGTTGTTGTTTATTTGACGTTGTTGTTGTTAATGTTTATTTGACATTGTTATTGTTGTTGTTGTTGTTGTTGTTTATTTGACATTGTTGTTGTTGTTGACGTTGTTGTTGTTGTTTCATTGACATTGTTGTTGTTGTTTATTTGACGTTGTTGTTGTTGTTGTTTATTTGACGTTGTTGTTGTTGTTGTTTATTTGACGTTGTTGTTGTTGTTGACGTTGTTGTTGATGTTATTGTTTATTTGACGTTGTTGTTTTTGTTTATTTGACGTAGTTGTTGTTGTTGACGTTGTAGTTGTTGTTGTTTATTTGACGTTTTTGTTGTTGTTGATGTTGTTGTTGTTTTTGTTGTTGTTATTTGACGTTGTTGTTGTTATTTATTTGACGTTGTTGTTGTTTATTTGACGTTGTTGTTGTTATTGTTATTGTTGTAGTTGTTCTTTATTTGACGTTGTTGTTGTTGTTTATTTGACGTTGTTGTTGTTGTTGTTTATTTGACATTGTTGTTTTTGTTGTTGTTTATTTGACGTTGTTGTTGTTGTTTATTTGACGTTGTTGTTGTTGTTGTTTATTTGACGTTGTTGTTGTTGTTGACGTTGTTGTTGTTGTTGTTGTTTATTTGACGTTGTTGTTGTTGTTGACGTTGTTATTGTTGTTGACGTTGTTGTTGTTGTTTATTTCACGTTGTTGTTGTTGTTTACTTGACATTCTTGTTGTTGTTGACGTTGTTGTTGTTGTTGTTGTTGTTTATTTGACGTTGTTGTTGTTGTTGTTTATTTGACGTTGTTGTTGTTTATTTGATGTTATTGTTGTTGACGTTGTTGTTGTTGTTTATTTGACGTTGTTGTTGTTTATTTGATGTTATTGTTGTTGACGTTGTTGTTGTTGTTTATTTGACGTTGTTGTTGTTGTTGTTTATTTGACGTAGTTGTTGTTGTTGACGTTGTTGTTGTTGTTATTTATTTGACGTTTTTCTTGTTGTTGATGTTGTTGTTGTTTATTTGACGTTGTTGTTGTTGTTGAATTGACGTTGTTGTTGTTTATTTGACGTTGTTGTTATTGTTATTGTTGTTGTTGTTTATTTGACGTTGTTGTTGTTTATTTGACGTTGTTATTGTTTATTTGACGTTGTTGTTGTAGTTGTTGTTATTTATTTGACGTTGTTATTGTTGTTGTTGTTTATTTGACGTTGTTGTTGTTGTTTATTTGACGTTGTTGTTGTTGTTGTTTATTTGACGCTGTTGTTGTTGTTGTTGTTTATTTGACGCTGTTGTTATTGTGGTTTATTTGACGTTGTTGTTGTTATTTGACGTTGTTGTTGTTGTTATTATTGTTGTGGTTGTTTATTTGATGTTGTTGTTGTTGTTGTTTATTTGACGTTGTTGTTGTTGTTATTTATTTGACATTGTTGTTGTTGTTGTTGTTGTTTATTTGACGTTGTTTTTGTTGTTTATTTGACGTTGTTGTTGTTGTTGTTTATTTGACGTTGTTGTTGTTGTTTATTTGACGTTGTTGTTATTGATGTTGTTGCTGTTGTTGTTTATTTGACGTTGTTGTTGTTGTTTATTTGACGTTGTTGTTGTTGTTGACGTTGTTGTTGTTGTTATTTATTTGACGTTGTTGTTGTTGTTATTGGCATTGTTGTTGTTGTTGTTTATTTGACGTTGTTGTTGATGTTGTTGTTTATTTGACATTGTTGTTGTTATGGTTTATTTGACGTTGTTGTTGTTTATTTGACGTTGTTGTTGTTATTGTTGTTTATTTGACGTTGTTGTTGTTGACGTTGTTGTTGTTGTTGTTTATTTGACGTTGTTGTTGTTGTTCATTTGACGTAGTTGTTGTTGTTGACGTTGTTGTTGTTGTTGTTGTTATTTATTTGACGTTTTTGTTGTTGTTGATGTTGTTGTTGTTTATTTGACGTTGTTGTTGTTGTTGAATTGACGTTGTTGTTGTTTATTTGACGTTGTTGTTGTTGTTATTGTTGTTGTTGTTTATTTGACGTTGTTGTTGTTGTTTATTTGACGTTGTTATTGTTTATTTGACGTTGTTGTTGTAGTTGTTGTTATTTATTTGACGTTGTTATTGTTGTTGTTGTTTATTTGACGTTGTTGTTGTTGTTTATTTGACGTTGTTGTTGTTGTTGTTTATTTGACGTTGTTGTTGTTGTTGTTGTTGTTTATTTGACGTTGTTGTTGTTGTTGACGTTGTTGTTGTTGTTATTTATTTGACGTTTTTGTTGTTGTTTATTTGACATTGTTGTTGTTGTTTATTTGACGTTGTTGTTGTTGTTGTTTATTTGACGTTGTTGTTGTTGTTGTTTATTTGACGTTATTGTTGTTGTTGATGTTGTTGTTGTTATTTATTTGATGTAATTGTTGTTGATATTTATTTGACGTTGTTAATGTTGTTGACGTTGTTGTATTTGTTGTTTTTGTTGTTTATTTGATGTTGTTGTTGTTGACGTTGTTGGTGTTCTTGTTTATTTGACGTTGTTGTTGTTGTTGTTTATTTGACGTTGTTGTTGTTGTTGTTTATTTGACGTTGTTGTTGTTGTTGTTATTGTTGTTGTTTATTTGACGTTGTTGTTGATGTTTATCTGATATTGTTGTTGTAGTTGTTGTTTATTTGACGTTGTTGTTGTTGTTTATTTAACGTTGTTGTTGTTGTTATTTATTTGACGTTGTTGTTATTGTTAATGTTTATTTGACGTTGTTGTTGTTGTTTATTTGACGTTGTTATTGTTGTTTATTTGACGTTGTTTTTGTTATTTGACGTTGTTGTTGTTGTATTTGTTGTTGTTGTTGTTCCTTATTTGACGTTGTTGTTATTGTTGTTGTGTATTTGACGTTGTTGTTGCTGTTGTTTATTTGACGTTGTTGTTGTTGTTTATTTGACGTTGTTGTTGTTGTTGTTTATTTGACATTGTTGTTGTTGTTGACATTGTTGTTGTTGTTTATTTAACGTTGTTGTTGTTGTTGTTATTTATTTGACGTTGTTGTTGTTGTTGTTTATTTGACATAGTTGTTGTTGTTGTTGTTTATTTGACGTTGTTGTTGTTGTTGACGTTGTTGGTGTTGTTGTTTATTTGACGTTGTTGTTGTTATTGTTGTTGTTGTTGTTGTTTATTTGACGTTGTTGTTGTTGTTGTTGTTGTTGTTTATTTGACGTTGTTGTTGTTGTTGTTGTTGTTTATTTGACGTTGTTGTTGTTGTTGTTATTGTTTATTTGACGTTGTTGTTGTTGTTGTTGTTTATTTGACGTTATTATTGTTGTTTATTTGACGTTGTTTTTGTTATTTGACGTTGTTGTTGTTGTTGTATTTGTTGTTGTTGTTGTTTTTGTTCCTTATTTGACGTTGTTGTTGTTGTTGTTTATTTTTACGTTTTTGTTGTTGTTGATGTTGTTTTGTTGTTGTTGTTTATTTGATGTTTTTGTTGTTTATTTGACGTTGTTGTTGTTAATGTTTATTTGACATTGTTGTTGTTGTTGACGGTGTTGTTGTTGTTGTTTATTTGACATTGTTGTTGTTGTTGTTGACGTTGTTGTTGTTGTTGTTGTTTATTTGACGTTGTTGTTATTTATTTGACGTTGTTGTTGTTGTTTATTTGACGTTGTTGTTGTTGTTGTTTATTTGACGTTGTTGTTGTTGACGTTGTTGTTGTTGTTATTGTTTATTTGACGCTGTTGTTGTTGTTGTTTATTTGACGTAGTTGTTGTTGTTGACGTTGTTGTTGTTGTTGTTGTTGTTTATTTGACGTTTTTGTTGTTGTTGATGTTATTGTTGTTTTTGTTGTTGTTTATTTGACGTTGTTGTTGTTATTTATTTGGCGTTGTTGTTTATTTGACGTTGTTGTTGTTGTTGTTATTGTTATTGTTGTTGTTGTTGTTAATTTGACGTTGTTGTTTATTTGACGTTGTTTTTCTCATTGTTTTTGTTGTTTATTTGACGTTGTTGTTGTTTATCTGACGTTGTTGTTGTTGAAGTTGTTGTTGTTGTTGTTTATTTGATGTTGTTGTTGTTGTTGACGTTGTTGTTGTTGTTGTTGACGTTGTTGTATTTGTTGACGTTGTTGTTGTTGTTGTTTATTTGACGTTGTTGTTGTTGTATATTTGACACTGTTGTTGTTGTTGACGGTGTTGTTGTTGTTGTTTACTTGACATTGTTGTTGTTGTTGACGTTGTTGTTGTTGTTGTTCATTTGACGTTGTTGTTGTTGTTGTTTCTGTTTATTTGACGTTGTTGTTGTTTATTTGATGTTATTGTTGTTGACGTTGTTGTTGTTGTTGTTGTTGATTTGACATTGTTGTTGTTGTTGTTTATTTGACGTTGTTATTGTTGTTGTTATTGTTGTTGTAGTTTATTTGACGTTGTTGTTGTTGTTGTTGTTTATTTGACGTTGTTATTGTTTATTTGACATTGTTGTTGTAGTTGTTGTTATTTATTTGACGTTGTTATTGTTGTTGTTGTTTATTTGACGTTGTTGTTGTTGTTTATTTGACGTTGTTGTTGTTGTTTATTTGACATTGTTGTTGTTGTTTATTTGACGTTGTTGTTGTTTATTTGACGTTGTTGTTGTTAATGTTTATTTGACATTGTTGTTGTTGTTGACGGTGTTGTTGTTGTTATTTATTTGACGTTGTTGTTGTTGTTGTTGTTGTTGACGTTTTTGTTGTTGTTGTTTATTTGACGTTGTTGTTGTTGTTTATTTGACGTTGTTGTTGTTGTTGTTGTTGTTTATTTGACGTTGTTGTTGTTGACGTTGTTGTTGTTGTTATTGTTTATTTGACGTTGTTGTTGTTGTTTATTTAACGTAGTTGTTGTTGTTGACGTTGTTGTTGTTGTTGTTTATTTGACGTTTTTGTTGTTGTTGTTGTTGATGTTGTTGTTGATGTTGTTGTTGTTTTTGTTGTTGTTTATTTGACGTTGTTGTTGTTGTTGACGGTGTTGTTGTTGTTGTTGACGTTGTTGTTGTTGTTGTTTATTTGACATTGTTGTTGTTGTTGTTTATTTGACGTTGTTGTTGTTTATTTGGTGTTATTGTTGTTGACGTTGTTGACGTTGTTGTTGTTGTTGTTTATTTGACGTTGTTGTTGTTGTTGTTGTTGTTTATTTGACATAGTTGTTGTTGTTGTTGTTTATTTGACGTTGTTGTTGTTGTTGACGTTGTTGGTGTTGTTGTTTATTTGACGTTGTTGTTGTTATTGTTGTTGTTGTTGTTGTTTATTTGACGTTGTTGTTGTTGTTGTTGTTTATTTGACGTTGTTGTTGTTGTTGTTGTTGTTTATTTGACGTTGTTGTTGTTGTTGTTGTTATTGTTTATTTGACGTTGTTGTTGTTGTTGTTGTTTATTTGACGTTGTTATTGTTGTTTATTTGATGTTGTTTTTGTTATTTGACGTTGTTGTTGTTGTTGTATTTGTTGTTGTTGTATTTGTTGTTGTTGTTGTTTTTGTTCCTTATTTGACGTTGTTGTTGTTGTTGTTTATTTGACGTTTTTGTTGTTGTTGATGTTGTTTTGTTGTTGTTGTTTATTTGATGTTTTTGTTGTTTATTTGACGTTGTTGTTGTTAATGTTTATTTGACATTTTTGTTGTTGTTGACGGTGTTGTTGTTGTTGTTTATTTGACGTTGTTGTTGTTGTTGTTATTGTTTATTTGACGTTGTTGTTGTTGTTGTTGTTGTTGTTATTGTTTATTTGACATTGTTGTTGTTGTATTTGTTGTTGTTGTTGTTGTTGTTCCTTATTTGACGTTGTTGTTGTTGTTGTTGTTGTTTATTTGACGTTGTTGCTGCTGTTGTTTATTTGACGTTGTTGTTGTTGTTAACTTGACGTTGTTGTTGTTGTTATTATTGTTGTTGTTGTTTATTTGACGTTGTTGTTGTTGTTGTTTATTTGACGTTGTTGTTGTTGTTGTTTATTTGACGTTATTGTTGTTGTTGATGTTGTTGTTGTTATTTATTTGATGTAATTGTTGTTGTTATTTATTTGACGTTGTTAATGTTGTTGACGTTGTTGTATTTGTTGTTTTTGTTGTTTATTTGATGTTGTTGTTGTTGACGTTGTTGGTGTTCTTGTTTATTTGACGTTGTTGTTGTTGTTGTTGTTGTTTATTTGACGTTGTTGTTGTTGTTGTTTATTTGACGTTGTTGTTGTTGTTGTTGTTATTGTTGTTGTTTATTTGACGTTGTTGTTGATGTTTATTTGATATTGTTGTTGTAGTTGTTGTTTATTTGACGTTGTTGTTGTTGTTTATTTAACGTTGTTGTTGTTGTTATTTATTTGACGTTGTTGTTATTGTTATTGTTTATTTGACGTTGTTGTCGTTGTTGTTGTTTATTTGACGTTGTTATTGTTGTTTATTTGACGTTGTTTTTGTTATTTGACGTTGTTGTTGTTGTATTTGTTGTTGTTGTTGTTCCTTATTTGACGTTGTTGTTATTGTTGTTGTGTATTTGACGTTGTTGTTGCTGTTGTTTATTTGACGTTGTTGTTGTTGTTGTTTATTTGACGTTGTTGTTGTTGTTGTTTATTTGACATTGTTGTTGTTGTTGACATTGTTGTTGTTGTTTATTTAACGTTGTTGTTGTTGTTGTTATTTATTTGACGTTGTTGTTGTTGTTGTTTATTTGACATAGTTGTTGTTGTTGTTGTTTATTTGACGTTGTTGTTGTTGTTGACGTTGTTGGTGTTGTTGTTTATTTGACGTTGTTGTTGTTATTGTTGTTGTTGTTGTTGTTTATTTGACGTTGTTGTTGTTGTTGTTGTTTATTTGACGTTGTTGTTGTTGTTGTTGTTTATTTGACGTTGTTGTTGTTGTTGTTATTGTTTATTTGACGTTGTTGTTGTTGTTGTTGTTTATTTGACGTTATTATTGTTGTTTATTTGACGTTGTTTTTGTTATTTGACGTTGTTGTTGTTGTTGTATTTGTTGTTGTTGTTGTTTTTGTTCCTTATTTGACGTTGTTGTTGTTGTTGTTGTTTATTTGACGTTTTTGTTGTTGTTGATGTTGTTTTGTTGTTGTTGTTTATTTGATGTTTTTGTTGTTTATTTGACGTTGTTGTTGTTAATGTTTATTTGACATTGTTGTTGTTGTTGACGGTGTTGTTGTTGTTGTTTATTTAACATTGTTGTTGTTGTTTTTTATTTGACGTTGTTGTTATTTATTTGACGTTGTTGTTGTTGTTTATTTGACGTTGTTGTTGTTGTTGTTTATTTGACGTTGTTGTTGTTGACGTTGTTGTTGTTGTTATTGTTTATTTGACGCTGTTGTTGTTGTTTATTTGACGTAGTTATTGTTGTTGACGTTGTTGTTGTTGTTGTTGTTGTTTATTTGACGTTTTTGTTGTTGTTGATGTTATTGTTGTTTTTGTTGTTGTTTATTTGACGTTGTTGTTGTTATTTATTTGGCGTTGTTGTTTATTTGACGTTGTTGTTGTTGTTGTTGTTATTGTTATTGTTGTTGTTGTTGTTAATTTGACGTTGTTGTTTATTTGACGTTGTTTTTGTCATTGTTTTTGTTGTTTATTTGACGTTGTTGTTGTTTATCTGACGTTGTTGTTGTTGAAGTTGTTGTTGTTGTTGTTTATTTGATGTTGTTGTTGTTGTTGACGTTGTTGTTGTTGTTGTTGACGTTGTTGTATTTGTTGACGTTGTTGTTGTTGTTGTTGTTGTTGTTTATTTGACGTTGTTGTTGTTGTTTATTTGACATTGTTGTTGTTGTTGACGGTGTTGTTGTTGTTGTTTACTTGACATTGTTGTTGTTGTTGACGTTGTTGTTGTTGTTGTTCATTTGACGTTGTTGTTGTTGTTGTTTCTGTTTATTTGACGTTGTTGTTGTTTATTTGATGTTATTGTTGTTGACGTTGTTGTTGTTGTTGTTGTTGATTTGACGTTGTTGTTGTTGTTTATTTGACGTTGTTATTGTTGTTGTTATTGTTGTTGTAGTTTATTTGACGTTGTTGTTGTTGTTTATTTGACGTTGTTATTGTTTATTTGACATTGTTGTTGTAGTTGTTGTTATTTATTTGACGTTGTTATTGTTGTTGTTGTTTATTTGACGTTGTTGTTGTTGTTTATTTGACGTTGTTGTTGTTGTTTATTTGACATTGTTGTTGTTGTTTATTTGACGTTGTTGTTGTTTATTTGACGTTGTTGTTGTTAATGTTTATTTGACATTGTTGTTGTTGTTGACGGTGTTGTTGTTGTTATTTATTTGACGTTGTTGTTGTTGTTGTTGTTGACGTTTTTGTTGTTGTTGTTTATTTGACGTTGTTGTTGTTGTTTATTTGACGTTGTTGTTGTTGTTGTTGTTTATTTGACGTTGTTGTTGTTGACGTTGTTGTTGTTGTTATTGTTTATTTGACGTTGTTGTTGTTGTTTATTTAACGTAGTTGTTGTTGTTGACGTTGTTGTTGTTGTTGTTTATTTGACGTTTTTGTTGTTGTTGTTGATGTTGTTGTTGATGTTGTTGTTGTTTTTGTTGTTGTTTATTTGACGTTGTTGTTGTTGTTGACGGTGTTGTTGTTGTTTATTTGACATTGTTGTTGTTGTTGTTGACGTTGTTGTTGTTGTTGTTTATTTGACATTGTTGTTGTTGTTGTTGTTGTTTATTTGACGTTGTTGTTGTTTATTTGGTGTTATTGTTGTTGACGTTGTTGACGTTGTTGTTGTTGTTGTTTATTTGACGTTGTTGTTGTTGTTGTTGTTGTTGTTTATTTGACGTAGTTGTTGTTGTTGACGTTGTTGTTGTTTATTTGACGTTTTTGTTGTTGTTGATGTTGTTGTTGTTTATTTGACGTTGTTGTTGTTGTTGTTGATTTGACGTTGTTGTTGTTTATTTGACGTTGTTGTTGTTGTTATTGTTGTTGTTGTTGTTGTTATTGTTGTTGTTGTTTATTTGACGTCGTTGTTGTTGTTTATTTGACGTTGTTATTGTTTATTTGACGTTGTTATTGTTTATTTGACGTTGTTGTTGTAGTTGTTGTTATTTATTTGACGTTGTTATTGTTATTGTTGTTTATTTGACGTTGTTGTTGTTGTTGTTCTTTATTTGACGTTGTTGTTGTTGTTGTTGTTTATTTGACGTTGTTGTTGTTGTTGTTTATTTGACGTTGTTGTTGTTGTTAATGTTTATTTGACATTGTTGTTGTTGTTGACGGTGTTGTTGTTGTTGTTTATTTGACATTGTTGTTGTTGTTGTTGTTAACGTTGTTGTTGTAGTTTATTTGACGTTGTTGTTGTTGTTTATTTGACATTTTTATTGTTTATTTGATGTTGTTGTTGTTTATTTGACGTTGTTGTTGTTGACGTTGTTGTTGTTGTTATTGTTTATTTGACGTTGTTGTTGTTATTTATTTGATGTAGTTGTCGTTGTTGACGTTGTTGTTGTTGTTTATTTGACGTTTTTGTTGTTCTTGATGTTGTTGTTGTTTTTGTTGTTGTTTATTTGACGTTGTTGTTGTTCTTGATGTTGTTGTTGTTTTTGTTGTTGTTTATTTGACGTTGTTGTTGTTGTTTATTTGACGTTGTTGTTGTTGTTGTTGTTATTGTTATTGTTGTTGTTCTTTATTTGACGTTGTTGTTGTTTTTGTTTATTTGACGTTGTTGTTGTTGTTGTTGTTTATTTTTGTCGTTGTTTTTGTTGTTTATTTGACGTTGTTGTTGTTGTTGTTGTTGTTTATTTGACGTTGTTGTTGTTGTTGTTGTTATTGTTTATTTGACGTTGTTGTTGTTGTTTATTTGACGTTGTTGTTGTTGTTATTGTTTATTTAACGTTGTTGTTGTTGTTGTTATTTTTGTTTATTAGACGTTGTTATTGTTGTTTATTTGACGTTGTTTTTGTTATTTAACGTTGTTGTTGTTGTATTTGTTGTTGTTGTTGTTGTTCCTTATTTGACGTTTTTGTTGTTGTTGTTTATTTGACGTTTTTGTTGTTGTTGTTGTTGTTGTTGTATTTGTTGTTGTTGTTGTTGTTCCTTATTTGACGTTGTTGTTGTTGTTTATTTGACATTGTTGTTGCTGTTGTTTATTTATCGTTGTTGTTGTTGTTGTTTATTTGACGTTGTTGTTGTTGTTTATTTGACGTTGTTGTTGTTGTTGACGTTGTTATTGTTGTTTATTTAACGTTGTTGTTGTTGTTGTTTATTAGAAGTTGTTGTTGTTGTTTATTTGACATAGTTGTTATTGTTGTTATTGTTGTTGTTGTTGTTTATTTGACGTTGTTTTTGTTGTTGTTGTTGAAGTTGTTGGTGTTGTTGTTTATTTGACGTTTTTGTTGTTATTGTTGTTGTTGTTGTTTATTTGACGTTGTTTTTGTTGTTGTTTATTTGACGTTGTTGTTGTTGTTTATTTGATGTTGTTGTTGTTTTTGTTTATTTGACGTTGTTTTTGTTATTTGACGTTGTTGTTGTTGTATTTGTTGTTGTTGTTGTTGTTCTTTATTTGCCGTTGTTGTTGTTTATTTGACGTTTTTGTTGTTGTTGATATTGTTTTGTTGTTGTTGTTTATTTGACGTTGTTGTTGTTGTTGTTTATTTGACGTTGTTGTTGTTAATGTTTATTTGACATTGTTATTGTTGTTGTTGTTGTTGTTGTTTATTTGACATTGTTGTTGTTGTTGACGTTGTTGTTGTTGTTTCATTGACATTGTTGTTGTTGTTTATTTGACGTTGTTGTTGTTGTTGTTTATTTGACGTTGTTGTTGTTGTTGTTTATTTGACGTTGTTGTTGTTGTTGACGTTGTTGTTGTTGTTATTGTTTATTTGACGTTGTTGTTTTTGATTATTTGACGTAGTTGTTGTTGTTGACGTTGTAGTTGTTGTTGTTTATTTGACGTTTTTGTTGTTGTTGATGTTGTTGTTGTTTTTGTTGTTGTTATTTCACGTTGTTGTTGTTATTTATTTGACGTTGTTGTTGTTTATTTGACGTTGTTGTTGTTGTTATTGTTATTGTTGTAGTTGCTCTTTATTTGACGTTGTTGTCGTTGTTGTTTATTTGACGTTGTTGTTGTTGTTGTTTATTTGACATTGTTATTTTTGTTGTTGTTTATTTGACGTTGTTGTTGTTGTTGTTTATTTGACGTTGTTGTTGTTGTTGTTTATTTGACGTTGTTGTTGTTGTTGACGTTGTTGTTGTTGTTGTTTATTTGACGTTGTTGTTGTTGTTGACGTTGTTATTGTTGTTGACGTTGTTGTTGTTGTTTATTTCACGTTGTTGTTGTTGTTTACTTGACATTCTTGTTGTTGTTGACGTTGTTGTTGTTGTTGTTTATTTGACGTTGTTGTTGTTGTTGTTTATTTGACGTTGTTGTTGTTTATTTGATGTTATTGTTGTTGACGTTGTTGTTGTTGTTGTTTATTTGACGTTGTTGTTGTTGTTGTTTATTTGACGTAGTTGTTGTTGTTGACGTTGTTGTTGTTGTTATTTATTTGACGTTTTTCTTGTTGTTGATGTTGTTGTTGTTTATTTGACGTTGTTGTTGTTGTTGAATTGACGTTGTTGTTGTTTATTTGACGTTGTTGTTATTGTTATTGTTGTTGTTGTTTATTTGACGTTGTTGTTGTTTTTTTGACGTTGTTATTGTTTATTTGACGTTGTTGTTGTAGTTGTTGTTATTTATTTGACGTTGTTATTGTTGTTGTTGTTTATTTGACGTTGTTGTTGTTGTTTATTTGACGTTGTTGTTGTTGTTTATTTGACGTTGTTGTTGTTGTTGTTGTTTATTTGACGCTGTTGTTGTTGTTGTTGTTGTTTATTTGACGCTGTTGTTATTGTGGTTTATTTGACATTGTTGTTGTTATTTGACGTTGTTGTTGTTGTTATTATTGTTGTGGTTGTTTATTTGATGTTGTTGTTGTTGTTTATTTGACGTTGTTGTTGTTGTTATTTATTTGACATTGTTGTTGTTGTTGTTGTTGTTGTTTATTTGACGTTGTTTTTGTTGTTTATTTGACGTTGTTGTTGTTGTTGTTTATTTGACGTTGTTGTTGTTGTTTATTTGACGTTGTTGTTATTGATGTTGTTGCTGTTGTTGTTTATTTGACGTTGTTGTTGTTGTTTATTTGACGTTGTTGTTGTTGTTGACGTTGTTGTTGTTGTTATTTATTTGACGTTGTTGTTGTTGTTATTGGCATTGTTGTTGTTGTTGTTGTTTATTTGACGTTGTTGTTGATGTTGTTGTTTATTTGACATTGTTGTTGTTATGGTTTATTTGACGTTGTTGTTGTTTATTTGACGTTGTTGTTGTTATTGTTGTTTATTTGACGTTGTTGTTGTTGACGTTGTTGTTGTTGTTGTTTATTTGACGTTGTTGTTGTTGTTCATTTGACGTAGTTGTTGTTGTTGACGTTGTTGTTGTTGTTGTTGTTATTTATTTGACGTTTTTGTTGTTGTTGATGTTGTTGTTGTTTATTTGACGTTGTTGTTGTTGTTGAATTGACGTTGTTGTTGTTTATTTGACGTGGTTGTTGTTGTTATTGTTGTTGTTGTTTATTTGACGTTGTTGTTATTGTTTATTTGACGTTGTTGTTGTAGTTGTTGTTATTTATTTGACGTTGTTATTGTTGTTGTTGTTTATTTGACGTTGTTGTTGTTGTTTATTTGACGTTGTTGTTGTTGTTGTTTATTTGACGTTGTTGTTGTTGTTGTTGTTTATTTGACGTTGTTGTTGTTGTTGACGTTGTTGTTGTTGTTATTTATTTGACGTTTTTGTTGTTGTTTATTTGACATTGTTGTTGTTGTTTATTTGACGTTGTTGTTGTGGTTTATTTGACGTTGTTGTTGTTATTTGACGTTGTTGTTGTTGTTATTATTATTGTTGTTGTTTATTTGATGTTGTTGTTGTTGTTGTTTATTTGACGTTGTTGTTGTTATTTATTTGACATTGTTGTTGTTGTTGTTGTTTATTTGACGTTGTTTTTGTTGTTTATTTGACGTTGTTGTTGTTGTTGTTTATTTGACGTTGTTGTTGTTGTTTATTTGACGTTGTTGTTATTAATGTTGTTGCTGTTGTTGTTTATTTGACGTTGTTGTTGTTGTTTATTTGACGTTGTTGTTATTGTTGACGTTGTTGTTGTTGTTATTTATTTGACGTTGTTGTTGTTGTTATTGGCATTGTTGTTGTTGTTGTTGTTATTTATTTGACGTTGTTGTTGATGTTGTTGTTTATTTGACATTGTTGTTGTTATTGTTTATTTGACGTTGTTGTTGTTTATTTGACGTTGTTGTTGTTATTGTTGTTTATTTGACGTTGTTGTTGTTGACGTTGTTGCTGTTGTTGTTTATTTGACGTTGTTGTTGTTGCTGTTTATTTGACGTTGTTGATATTGTTGACGTTGTTGTTGTTATTGTTTATTTGACGTTGTTGTTTTTGTTTATTTGACGTAGTTGTTGTTGTTGACGTTGTTGTTGTTGTCGTTTATTTGACGTTTTAGTTGTTCTTGATGTTGTTGTTGTTTTTGTTGTTGTTTATTTGACGTTGTTGTTGTTCTTGATGTTGTTGTCGTCGTTGTTGTTTATTTGACGTTGTTGTTGTTGTTGTTTATTTGACGTTGTTGTTGTTTATTTGACGTTGTTGTTGTTATTGTTATTGTTGTTGTTCTTTATTTGACGTTGTTGTTGTTTTTGTTTATTTGACGTTGTTGTTGTTGTTGTTGTTTATTTGACGTTGTTGTTGTTGTTGTTGTTGTTTATTTGAGGTTGTTGTTGCTGTTGTTTATTTGACGTTGTTATTGTTATTGTTGTTTATTTGACGTTGTTATTGTTGTTGTTGTTTATTTGACGTTGTTGTTGTTGTTGTTGTTGTTGTTTATTTGACGTTGTTGTTATTGTTTATTTGACGTTTTTGTTGTTGTTGTTTATTTGACGTTGTTGTTGTTGTTATTGTTTATTTAACGTTGTTGTTGTTGTTTATTAGACGTTGTTATTGTTGTTTATTTGACGTTGTTTTTGTTCCTTATTTGACGTTGTTGTTGTTGTTGTTGTTGTTGTTGTTGTTTATTTGACGTTTTTGTTGTTGTTGTTGTTGTATTTGTTGTTGTTGTTCCTTATTTGACGTTGTTGTTGTTCCTTATTTGACGTTGTTGTTGTTGTTGTTCCTTATTTGACGTTGTTGTTGTTCCTTATTTGACGTTGTTGTTGTTGTTGTTTATTTGACGTTTTTGTTGTTATTGTTGTTGTTGTATTTGTTGTTGTTGTTGTTCCTTATTTGACGTTGTTGTTGTTGTTGTTGTTTATTTGACGTTGTTGTTGCTGTTGTTTATTTATCGTTGTTGTTGTTGTTGTTGTTTATTTAACGTTGTTGTTGTTTATTTGACGTTGTTGTTGTTGTTGTTGTATTTGTTGTTCCTTATTTGACGTTATTGTTGTTGTTGTTGTTGTTTATTTGACGTTGTTGTTGCTGTTGTTTATTTGACGTTGTTGTTGTTGTTTATTTGACGTTGTTGTTGTTGTTCACGTTGTTGTTGTTGTTGTTGTTATTGTTGTTGTTTATTTAACGTTGTTGTTGTTGTTGTTTATTTGACGTTGTTGTTGTTGTTGTTGTTGTTTATTTGACATAGTTGTTGTTGTTCTTATTGTTGTTGTTGTTGTTGTTGTTGTTTATTTGACGTTGTTGTTGTTGTTGTTGACGTTGTTGGTGTTGTTGTTTATTTGACATTGTTGTTGTTGTTGTTGACGTTGTTGTTGTTGTTGTTTATTTGACGTTGTTGTTGTTGTTGTTGTTTATTTGACGTTGTTGTTGTTGTTATTGTTGTTGTTTACTTGACGTTGTTGTTGTTGTTGTTATTGTTTATTTGACGTTGTTGTTGTTGTTGTTTATTTAACATTGTTATTGTTGTTTAGTTGACGTTGTATTTGTTATTTGACGTTGTTGTTGTTGTTGTTGTATTTGTTGTTGTTGTTCCTTATTTGACGTTGTTGTTGTTGTTGTTTATTTGACGTTTTTGTTGTTGTTGATGTTGTTGTTATTTATTTGACGTTGCTGTTGTTGTTGTTGTTGTTGTTGTTGTTGTTGTTGTTTATTTGACGTTGTTGTTGTTGTTGTTGTTGTTAATGTTTATTTGACATTGTTGTTGTTGTTGACGGTGTTGTTGTTGTTGTTTATTTGACATTGTTGTTGTTGTTGTTGACGTTGTTGTTGTTGTTGTTGTTGTTTATTTGACGTTGTTGTTGTTGTTTATTTGACGTTGTTGTTGTTGTTGTTATTTATTTGATGTTGTTGTTGTTGTTATTTATTTGACGTTGTTGTTGTTGACGTTGTTGTTGTTGTTATTGTTTATTTGACGTTGTTGTTGTTGTTTATTTGACGTAGTTGTTGTTGTTGTTGTTGTGGTTGTTGTTTATTTGACGTTTTTGTTGTTCTTGATGTTGTTGTTGTTTTTGTTGTTGTTTATTTGACGTTGTTGTTGTTCTTGATGTTGTTGTTGTTTTTGTTGTTGTTTATTTGACGTTGTTGTTGTTGTTTATTTGACGTTGTTGTTGTTGTTGTTGTTTATTTGACGTTGTTGTTGTTGTTGTTATTGTTATTGTTGTTGTTGTTCTTTATTTGACGTTGTTGTTATTTTTGTTTATTTGACGTTGTTGTTGTTGTTGTTGTTTATTTGACGTTGTTGTTGTTGTTGTTGTTTATTTGAGGTTGTTGTTGCTGTTGTTTATTTGACGTTGTTATTGTTATTGTTGTTTATTTGACGTTGTTGTTGTTGTTGTTTATTTGACGTTGTTGTTGTTGTTGTTTATTTGACGTTGTTGTTGTTGTTGTTTATTTGACGTTGTTGTTGTTGTTGTTTATTTGACGTTGTTTTTGTCGTTGTTTTTGTTGTTTATTTGACGTTGTTGTTTATTTGGCGTTGTTGTTGTTGTTGTTGTTGTTTATATGACGTTGTTGTTGTTGTTGACGTTGTTGTTGTTGTTTATTTGACGTTGTTGTTGTTATTTATTTGACGTTGTTGTTGTTGTTGTTGTTGTTGTTGTTATTGTTGTTGTTGTTGTTTATTTGACGTTGTTGTTGTTTTTTTTGTTTATTTGACGTTGTTGTTGTTGTTTATTTGACATTGTTATTATTGTTTATTTGACGTTGTTGTTGTTGTTTATTTGACGTTGTTGTTGTTGTTGTTGACGTTGTTGTTGTTGTTGTTGTTTATTTGACGTTGTTGTTGTTGATGTTGTTGCTGTTGTTGTTTATTTGACGTTGTTGTTGTTGTTGTTGTTCATTTGACGTAGTTGTTGTTGTGTTTATTTGACGTTGTTGTTGTTGTTGTTGTTTATTTGACGGTGTTGTTGTAGTTGTTGTTTATTTGACGTTGTTGTTGTTGTTGTTATTTATTTGACGTTGTTGTTGTTGTTGTTCTTTATTTGACGTTTTTGTTGTTGGTGGTGTTGTTGTTTATTTGACAATGTTGTTGTTATTGTTGTTGTTGTTGTTGTTTATATGACGTTGTTGTTGTTGTTGTTGTTTATTTGACGTTGTTGTTGTTGTTGTTATTTATTTGACGTTGTTGTTGTTGTTATTGTTTATTTGACATTGTTGTTGTTGTTATTTGACGTTGTTATTGTTGTTTATTTGACGCTGTTTTTGTTATTTGACGTTGTTGTTGTTGTTGTATTTGTTGTTCCTTATTTGACGTTATTGTTGTTGTTGTTGTTATTGTTTATTTGACGTTGTTGTTGCTGTTGTTTATTTGACGTTGTTGTTGTTGTTGTTATTTGACGTTGTTGTTGTTGTTGTTTATTTGACGTTGTTGTTGTTGTTCACGTTGTTGTTGTTGTTGTTGTTGTTGTTGTTGTTTATTTAACGTTGTTGTTGTTGTTGTTTATTTGACGTTGTTGTTGTTGTTGTTTATTTGACATGGTTGTTGTTATTGTTATTGTTGTTATTGTTGTTGTTATTGTTGTTGTTGTTTATTTGACGTTGTTGTTGTTGTTGTTGACGTTGTTGGTGTTGTTGTTTATTTGACATTGTTGTTGTTGTTATTGACGTTGTTGTTGTTGTTTATTTGACGTTGTTGTTGTTTATTTGACGTTGTTGTTGTTGTTGTTGACGTTGTTGTTATTGTTGTTGTTGTTGTTGTTGTTTATTTGACGTTGTTGTTTTTGTTTATTTGACGTTGTTGTTGTCGTTGTTGTTGTTGTTTATTTGACGTTGTTGTTGTTGTTGTTGTTATTGTTTATTTGACGGTTTTGTTGTTGTTGTTTATTTAACGTTGTTATTGTTGTTTAGTTGACGTTGTATTTGTTATTTGACGTTGTTGTTGTTGTATTTGTTGTTGTTGTTCCTTATTTGACGTTGTTGTTGTTGTTGTTGTTTATTTGACGTTTTTTTTGTTGTTGATGTTGTTTTGTTGTTGTTGTTTATTCGATGTTGTTATTGTTAATGTTTATTTGACATTGTTGTTGTTGTTGACGGTGTTGTTGTTGTTGTTTATTTGACATTGTTGTTGTTGTTGTTGTTGTTGACGTTGTTGTTGTTGTTGTTTATTTGACGTTGTTGTTGTTGTTGTTTATTTGACGTTGTTGTTGTTGTTGTTGTTTATTTGATGTTGTTGTTGTTGTTTATTTGACGTTGTTGTTGTTGTTATTGTTTATTTGACGTTGTTGTTGTTGTTTATTTGACGTAGTTGTTGTTGTTGACGTTGTTGTTGTTGTTGTTTATTTGACGTTTTTGTTTTTCTTGATGTTGTTGTTGTTTTTGTTGTTGTTTATTTGACGTTGTTGTTGTTCTTGATGTTTTTGTTTTTGTTATTGTTGTTATTGTTGTTTATTTGACGTTGTTGTTGTTGTTGTTTATTTGACGTTGTTGTTGTTGTTGTTGTTTATTTGACGTTGTTGTTGTTGTTGTTGTTGTTTATTTGAGATTGTTGTTGCTGTTGTTTATTTGACGTTGTTATTGTTATTGTTGTTTATTTGAAGTTGTTGTTGTTGTTGTTTATTTGACGTTGTTGTTGTTGTTGTTTATTTGACGTTGTTGTTATTGTTTATTTGACGTTTTTGTTGTTGTTGTTTATTTGACGTTGTTGTTGTTGTTATTGTTTATTTAACGTTGTTGTTGTTGTTTATTAGACGTTGTTATTGTTGTTTATTTGACGTTGTTTTTGTTCCTTATTTGACGTTGTTGTTGTTGTTGTTGTTGTTGTTGTTGTTTATTTGACGTTTTTGTTGTTGTTGTTGTTGTATTTGTTGTTGTTGTTCCTTATTTGACGTTGTTGTTGTTCCTTATTTGACGTTGTTGTTGTTGTTGTTCCTTATTTGACGTTGTTGTTGTTCCTTATTTGACGTTGTTGTTGTTGTTGTTTATTTGACGTTTTTGTTGTTATTGTTGTTGTTGTATTTGTTGTTGTTGTTGTTCCTTATTTGACGTTGTTGTTGTTGTTGTTGTTTATTTGACGTTGTTGTTGCTGTTGTTTATTTATCGTTGTTGTTGTTGTTGTTGTTGTTTATTTAACGTTGTTGTTGTTTATTTGACGTTGTTGTTGTTGTTGTTGTATTTGTTGTTCCTTATTTGACGTTATTGTTGTTGTTGTTGTTGTTTATTTGACGTTGTTGTTGCTGTTGTTTATTTGACGTTGTTGTTGTTGTTTATTTGACGTTGTTGTTGTTGTTCACGTTGTTGTTGTTGTTGTTGTTGTTGTTATTGTTGTTGTTTATTTAACGTTGTTGTTGTTGTTGTTTATTTGACGTTGTTGTTGTTGTTGTTGTTTATTTGACATAGTTGTTGTTGTTCTTATTGTTGTTGTTGTTGTTGTTGTTGTTTATTTGACGTTGTTGTTGTTGTTGTTGACGTTGTTGGTGTTGTTGTTTATTTGACATTGTTGTTGTTGTTGTTGACGTTGTTGTTGTTGTTGTTTATTTGACGTTGTTGTTGTTGTTGTTGTTTATTTGACGTTGTTGTTGTTGTTATTGTTGTTGTTTACTTGACGTTGTTGTTGTTGTTGTTATTGTTTATTTGACGTTGTTGTTGTTGTTGTTTATTTAACATTGTTATTGTTGTTTAGTTGACGTTGTATTTGTTATTTGACGTTGTTGTTGTTGTTGTTGTATTTGTTGTTGTTGTTCCTTATTTGACGTTGTTGTTGTTGTTGTTGTTTATTTGACGTTTTTGTTGTTGTTGATGTTGTTTTGTTGTTGTTATTTATTTGACGTTGCTGTTGTTGTTGTTGTTGTTGTTGTTGTTGTTGTTGTTTATTTGACGTTGTTGTTGTTGTTGTTGTTGTTAATGTTTATTTGACATTGTTGTTGTTGTTGACGGTGTTGTTGTTGTTGTTTATTTGACATTGTTGTTGTTGTTGTTGACGTTGTTGTTGTTGTTGTTGTTGTTTATTTGACGTTGTTGTTGTTGTTTATTTGACGTTGTTGTTGTTGTTGTTATTTATTTGATGTTGTTGTTGTTGTTATTTATTTGACGTTGTTGTTGTTGACGTTGTTGTTGTTGTTATTGTTTATTTGACGTTGTTGTTGTTGTTTATTTGACGTAGTTGTTGTTGTTGTTGTTGTGGTTGTTGTTTATTTGACGTTTTTGTTGTTCTTGATGTTGTTGTTGTTTTTGTTGTTGTTTATTTGACGTTGTTGTTGTTCTTGATGTTGTTGTTGTTTTTGTTGTTGTTTATTTGACGTTGTTGTTGTTGTTTATTTGACGTTGTTGTTGTTGTTGTTGTTTATTTGACGTTGTTGTTGTTGTTGTTATTGTTATTGTTGTTGTTGTTCTTTATTTGACGTTGTTGTTATTTTTGTTTATTTGACGTTGTTGTTGTTGTTGTTGTTTATTTGACGTTGTTGTTGTTGTTGTTGTTTATTTGAGGTTGTTGTTGCTGTTGTTTATTTGACGTTGTTATTGTTATTGTTGTTTATTTGACGTTGTTGTTGTTGTTGTTTATTTGACGTTGTTGTTGTTGTTGTTTATTTGACGTTGTTGTTGTTGTTGTTTATTTGACGTTGTTGTTGTTGTTGTTTATTTGACGTTGTTTTTGTCGTTGTTTTTGTTGTTTATTTGACGTTGTTGTTTATTTGGCGTTGTTGTTGTTGTTGTTGTTTATATGACGTTGTTGTTGTTGTTGACGTTGTTGTTGTTGTTTATTTGACGTTGTTGTTGTTATTTATTTGACGTTGTTGTTGTTGTTGTTGTTGTTGTTGTTATTGTTGTTGTTGTTGTTTATTTGACGTTGTTGTTGTTTTTTTTGTTTATTTGACGTTGTTGTTGTTGTTTATTTGACATTGTTATTATTGTTTATTTGACGTTGTTGTTGTTGTTTATTTGACGTTGTTGTTGTTGTTGTTGACGTTGTTGTTGTTGTTGTTGTTTATTTGACGTTGTTGTTGTTGATGTTGTTGCTGTTGTTGTTTATTTGACGTTGTTGTTGTTGTTGTTGTTCATTTGACGTAGTTGTTGTTGTGTTTATTTGACGTTGTTGTTGTTGTTGTTTATTTGACGGTGTTGTTGTAGTTGTTGTTTATTTGACGTTGTTGTTGTTGTTGTTATTTATTTGACGTTGTTGTTGTTGTTGTTCTTTATTTGACGTTTTTGTTGTTGGTGGTGTTGTTGTTTATTTGACAATGTTGTTGTTATTGTTGTTGTTGTTGTTGTTTATATGACGTTGTTGTTGTTGTTGTTGTTTATTTGACGTTGTTGTTGTTGTTGTTATTTATTTGACGTTGTTGTTGTTGTTATTGTTTATTTGACATTGTTGTTGTTGTTATTTGACGTTGTTATTGTTGTTTATTTGACGCTGTTTTTGTTATTTGACGTTGTTGTTGTTGTTGTATTTGTTGTTCCTTATTTGACGTTATTGTTGTTGTTGTTGTTATTGTTTATTTGACGTTGTTGTTGCTGTTGTTTATTTGACGTTGTTGTTGTTGTTGTTATTTGACGTTGTTGTTGTTGTTGTTTATTTGACGTTGTTGTTGTTGTTCACGTTGTTGTTGTTGTTGTTGTTGTTGTTGTTGTTTATTTAACGTTGTTGTTGTTGTTGTTTATTTGACGTTGTTGTTGTTGTTGTTTATTTGACATGGTTGTTGTTATTGTTATTGTTGTTATTGTTGTTGTTATTGTTGTTGTTGTTTATTTGACGTTGTTGTTGTTGTTGTTGTTGACGTTGTTGGTGTTGTTGTTTATTTGACATTGTTGTTGTTGTTATTGACGTTGTTGTTGTTGTTTATTTGACGTTGTTGTTGTTTATTTGACGTTGTTGTTGTTGTTGTTGACGTTGTTGTTATTGTTGTTGTTGTTGTTGTTGTTTATTTGACGTTGTTGTTTTTGTTTATTTGACGTTGTTGTTGTCGTTGTTGTTGTTGTTTATTTGACGTTGTTGTTGTTGTTGTTGTTATTGTTTATTTGACGGTTTTGTTGTTGTTGTTTATTTAACGTTGTTATTGTTGTTTAGTTGACGTTGTATTTGTTATTTGACGTTGTTGTTGTTGTATTTGTTGTTGTTGTTCCTTATTTGACGTTGTTGTTGTTGTTGTTGTTTATTTGACGTTTTTTTTGTTGTTGATGTTGTTTTGTTGTTGTTGTTTATTCGATGTTGTTATTGTTAATGTTTATTTGACATTGTTGTTGTTGTTGACGGTGTTGTTGTTGTTGTTTATTTGACATTGTTGTTGTTGTTGTTGTTGTTGACGTTGTTGTTGTTGTTGTTTATTTGACGTTGTTGTTGTTGTTGTTTATTTGACGTTGTTGTTGTTGTTGTTGTTTATTTGATGTTGTTGTTGTTGTTTATTTGACGTTGTTGTTGTTGTTATTGTTTATTTGACGTTGTTGTTGTTGTTTATTTGACGTAGTTGTTGTTGTTGACGTTGTTGTTGTTGTTGTTTATTTGACGTTTTTGTTTTTCTTGATGTTGTTGTTGTTTTTGTTGTTGTTTATTTGACGTTGTTGTTGTTCTTGATGTTTTTGTTTTTGTTATTGTTGTTATTGTTGTTTATTTGACGTTGTTGTTGTTGTTGTTTATTTGACGTTGTTGTTGTTGTTGTTGTTTATTTGACGTTGTTGTTGTTGTTGTTGTTGTTTATTTGAGATTGTTGTTGCTGTTGTTTATTTGACGTTGTTATTGTTATTGTTGTTTATTTGAAGTTGTTGTTGTTGTTGTTTATTTGACGTTGTTGTTGTTGTTGTTTATTTGACGTTGTTGTTATTGTTTATTTGACGTTTTTGTTGTTGTTGTTTATTTGACGTTGTTGTTGTTAATGTTTATTTAACGTTGTTGTTGTTGTTGTTGTTGTTGTTGTTTATTTGACATTGTTGTCGTTGTTGTTGTTGATGTTGTTGTTGTTGTTTATTTGACATTGTTGTTGTTGTTTATTTGACGTTGTTGTTGTTGTTTATTTGACGTTGTTGTTGTTGCTGTTTATTTGACGTTGTTGTTATTGTTGACGTTGTTGTTGTTATTGTTTATTTGACGTTGTTGTTTTTGTTTATTTGACGTAGTTGTTGTTGTTGACGTTGTTGTTGTTGTTGTTTATTTGACGTTTTAGTTGTTCTTGATGTTGTTGTTGTTTTTGTTGTTGTTTATTTGACGTTGTTGTTGTTCTTGATGTTGTTGTTGTTGTTGTTGTTTATTTGACGTTGTTGTTGTTGTTGTTTATTTGACGTTGTTGTTGTTGTTGTTTATTTGACGTTGTTGTTGTTATTGTTATTGTTGTTGTTGTTCTTTATTTGACGTTGTTGTTGTTTTTGTTTATTTGACGTTGTTGTTGTTGTTTATTTGACATTGTTGTTGTTGTTGTTTATTTGAGGTTGTTGTTGCTGTTGTTTATTTGACGTTGTTATTGTTATTGTTGTTTATTTGACGTTGTTGTTGTTGTTGTTGTTTATTTGACGTTGTTGTTATTGTTTATTTGACGTTTTTGTTGTTGTTGTTGTTTATTTGACGTTGTTGTTGTTATTGTTTATTTAACGTTGTTGTTGTTGTTGTTTATTAGACGTTGTTATTGTTGTTTATTTGACGTTGTTTTTGTTATTTGACGTTGTTGTTTTTGTATTTTGTTGTTGTTGTTGTTGTTCCTTATTTGACGTTGTTGTTGTTGTTTTTGTTGTTTATTTGACATTTTTTTGTTGTTGTTGTTGTTGTATTTGTTGTTGTTGTTGTTGTTCCTTATTTGACGTTGTTGTTGTTCCTTATTTGACGTTGTTGTTGTTGTTGTTCGTTATTTGACGTTGTTGTTGTTGTTTATTTGACGTTTTTGTTGTTGTTGTTGTTGTTGTTGTTTATTTGACGTTGTTGTTGTTGTTGTTGTTGTTGTTGTTGTTGTTTATTTGACGTTGTTGTTGTCGTTGTTGTTGTTATTTATTTGACGTTGTTGTTGTTGTTATTGTTTATTTGACGATTTTGTTGTTGTTGTTTATTTAACGTTGTTATTGTTGTTTAGTTGACGTTGTATTTGTTATTTGACGTTGTTGTTGTTGTTGTATTTGTCGTTGTTGTTCCTTATTTGACGTTGTTGTTATTGATGTTTATTTGACGTTTTTGTTGTTGTTGATGTTGTTTTGTTGTTGTTGTTTATTCGACGTTGTTGTTGTTGTTGTTTATTTGACGTTGTTATTGTTAATGTTTATTTGACATTGTTGTTGTTGACGGTGTTGTTGTTATTGTTTATTTGACATTGTTGCTGTTGTTGTTGACGTTGTTGTTGCTGTTGTTTATTTGACGTTGTTGTTGTTGACGTTGTTGTTGTTGACGTTGTTGTTATTGTTTATTTGACGTTGTTGTTGTTGTTGTTTATTTGACGTAGTTATTGTTGTTGACGTTGTTGTTGTTGTTTATTTGACGTTTTAGTTGTTCTTGACGTTGTTGTTGTTTTTGTTGTTGTTTATTTGACGTTGTTGTTGTTCTTGATGTTGTTGTTGTTGTTGTTTATTTAACGTAGTTTTTATGTTGTTTATTTGACGTTGTTGTTGTTGTTGTTTATTTGACGTTGTTGTTGTTATTGTTATTGTTGTTGTTGTTCTTTATTTGACGTTGTTGTTGTTTTTGTTTATTTGACGTTGTTGTTGTTGTTGTTTATTTGACGTTGTTGTTGTTGTTGTTTATTTGAGGTTGTTGTTGCTGTTGTTTATTTGACGTTGTTATTGTTATTGTTGTTTATTTGACGTTGTTGTTGTTTTTGTTTATTTGACGTTGTTGTTGTTGTTGTTGTTGTTTATTTGACGTTGTTGTTGTTGTTGTTGTTGTTGTTGTTTATTTGAGATTGTTGTTGCTGTTGTTTATTTGACGTTGTTATTGTTATTATTGTTTATTTGAAGTTGTTGTTGTTGTTGTTGTTTATTTGACGTTGTTGTTGTTGTTTATTTGACGTTGTTGTTATTGTTTATTTGACGTTTTTGTTGTTGTTGTTTATTTGACGTTGTTGTTGTTGTTATTGTTTATTTAACGTTGTTGTTGTTGTTGTTTATTAGACGTTGTTATTGTTGTTTATTTGACGTTGTTTTTGTTATTTGACGTTGTTGTTGTTGTATTTGTTGTTGTTGTTGTTATTCCTTATTTGACGTTGTTGTTGTTGTTGTTGTTTATTTGACGTTTTTGTTGTTGTTGTTGTATTTGTTGTTGTTGTTGTTGTTCCTTATTTGACGTTGTTGTTGTTGTTTATTTGACGTTGTTGTTGCTGTTGTTTATTTATCGTTGTTGTTGTTGTTGTTTAATTGACGTTGTTGTTGTTTATTTGACGTTGTTGTTGTTGTTGACATTGTTGTTGTTGTTGTTGTTTATTTAACGTTGTTATTGTTGTTGTTGTTGTTTATTTGACGTTGTTGTTGTTGTTTATTTGACATAGTTGTTGTTGTTGTTATTGTTGTTGTTGTTGTTGTTTATTTGACGTTGTTGTTGTTGTTGTTGACGTTGTTGGTGTTGTTGTTTATTTGACGTTGTTGTTGTTATTGTTGTTGTTGTTATTTATTTGGCGTTGTTGTTGCTGTTGTTTATTTATCATTGTTGTTGTTGTTGTTGTTGTTGTTGTTTATTTAACTTTGTTATTGTTGTTGTTGTTTATTTGACGTTGTTGTTGTTTATTTGACATAGTTGTTATTGTTGTTATTATTGTTGTTGTTGTTGTTGTTTATTTGACGTTGTTGTTGTTGACGTTGTTGGTGTTGTTGTTTATTTGACGTTGTTGTTGTTATTGTTGTTGTTGTTGTTTATTTGACGTTGTTGTTGTTGTTGTTGTTTATTTGACGTTGTTGTTGTTGTTTATTTGACGCTGTTGTTGTTGTTTATTTGACGTTGTTTTTGTTATTTGACGTTGTTGTTGTTGTATTTGTTGTTGTTGTTGTTCTTTATTTGACGTTGTTGTTGTTTATTTGACGTTTTTGTTGCTGTTGATATTGTTTTGTTGTTGTTGTTGTTTATTTGACGATGTTGTTGTTGTTGTTGTTTATTTGACGTTGTTGTTGTTAATGTTTATTTGACAATGTTGTTGTTGTTGTTGTTGTTGTTGTTGTTTATTTGACATTATTGTCGTTGTTGTTGTTGACGTTGTTGTTGTTGTTTATTTGACATTGTTGTTGTTATTTATTTGACGTTGTTGTTGTTGTTTATTTGACGTTGTTATTGTTGCTGTTTATTTGACGTTGTTGTTGTTGTTGTTGACGTTGTTGTTGTTGTTATTGTTTATTTGACGTTGTTGTTTTTGTTTATTTGACGTAGTTGTTGTTGTTGACATTGTTGTTGTTGTTGTTTATTTGACGTTTTTGTTGTTGTTGATGTTGTTGTTGTTTTTGTTGTTGTTTATTTGACGTTGTTGTTGTTGTTGTTGTTGTTGTTTATTTGACGTTGTTGTTGTTGTTATTGTTATTGTTGTTGTTGTTCTTTATTTGACGTTGTTGTTGTTTATTTGACGTTGTTGTTGTTGTTTATTTAACGTTGTTGTTGTTGTTGTTTATTTGACGTTGTTTTTGTCGTTGTTTTTGTTATTTATTTGACGTTGTTGTTTTTGTTGTTTATTTGACGTTGTTGTTGTTGTTGTTTATTTGAGGTTGTTGTTCTTGTTGTTGACGTTGTTGTTGTTGTTTATTTGACGTTGTTGTGTTTGTTGATGTTGTTGTTGTTGTTGACGTTGTTGTTGTAGTTGTTGTTTATTTGACGTTGTTGTTGTTATTTATTTGACATTGTTGTTGTTGTTGACGGTGTTGTTGTTGTTGTTGTTGTTTATTTGACGTTGTTGTTGTTGTTGTTGTTGTTTATTTGACGTTGTTGTTGTTTATTTGATGTTATTGTTGTAGACGTTGTTGTTGTTGTTGTTGTTTATTTGACGTTGTTGTTGTTGTTGTTGTTTATTTGACGTAGTTGTTGTTGTTTACGTTGTTGTTGTTGTTGTTTGTTTGACGTTTTTGTTGTTGTTGATGTTGTTGTTGTTTATTTGACGTTGTTGTTGTTGTTGATTTGACGTTGTTGTTGTTGTTTATTTGACGTTGTTGTTGTAGTTGTTATTGTTGTTGTTGTTGATTTGACGTTGTTGTTGTTGTTGTTTATTTGACGTTGTTATTGTTTATTTAACGTTGTTGTTGTAGTTGTTGTTATTTATTTGACGTTGTTGTTGTTGTTGTTGTTTATTTGACATAGTTGTTGTTGTTGTTATTGTTGTTGTTGTTGTTGTTGTTTATTTGACGTTGTTGTTGTTGTTGACGTTGTTGGTGTTGTTGTTTATTAGACATTGTTGTTATTGTTGTTGACATTGTTGTTGTTGTTTATTTGACGTTGTTGTTGTTTATTTGACGTTGTTGTTGTTGTTTATTTGACGCTGTTGTTGTTGTTTATTTGACGTTGTTTTTGTTATTTGACGTTGTTGTTGTTGTATTTGTTGTTGTTGTTGTTCTTTATTTGACGTTGTTGTTGTTGTTTATTTGACGTTTTTGTTGTTGTTGATATTGTTTTGTTGTTGTTGTTGTTTATTTGACGTTGTTGTTGTTGTTTATTTGACGTTGTTGTTGTTGTTTATTTGACGTTGTTGTTATTGATGTTGTTGCTGTTGTTGTTTATTTGACGTTGTTGTTGTTGTTTATTTGACGTTGTTGTTGTTGTTGACGTTGTTGTTGTTGTTATTTATTTGACGTTGTTGTTGTTGTTATTGGCATTGTTGTTGTTGTTGTTTATTTGACGTTGTTGTTGATGTTGTTGTTTATTTGACATTGTTGTTGTTATGGTTTATTTGACGTTGTTGTTGTTTATTTGACGTTGTTGTTGTTATTGTTGTTTATTTGACGTTGTTGTTGTTGACGTTGTTGTTGTTGTTGTTGTTTATTTGACGTTGTTGTTGTTGTTCATTTGACGTAGTTGTTGTTGTTGACGTTGTTGTTGTTGTTATTTATTTGACGTTTTTGTTGTTGTTGATGTTGTTGTTGTTTATTTGACGTTGTTGTTGTTGTTGAATTGACGTTGTTGTTGTTTATTTGACGTTGTTGTTGTTATTGTTGTTGTTGTTTATTTGACGTTGTTGTTGTTGTTTATTTGACGTTGTTATTGTTTATTTGACGTTGTTGTTGTAGTTGTTGTTATTTATTTGACGTTGTTATTGTTGTTGTTGTTTATTTGACGTTGTTGTTGTTGTTTATTTGACGTTGTTGTTGTTGTTGTTTATTTGACGTTGTTGTTGTTGTTGTTTATTTGACGTTGTTGTTGTTGTTGACGTTGTTGTTGTTGTTATTTATTTGACGTTTTTGTTGTTGTTTATTTGACATTGTTGTTGTTGTTTATTTGACGTTGTTGTTGTGGTTTATTTGACGTTGTTGTTGTTATTTGACGTTGTTGTTGTTGTTATTATTGTTGTTGTTGTTTATTTGATGTTGTTGTTGTTGTTGTTTATTTGACGTTGTTGTTGTTATTTATTTGACATTGTTGTTGTTGTTGTTGTTGTTTATTTGACGTTGTTTTTGTTGTTTATTTGACGTTGTTGTTGTTGTTGTTTATTTGACGTTGTTGTTGTTGTTTATTTGACGTTGTTGTTATTGATGTTGTTGCTGTTGTTGTTTATTTGACGTTGTTGTTGTTGTTTATTTGACGTTGTTGTTATTGTTGACGTTGTTGTTGTTGTTATTTATTTGACGTTGTTGTTGTTGTTATTGGCATTGTTGTTGTTGTTTATTTGACGTTGTTGTTGATGTTGTTGTTTATTTGACATTGTTGTTGTTATTGTTTATTTGACGTTGTTGTTTATTATTTGACGTTGTTGTTGTTATTGTTGATTATTTGACGTTGTTGTTGTTGACGTTGTTGCTGTTGTTGTTTATTTGACGTTGTTGTTGTTGCTGTTTATTTGACGTTGTTGATATTGTTGACGTTGTTGTTGTTATTGTTTATTTGACGTTGTTGTTTTTGTTTATTTGACGTAGTTGTTGTTGTTGACGTTGTTGTTGTTGTTGTTTATTTGACGTTTTAGTTGTTCTTGATGTTGTTGTTGTTTTTGTTGTTGTTTATTTGACGTTGTTGTTGTTCTTGATGTTGTTGTCGTCGTTGTTGTTTATTTGACGTTGTTGTTGTTGTTGTTGTTGTTTATTTGACGTTGTTGTTGTTTATTTGACGTTGTTGTTGTTATTGTTATTGTTGTTGTTCTTTATTTGACGTTGTTGTTGTTTTTGTTTATTTGACGTTGTTGTTGTTGTTGTTTATTTGACGTTGTTGTTGTTGTTGTTGTTTATTTGAGGTTGTTGTTGCTGTTGTTTATTTGACGTTGTTATTGTTATTGTTGTTTATTTGACGTTGTTATTGTTGTTGTTGTTTATTTGACGTTGTTGTTGTTGTTGTTGTTTATTTGACGTTGTTGTTATTGTTTATTTGACGTTTTTGTTGTTGTTGTTTATTTGACGTTGTTGTTGTTGTTATTGTTTATTTAACGTTGTTGTTGTTGTTGTTTATTAGACGTTGTTATTGTTGTTTATTTGACGTTGTTTTTGTTATTTGACGTTGTTGTTGTTGTATTTGTTGTAGTTGTTGTTGTTCCTTATTTGATGTTGTTGTTGTTGTTGTTGTTGTTTATTTGACGTTTTTGTTGTTGTTGTTGTTGTTGTTGTTGTTGTATTTGTTGTTGTTGTTCCTTATTTGACGTTGTTGTTGTTCCTTATTTGACGTTGTTGTTGTTGTTCCTTATTTGACGTTGTTGTTGTTCCTTATTTGACGTTGTTGTTGTTGTTGTTTATTTGACGTTTTTGTTGTTATTGTTGTTGTTGTTGTTCCTTATTTGACGTTGTTGTTGTTGTTGTTGTTTATTTGACGTTGTTGTTGCTGTTGTTTATTTATCGTTGTTGTTGTTGTTGTTGTTTATTTAACGTTGTTGTTGTTTATTTGACGTTGTTGTTGTTGTTGTTTTATTTGTTGTTCCTTATTTGACGTTATTGTTGTTGTTGTTGTTGTTGTTTATTTGACGTTGTTGTTGCTGTTGTTTATTTGACGTTGTTGTTGTTGTTTATTTGACGTTGTTGTTGTTGTTCACGTTGTTGTTGTTGTTGTTGTTGTTATTGTTGTTGTTTATTTAACGTTGTTGTTGTTGTTGTTGTTTATTTGACGTTGTTGTTGTTGTTGTTTATTTGACATAGTTGTTGTTGTTCTTATTGTTGTTGTTGTTGTTGTTGTTGTTTATTTGACGTTGTTGTTGTTGTTGTTGACGTTGTTGGTGTTGTTGTTTATTTGACATTGTTGTTGTTGTTGACGTTGTTGTTGTTGTTGTTTATTTGACGTTGTTGTTGTTGTTGTTGTTTATTTGACGTTGTTGTTGTTGTTATTGTTGTTGTTTATTTGACGTTGTTGTTGTTGTTGTTATTGTTTATTTGACGTTGTTGTTGTTGTTGTTTATTTAACATTGTTATTGTTGTTTAGTTGACGTTGTATTTGTTATTTGACGTTGTTGTTGTTGTTGTTGTATTTGTTGTTGTTGTTCCTTATTTGACGTTGTTGTTGTTGTTGTTGTTGTTGTTTATTTGACGTTTTTGTTGTTGTTGATGTTGTTTTGTTGTTGTTATTTATTTGACGTTGTTGTTGTTGTTGTTGTTGTTGTTGTTGTTGTTGTTTATTTGACGTTGTTGTTGTTGTTGTTGTTGTTAATGTTTATTTGACATTGTTGTTGTTGTTGACGGTGTTGTTGTTGTTGTTTATTTGACATTGTTGTTGTTGTTGTTGACGTTGTTGTTGTTGTTGTTGTTGTTGTTTATTTGACGTTGTTGTTGTTGTTTATTTGACGTTGTTGTTGTTGTTGTTTTTTATTTGATGTTGTTGTTGTTGTTATTTATTTTACGTTGTTGTTGTTGACGTTGTTGTTGTTGTTATTGTTTATTTGACGTTGTTGTTGTTGTTTATTTGACGTAGTTGTTGTTGTTGTGGTTGTTGTGGTTGTTGTTTATTTGACGTTTTTGTTGTTCTTGATGTTGTTGTTGTTTTTGTTGTTCTTTATTTGACGTTGTTGTTGTTCTTGATGTTGTTGTTGTTTTTGTTGTTGTTTATTTGACGTTGTTGTTGTTGTTTATTTGACGTTGTTGTTGTTGTTGTTGTTTATTTGACGTTGTTGTTGTTGTTGTTATTGTTATTGTTGTTGTTGTTCTTTATTTGACGTTGTTGTTATTTTTGTTTATTTGACGTTGTTGTTGTTGTTGTTGTTTATTTGACGTTGTTGTTGTTGTTGTTGTTTATTTGAGGTTGTTGTTGCTGTTGTTTATTTGACGTTGTTATTGTTATTGTTGTTTATTTGACGTTGTTGTTGTTGTTGTTTATTTGACGTTGTTGTTGTTGTTGTTTATTTGACGTTGTTGTTGTTGTTGTTGTTTATTTGACGTTGTTGTTGTTGTTGTTTATTTGACGTTGTTTTTGTCATTGTTTTTGTTGTTTATTTGACGTTGTTGTTTATTTGGCGTTGTTGTTGTTGTTGTTGTTGTTGTTGTTTATATGACGTTGTTGTTGTTGTTGACGTTGTTGTTGTTGTTTATTTGACGTTGTTGTTGTTGTTGTTATTTATTTGACGTTGTTGTTGTTGTTGTTGTTGTTATTGTTGTTGTTATTGTTTATTTGACGTTGTTGTTGTTTTTTTTGTTTATTTGACGTTGTTGTTGTTGTTTATTTGACATTGTTATTATTGTTTATTTGACGTTGTTGTTGTTGTTTATTTGACGTTGTTGTTGTTGTTGGTGTTGACGTTGTTGTTGTTGTTGTTGTTTATTTGACGTTGTTGTTGTTGATGTTGTTGCTGTTGTTGTTTATTTGACGTTGTTGTTGTTGTTGTTGTTGTTCATTTGACGTAGTTGTTGTTGTGTTTATTTGACGTTGTTGTTGTTGTTGTTTATTTGACGGTGTTGTTGTAGTTGTTGTTTATTTGACGTTGTTGTTGTTGTTGTTATTTATTTGACGTTGTTGTTGTTGTTGTTCTTTATTTGACGTTTTTGTTGTTGGTGGTGTTGTTGTTTATTTGACAATGTTGTTGTTATTGTTGTTGTTGTTGTTGTTGTTTATATGACGTTGTTGTTGTTGTTGTTTATTTGACGTTGTTGTTGTTGTTGTTATTTATTTGACGTTGTTGTTGTTGTTATTGTTTATTTGACATTGTTGTTGTTGTTTATTTGACGTTGTTATTGTTGTTTATTTGACGTTGTTTTTGTTATTTGACGTTGTTGTTGTTGTTGTTGTATTTGTTGTTCCTTATTTGACGTTATTGTTGTTGTTGTTGTTGTTTATTTGACGTTGTTGTTGCTGTTGTTTATTTGACGTTGTTGTTGTTGTTGTTATTTGACGTTGTTGTTGTTGTTGTTTATTTGACGTTGTTGTTGTTGTTCACGTTGTTGTTGTTGTTGTTGTTGTTGTTGTTGTTTATTTAACGTTGTTGTTGTTGTTGTTTATTTGACGTTGTTGTTGTTGTTGTTTATTTGACATGGTTGTTGTTATTGTTATTGTTGTTGTTGTTATTGTTATTGTTGTTGTTGTTTATTTGACGTTGTTGTTGTTGTTGTTGACGTTGTTGGTGTTGTTGTTTATTTGACATTGTTGTTGTTGTTATTGACGTTGTTGTTGTTGTTTATTTGACGTTGTTGTTGTTTATTTGACGTTGTTGTTGTTGTTGTTGACGTTGTTGTTATTGTTGTTGTTGTTGTTGTTGTTTATTTGACGTTGTTGTTGTTGTTTATTTGACGTTGTTGTTGTCGTTGTTGTTGTTGTTTATTTGACGTTGTTGTTGTTGTTGTTGTTATTGTTTATTTGACGGTTTTGTTGTTGTTGTTTATTTAACGTTGTTATTGTTGTTTAGTTGACGTTGTATTTGTTATTTGACGTTGTTGTTGTTGAATTTGTTGTTGTTGTTCCTTATTTGACGTTGTTGTTGTTGTTGTTTATTTGACGTTTTTTTTGTTGTTGATGTTGTTTTGTTGTTGTTGTTTATTCGATGTTGTTATTGTTAATGTTTATTTGACATTGTTGTTGTTGTTGACGGTGTTGTTGTTGTTGTTGTTTATTTGACATTGTTGTTGTTGTTGTTGTTGACGTTGTTGTTGTTGTTTATTTGACGTTGTTGTTGTTGTTGTTGTTTATTTGACGTTGTTGTTGTTGTTGTTGTTGTTTATTTGATGTTGTTGTTGTTGTTTATTTGACGTTGTTGTTGTTGACGTTGTTGTTGTTGTTATTGTTTATTTGACGTTGTTGTTGTTGTTTATTTGACGTAGTTGTTGTTGTTGACGTTGTTGTTGTTGTTGTTTATTTAACGTTTTTGTTGTTCTTGATGTTGTTGTTGTTTTTGTTGTTGTTTATTTGACGTTGTTGTTGTTCTTGATGTTTTTGTTTTTGTTGTTTATTTGACGTTGTTGTTGTTGTTTATTTGACGTTGTTATTGTTGTTGTTTATTTGACATTGTTGTTGTTGTTGTTGTTATTGTTATTGTTGTTATTGTTGTTTATTTGACGTTGTTGTTGTTGTTGTTGTTTATTTGACGTTGTTGTTGTTGTTGTTGTTTATTTGACGTTGTTGTTGTTGTTGTTGTTTATTTGAGATTGTTGTTGCTGTTGTTTATTTGACGTTGTTATTGTTATTGTTGTTTATTTGAAGTTGTTGTTGTTGTTGTTGTTTATTTGACGTTGTTGTTGTTGTTGTTGTTGTTTATTTGACGTTGTTGTTATTGTTTATTTGACGTTTTTGTTGTTGTTGTTTATTTGACGTTGTTGTTGTTAATGTTTATTTAACGTTGTTGTTGTTGTTGTTGTTGTTGTTTATTTGACATTGTTGTCGTTGTTGTTGTTGATGTTGTTGTTGTTGTTTATTTGACATTGTTGTTGTTGTTTATTTGACGTTGTTGTTGTTGTTTATTTGACGTTGTTGTTGTTGCTGTTTATTTGACGTTGTTGTTATTGTTGACGTTGTTGTTGTTATTGTTTATTTGACGTAGTTGTTGTTGTTGACGTTGTTGTTGTTGTTGTTTATTTGACGTTTTAGTTGTTCTTGATGTTGTTGTTGTTTTTGTTGTTGTTTATTTGACGTTGTTGTTGTTCTTGATGTTGTTGTTGTTGTTGTTGTTTATTTGACGTTGTTGTTGTTGTTGTTGTTTATTTGACGTTGTTGTTGTTGTTTATTTGACGTTGTTGTTGTTATTGTTATTGTTGTTGTTGTTCTTTATTTGACGTTGTTGTTGTTTTTGTTTATTTGACGTTGTTGTTGTTGTTTATTTGACGTTGTTGTTGTTGTTGTTTATTTGAGGTTGTTGTTGCTGTTGTTTATTTGACGTTGTTATTTTTATTGTTGTTTATTTGACGTTGTTGTTGTTGTTGTTGTTGTTGTTTATTTGACGTTGTTGTTGTTGTTGTTGTTTATTTGACGTTGTTGTTATTGTTTATTTGACGTTTTTGTTGTTGTTGTTGTTTATTTGACGTTGTTGTTGTTATTGTTTATTTAACGTTGTTGTTGTTGTTGTTTATTAGACGTTGTTATTGTTGTTTATTTGACGTTGTTTTTGTTATTTGACGTTGTTGTTGTTGTATTTTGTTGTTGTTGTTGTTGTTCCTTATTTGACGTTGTTGTTGTTGTTGTTGTTGTTTATTTGACATTTTTGTTGTTGTTGTTGTTGTTGTTGTATTTGTTGTTGTTGTTGTTGTTGTTGTTCCTTATTTGACGTTGTTGTTGTTCCTTATTTGACGTTGTTGTTGTTGTTGTTCCTTATTTGACGTTGTTGTTGTTGTTTATTTGACGTTTTTGTTGTTGTTGTTGTTGTTGTTGTTTATTTGACGTTGTTGTTGTTGTTGTTGTTGTTGTTGTTGTTGTTGTTTATTTGACGTTGTTGTTGTCGTTGTTGTTGTTATTTATTTGACGTTGTTGTTGTTGTTATTGTTTATTTGACGATTTTGTTGTTGTTGTTTATTTAACGTTGTTATTGTTGTTTAGTTGACGTTGTATTTGTTATTTGACGTTGTTGTTGTTGTTGTTGTATTTGTCGTTGTTGTTCCTTATTTGACGTTGTTGTTATTGATGTATATTTGACGTTTTTGTTGTTGTTGATGTTGTTTTGTTGTTGTTGTTTATTCGACGTTGTTGTTGTTGTTTATTTGACGTTGTTACTGTTAATGTTTATTTGACATTTTTGTTGTTGTTGACGGTGTTGTTGTTATTGTTTATTTGACATTGTTGCTGTTGTTGTTGACGTTGTTGTTGCTGTTGTTTATTTGACGTTGTTGTTGTTGACGTTGTTGTTGTTGACGTTGTTGTTGTTGTTATTGTTTATTTGACGTTGTTGTTGTTGTTGTTTATTTGACGTAGTTATTGTTGTTGACGTTGTTGTTGTTGTTGTTTATTTGACGTTTTAGTTGTTCTTGATGTTGTTGTTGTTTTTGTTGTTGTTTATTTGACGTTGTTGTTGTTCTTGATGTTGTTGTTGTTGTTGTTTATTTAACGTAGTTTTTATGTTGTTTATTTGACGTTGTTGTTGTTGTTGTTTATTTGACGTTGTTGTTGTTATTGTTATTGTTGTTGTTGTTCTTTATTTGACGTTGTTGTTGTTTTTGTTTATTTGACGTTGTTGTTGTTGTTGTTTATTTGACGTTGTTGTTGTTGTTGTTGTTTATTTGAGGTTGTTGTTGCTGTTGTTTATTTGACGTTGTTATTGTTATTGTTGTTTATTTGACGTTGTTGTTGTTTTTGTTTATTTGACGTTGTTGTTGTTGTTGTTTATTTGACGTTGTTGTTGTTGTTGTTGTTGTTGTTGTTGTTGTTGTTTATTTGAGATTGTTGTTGCTGTTGTTTATTTGACGTTGTTATTGTTATTATTGTTTATTTGAAGTTGTTGTTGTTGTTGTTGTTTATTTGACGTTGTTGTTGTTGTTTATTTGACGTTGTTGTTATTGTTTATTTGACGTTTTTGTTGTTGTTGTTTATTTGATGTTGTTGTTGTTGTTTATTTGACGTTGTTATTGTTGTTGTTTATTTGACATTGTTGTTGTTGTTGTTATTGTTATTGTTGTTATTGTTGTTTATTTGACGTTGTTGTTGTTGTTGTTGTTGTTTATTTGACGTTGTTGTTGTTGTTGTTGTTTATTTGACGTTGTTGTTGTTGTTGTTGTTTATTTGAGATTGTTGTTGCTGTTGTTTATTTGACGTTGTTATTGTTATTGTTGTTTATTTGAAGTTGTTGTTGTTGTTGTTGTTTATTTGACGTTGTTGTTGTTGTTGTTTATTTGACGTTGTTGTTATTGTTTATTTGACGTTTTTGTTGTTGTTGTTTATTTGACGTTGTTGTTGTTAATGTTTATTTAACGTTGTTGTTGTTGTTGTTGTTGTTTATTTGACATTGTTGTCGTTGTTGTTGTTGATGTTGTTGTTGTTGTTTATTTGACATTGTTGTTGTTGTTTATTTGACGTTGTTGTTGTTGTTTATTTGACGTTGTTGTTGTTGCTGTTTATTTGACGTTGTTGTTATTGTTGACGTTGTTGTTGTTATTGTTTATTTGACGTAGTTGTTGTTGTTGACGTTGTTGTTGTTGTTGTTTATTTGACGTTTTAGTTGTTCTTGATGTTGTTGTTGTTTTTGTTGTTGTTTATTTGACGTTGTTGTTGTTTTTGATGTTGTTGTTGTTGTTGTTGTTTATTTGACGTTGTTGTTGTTGTTGTTGTTGTTTATTTGACGTTGTTGTTGTTGTTTATTTGACGTTGTTGTTGTTATTGTTATTGTTGTTGTTGTTCTTTATTTGACGTTGTTGTTGTTTTTGTTTATTTGACGTTGTTGTTGTTGTTTATTTGACGTTGTTGTTGTTGTTGTTTATTTGAGGTTGTTGTTGCTGTTGTTTATTTGACGTTGTTATTTTTATTGTTGTTTATTTGACGTTGTTGTTGTTGTTGTTGTTGTTGTTGTTGTTGTTTATTTGACGTTGTTGTTGTTGTTGTTTATTTAACGTTGTTGTTATTGTTTATTTGACGTTTTTGTTGTTGTTGTTGTTTATTTGACGTTGTTGTTGTTATTGTTTATTTAACGTTGTTGTTGTTGTTGTTTATTAGACGTTGTTATTGTTGTTTATTTGACGTTGTTTTTGTTATTTGACGTTGTTGTTGTTGTATTTTGTTGTTGTTGTTGTTGTTCCTTATTTGACGTTGTTGTTGTTGTTTATTTGACATTTTTGTTGTTGTTGTTGTTGTTGTTGTATTTGTTGTTGTTGTTGTTGTTGTTCCTTATTTGACGTTGTTGTTGTTCCTTATTTGACGTTGTTGTTGTTGTTGTTCCTTATTTGACGTTGTTGTTGTTGTTGTTCCTTATTTGACGTTGTTGTTGTTGTTTATTTGACGTTTTTGTTGTTGTTGTTGTTGTTGTTGTTTATTTGACGTTGTTGTTGTTGTTGTTGTTGTTGTTGTTTATTTGACGTTGTTGTTGTCGTTGTTGTTGTTATTTATTTGACGTTGTTGTTGTTGTTATTGTTTATTTGACGATTTTGTTGTTGTTGTTTATTTAACGTTGTTATTGTTGTTTAGTTGACGTTGTATTTGTTATTTGACGTTGTTGTTGTTGTTGTATTTGTCGTTGTTGTTCCTTATTTGACGTTGTTGTTATTGATGTTTATTTGACGTTTTTGTTGTTGTTGATGTTGTTTTGTTGTTGTTGTTTATTCGACGTTGTTGTTGTTGTTTATTTGACGTTGTTACTGTTAATGTTTATTTGACATTTTTGTTGTTGTTGACGGTGTTGTTGTTATTGTTTATTTGACATTGTTGCTGTTGTTGTTGACGTTGTTGTTGCTGTTGTTTATTTGACGTTGTTGTTGTTGACGTTGTTGTTGTTGACGTTGTTGTTGTTGTTATTGTTTATTTGACGTTGTTGTTGTTGTTGTTTATTTGACGTAGTTATTGTTGTTGACGTTGTTGTTGTTGTTGTTTATTTGACGTTTTAGTTGTTCTTGATGTTGTTGTTGTTTTTGTTGTTGTTTATTTGACGTTGTTGTTGTTCTTGATGTTGTTGTTGTTGTTGTTTATTTAACGTAGTTTTTATGTTGTTTATTTGACGTTGTTGTTGTTGTTGTTTATTTGACGTTGTTGTTGTTATTGTTATTGTTGTTGTTGTTCTTTATTTGACGTTGTTGTTGTTTTTGTTTATTTGACGTTGTTGTTGTTGTTGTTTATTTGACGTTGTTGTTGTTGTTGTTTATTTGAGGTTGTTGTTGCTGTTGTTTATTTGACGTTGTTATTGTTATTGTTGTTTATTTGACGTTGTTGTTGTTTTTGTTTATTTGACGTTGTTGTTGTTGTTGTTGTTTATTTGACGTTGTTGTTGTTGTTGTTGTTGTTGTTGTTGTTGTTGTTTATTTGAGATTGTTGTTGCTGTTGTTTATTTGACGTTGTTATTGTTATTATTGTTTATTTGAAGTTGTTGTTGTTGTTGTTGTTTATTTGACGTTGTTGTTGTTGTTTATTTGACGTTGTTGTTATTGTTTATTTGACGTTTTTGTTGTTGTTGTTTATTTGACGTTGTTGTTGTTGTTATTGTTTATTTAACGTTGTTGTTGTTGTTGTTGTTTATTAGACGTTGTTATTGTTCTTTATTTGACGTTGTTTTTGTTATTTGACGTTGTTGTTGTTGTATTTGTTGTTGTTGTTGTTATTCCTTATTTGACGTTGTTGTTGTTGTTGTTGTTTATTTGACGTTTTTGTTGTTGTTGTTGTTGTATTTGTTGTTGTTGTTGTTGTTCCTTATTTGACGTTGTTGTTGTTGTTTATTTGACGTTGTTGTTGCTGTTGTTTATTTATCGTTGTTGTTGTTGTTGTTTAATTGACGTTGTTGTTGTTTATTTGACGTTGTTGTTGTTGTTGACATTGTTGTTGTTGTTGTTGTTTATTTAACGTTGTTATTGTTGTTGTTGTTGTTTATTTGACGTTGTTGTTGTTGTTTATTTGACATAGTTGTTGTTGTTGTTATTGTTGTTGTTGTTGTTGTTTATTTGACGTTGTTGTTGTTGTTGTTGACGTTGTTGGTGTTGTTGTTTATTTGACGTTGTTGTTGTTATTGTTGTTGTTGTTGTTTATTTGGCGTTGTTGTTGCTGTTGTTTATTTATCATTGTTGTTGTTGTTGTTTATTTGAAGTTGTTGTTGTTTATTTGACGTTGTTGTTGTTGACGTTGTTGTTGTTGTTGTTGTTTATTTGACGTTGTTGTTGTTGTTGTTGTTGTTTATTTGATGTTGTTGTTGTTGTTTATTTGACGTTGTTGTTGTTGACGTTGTTGTTGTTGTTATTGTTTATTTGACGTTGTTGTTGTTGTTTATTTGACGTAGTTGTTGTTGTTGACGTTGTTGTTGTTGTTGTTTATTTAACGTTTTTGTTGTTCTTGATGTTGTTGTTGTTTTTGTTGTTGTTTATTTGACGTTGTTGTTGTTCTTGATGTTTTTGTTTTTGTTGTTTATTTGACGTTGTTGTTGTTGTTTATTTGACGTTGTTATTGTTGTTGTTTATTTGACATTGTTGTTGTTGTTGTTGTTATTGTTATTGTTGTTATTGTTGTTTATTTGACGTTGTTGTTGTTGTTGTTGTTTATTTGACGTTGTTGTTGTTGTTGTTGTTGTTTATTTGACGTTGTTGTTGTTGTTGTTGTTTATTTGAGATTGTTGTTGCTGTTGTTTATTTGACGTTGTTATTGTTATTGTTGTTTATTTGAAGTTGTTATTGTTGTTGTTGTTTATTTGACGTTGTTGTTGTTGTTGTTGTTGTTTATTTGACGTTGTTGTTATTGTTTATTTGACGTTTTTGTTGTTGTTGTTTATTTGACGTTGTTGTTGTTAATGTTTATTTAACGTTGTTGTTGTTGTTGTTGTTGTTGTTTATTTGACATTGTTGTCGTTGTTGTTGTTGATGTTGTTGTTGTTGTTTATTTGACATTGTTGTTGTTGTTTATTTGACGTTGTTGTTGTTGTTTATTTGACGTTGTTGTTGTTGCTGTTTATTTGACGTTGTTGTTATTGTTGACGTTGTTGTTGTTATTGTTTATTTGACGTAGTTGTTGTTGTTGACGTTGTTGTTGTTGTTGTTTATTTGACGTTTTAGTTGTTCTTGATGTTGTTGTTGTTTTTGTTGTTGTTTATTTGACGTTGTTGTTGTTCTTGATGTTGTTGTTGTTGTTGTTGTTTATTTGACGTTGTTGTTGTTGTTGTTGTTGTTTATTTGACGTTGTTGTTGTTGTTTATTTGACGTTGTTGTTGTTATTGTTATTGTTGTTGTTGTTCTTTATTTGACGTTGTTGTTGTTTTTGTTTATTTGACGTTGTTGTTGTTGTTTATTTGACGTTGTTGTTGTTGTTGTTTATTTGAGGTTGTTGTTGCTGTTGTTTATTTGACGTTGTTATTTTTATTGTTGTTTATTTGACGTTGTTGTTGTTGTTGTTGTTGTTGTTTATTTGACGTTGTTGTTGTTGTTGTTTATTTGACGTTGTTGTTATTGTTTATTTGACGTTTTTGTTGTTGTTGTTGTTTATTTGACGTTGTTGTTGTTATTGTTTATTTAACGTTGTTGTTGTTGTTGTTTATTAGACGTTGTTATTGTTGTTTATTTGACGTTGTTTTTGTTATTTGACGTTGTTGTTGTTGTATTTTGTTGTTGTTGTTGTTGTTCCTTATTTGACGTTGTTGTTGTTGTTGTTGTTGTTTATTTGACATTTTTGTTGTTGTTGTTGTTGTTGTTGTATTTGTTGTTGTTGTTGTTGTTGTTCCTTATTTGACGTTGTTGTTGTTCCTTATTTGACGTTGTTGTTGTTGTTGTTCCTTATTTGACGTTGTTGTTGTTGTTTATTTGACGTTTTTGTTGTTGTTGTTGTTGTTGTTGTTTATTTGACGTTGTTGTTGTTGTTGTTGTTGTTGTTGTTTATTTGACGTTGTTGTTGTCGTTGTTGTTGTTATTTATTTGACGTTGTTGTTGTTGTTATTGTTTATTTGACGATTTTGTTGTTGTTGTTTATTTAACGTTGTTATTGTTGTTTAGTTGACGTTGTATTTGTTATTTGACGTTGTTGTTGTTGTTGTATTTGTCGTTGTTGTTCCTTATTTGACGTTGTTGTTATTGATGTTTATTTGACGTTTTTGTTGTTGTTGATGTTGTTTTGTTGTTGTTGTTTATTCGACGTTGTTGTTGTTGTTTATTTGACGTTGTTACTGTTAATGTTTATTTGACATTTTTGTTGTTGTTGACGGTGTTGTTGTTATTGTTTATTTGACATTGTTGCTGTTGTTGTTGACGTTGTTGTTGCTGTTGTTTATTTGACGTTGTTGTTGTTGACGTTGTTGTTGTTGACGTTGTTGTTGTTGTTATTGTTTATTTGACGTTGTTGTTGTTGTTGTTTATTTGACGTAGTTATTGTTGTTGACGTTGTTGTTGTTGTTGTTTATTTGACGTTTTAGTTGTTCTTGATGTTGTTGTTGTTTTTGTTGTTGTTTATTTGACGTTGTTGTTGTTCTTGATGTTGTTGTTGTTGTTGTTTATTTAACGTAGTTTTTATGTTGTTTATTTGACGTTGTTGTTGTTGTTGTTTATTTGACGTTGTTGTTGTTATTGTTATTGTTGTTGTTGTTCTTTATTTGACGTTGTTGTTGTTTTTGTTTATTTGACGTTGTTGTTGTTGTTGTTTATTTGACGTTGTTGTTGTTGTTGTTTATTTGAGGTTGTTGTTGCTGTTGTTTATTTGACGTTGTTATTGTTATTGTTGTTTATTTGACGTTGTTGTTGTTTTTGTTTATTTGACGTTGTTGTTGTTGTTGTTGTTTATTTGACGTTGTTGTTGTTGTTGTTGTTGTTGTTGTTGTTGTTGTTTATTTGAGATTGTTGTTGCTGTTGTTTATTTGACGTTGTTATTGTTATTATTGTTTATTTGAAGTTGTTGTTGTTGTTGTTGTTTATTTGACGTTGTTGTTGTTGTTTATTTGACGTTGTTGTTATTGTTTATTTGACGTTTTTTTTGTTGTTGTTTATTTGACGTTGTTGTTGTTGTTATTGTTTATTTAACGTTGTTGTTGTTGTTGTTGTTTATTAGACGTTGTTATTGTTCTTTATTTGACGTTGTTTTTGTTATTTGACGTTGTTGTTGTTGTATTTGTTGTTGTTGTTGTTATTCCTTATTTGACGTTGTTGTTGTTGTTGTTGTTTATTTGACGTTTTTGTTGTTGTTGTTGTTGTATTTGTTGTTGTTGTTGTTGTTCCTTATTTGACGTTGTTGTTGTTGTTTATTTGACGTTGTTGTTGCTGTTGTTTATTTATCGTTGTTGTTGTTGTTGTTTAATTGACGTTGTTGTTGTTTATTTGACGTTGTTGTTGTTGTTGACATTGTTGTTGTTGTTGTTGTTTATTTAACGTTGTTATTGTTGTTGTTGTTGTTTATTTGACGTTGTTGTTGTTGTTTATTTGACATAGTTGTTGTTGTTGTTATTGTTGTTGTTGTTGTTGTTTATTTGACGTTGTTGTTGTTGTTGTTGACGTTGTTGGTGTTGTTGTTTATTTGACGTTGTTGTTGTTATTGTTGTTGTTGTTGTTTATTTGGCGTTGTTGTTGCTGTTGTTTATTTATCATTGTTGTTGTTGTTGTTTATTTGAAGTTGTTGTTGTTTATTTGACGTTGTTGTTGTTGACGTTGTTGTTGTTGTTGTTGTTTATTTGACGTTGTTGTTGTTGTTGTTGTTGTTTATTTGATGTTGTTGTTGTTGTTTATTTGACGTTGTTGTTGTTGACGTTGTTGTTGTTGTTATTGTTTATTTGACGTTGTTGTTGTTGTTTATTTGACGTAGTTGTTGTTGTTGACGTTGTTGTTGTTGTTGTTTATTTAACGTTTTTGTTGTTCTTGATGTTGTTGTTGTTTTTGTTGTTGTTTATTTGACGTTGTTGTTGTTCTTGATGTTTTTGTTTTTGTTGTTTATTTGACGTTGTTGTTGTTGTTTATTTGACGTTGTTATTGTTGTTGTTTATTTGACATTGTTGTTGTTGTTGTTGTTATTGTTATTGTTGTTATTGTTGTTTATTTGACGTTGTTGTTGTTGTTGTTGTTTATTTGACGTTGTTGTTGTTGTTGTTGTTGTTTATTTGACGTTGTTGTTGTTGTTGTTGTTTATTTGAGATTGTTGTTGCTGTTGTTTATTTGACGTTGTTATTGTTATTGTTGTTTATTTGAAGTTGTTGTTGTTGTTGTTGTTTATTTGACGTTGTTGTTGTTGTTGTTGTTGTTTATTTGACGTTGTTGTTATTGTTTATTTGACGTTTTTGTTGTTGTTGTTTATTTGACGTTGTTGTTGTTAATGTTTATTTAACGTTGTTGTTGTTGTTGTTGTTGTTGTTTATTTGACATTGTTGTCGTTGTTGTTGTTGATGTTGTTGTTGTTGTTTATTTGACATTGTTGTTGTTGTTTATTTGACGTTGTTGTTGTTGTTTATTTGACGTTGTTGTTGTTGCTGTTTATTTGACGTTGTTGTTATTGTTGACGTTGTTGTTGTTATTGTTTATTTGACGTAGTTGTTGTTGTTGACGTTGTTGTTGTTGTTGTTTATTTGACGTTTTAGTTGTTCTTGATGTTGTTGTTGTTTTTGTTGTTGTTTATTTGACGTTGTTGTTGTTCTTGATGTTGTTGTTGTTGTTGTTGTTTATTTGACGTTGTTGTTGTTGTTGTTGTTGTTTATTTGACGTTGTTGTTGTTGTTTATTTGACGTTGTTGTTGTTATTGTTATTGTTGTTGTTGTTCTTTATTTGACGTTGTTGTTGTTTTTGTTTATTTGACGTTGTTGTTGTTGTTTATTTGACGTTGTTGTTGTTGTTGTTTATTTGAGGTTGTTGTTGCTGTTGTTTATTTGACGTTGTTATTTTTATTGTTGTTTATTTGACGTTGTTGTTGTTGTTGTTGTTGTTGTTTATTTGACGTTGTTGTTGTTGTTGTTTATTTGACGTTGTTGTTATTGTTTATTTGACGTTTTTGTTGTTGTTGTTGTTTATTTGACGTTGTTGTTGTTATTGTTTATTTAACGTTGTTGTTGTTGTTGTTTATTAGACGTTGTTATTGTTGTTTATTTGACGTTGTTTTTGTTATTTGACGTTGTTGTTGTTGTATTTTGTTGTTGTTGTTGTTGTTCCTTATTTGACGTTGTTGTTGTTGTTGTTGTTGTTTATTTGACATTTTTGTTGTTGTTGTTGTTGTTGTTGTATTTGTTGTTGTTGTTGTTGTTGTTCCTTATTTGACGTTGTTGTTGTTCCTTATTTGACGTTGTTGTTGTTGTTGTTCCTTATTTGACGTTGTTGTTGTTGTTTATTTGACGTTTTTGTTGTTGTTGTTGTTGTTGTTTATTTGACGTTGTTGTTGTTGTTGTTGTTGTTGTTGTTGTTTATTTGACGTTGTTGTTGTCGTTGTTGTTGTTATTTATTTGACGTTGTTGTTGTTGTTATTGTTTATTTGACGATTTTGTTGTTGTTGTTTATTTAACGTTGTTATTGTTGTTTAGTTGACGTTGTATTTGTTATTTGACGTTGTTGTTGTTGTTGTTGTATTTGTCGTTGTTGTTCCTTATTTGACGTTGTTGTTATTGATGTTTATTTGACGTTTTTGTTGTTGTTGATGTTGTTTTGTTGTTGTTGTTTATTCGACGTTGTTGTTGTTGTTTATTTGACGTTGTTACTGTTAATGTTTATTTGACATTTTTGTTGTTGTTGACGGTGTTGTTGTTATTGTTTATTTGACATTGTTGCTGTTGTTGTTGACGTTGTTGTTGCTGTTGTTTATTTGACGTTGTTGTTGTTGACGTTGTTGTTGTTGACGTTGTTGTTGTTGTTATTGTTTATTTGACGTTGTTGTTGTTGTTGTTTATTTGACGTAGTTATTGTTGTTGACGTTGTTGTTGTTGTTGTTTATTTGACGTTTTAGTTGTTCTTGATGTTGTTGTTGTTTTTGTTGTTGTTTATTTGACGTTGTTGTTGTTCTTGATGTTGTTGTTGTTGTTGTTTATTTAACGTAGTTTTTATGTTGTTTATTTGACGTTGTTGTTGTTGTTGTTTATTTGACGTTGTTGTTGTTATTGTTATTGTTGTTGTTGTTCTTTATTTGACGTTGTTGTTGTTTTTGTTTATTTGACGTTGTTGTTGTTGTTGTTTATTTGACGTTGTTGTTGTTGTTGTTGTTTATTTGAGGTTGTTGTTGCTGTTGTTTATTTGACGTTGTTATTGTTATTGTTGTTTATTTGACGTTGTTGTTGTTTTTGTTTATTTGACGTTGTTGTTGTTGTTGTTTATTTGACGTTGTTGTTGTTGTTGTTGTTGTTGTTGTTGTTGTTGTTTATTTGAGATTGTTGTTGCTGTTGTTTATTTGACGTTGTTATTGTTATTATTGTTTATTTGAAGTTGTTGTTGTTGTTGTTGTTTATTTGACGTTGTTGTTGTTGTTTATTTGACGTTGTTGTTATTGTTTATTTGACGTTTTTGTTGTTGTTGTTTATTTGATGTTGTTGTTGTTGTTTATTTGACGTTGTTATTGTTGTTGTTTATTTGACATTGTTGTTGTTGTTGTTGTTATTGTTATTGTTGTTATTGTTGTTTATTTGACGTTGTTGTTGTTGTTGTTGTTGTTTATTTGACGTTGTTGTTGTTGTTGTTGTTTATTTGACGTTGTTGTTGTTGTTGTTGTTTATTTGAGATTGTTGTTGCTGTTGTTTATTTGACGTTGTTATTGTTATTGTTGTTTATTTGAAGTTGTTGTTGTTGTTGTTGTTTATTTGACGTTGTTGTTGTTGTTGTTGTTTATTTGACGTTGTTGTTATTGTTTATTTGACGTTTTTGTTGTTGTTGTTTATTTGACGTTGTTGTTGTTAATGTTTATTTAACTTGTTGTTGTTGTTGTTGTTGTTTATTTGACATTGTTGTCGTTGTTGTTGTTGATGTTGTTGTTGTTGTTTATTTGACATTGTTGTTGTTGTTTATTTGACGTTGTTGTTGTTGTTTATTTGACGTTGTTGTTGTTGCTGTTTATTTGACGTTGTTGTTATTGTTGACGTTGTTGTTGTTATTGTTTATTTGACGTAGTTGTTGTTGTTGACGTTGTTGTTGTTGTTGTTTATTTGACGTTTTAGTTGTTCTTGATGTTGTTGTTGTTTTTGTTGTTGTTTATTTGACGTTGTTGTTGTTTTTGATGTTGTTGTTGTTGTTGTTGTTTATTTGACGTTGTTGTTGTTGTTGTTGTTGTTTATTTGACGTTGTTGTTGTTGTTTATTTGACGTTGTTGTTGTTATTGTTATTGTTGTTGTTGTTCTTTATTTGACGTTGTTGTTGTTTTTGTTTATTTGACGTTGTTGTTGTTGTTTATTTGACGTTGTTGTTGTTGTTGTTTATTTGAGGTTGTTGTTGCTGTTGTTTATTTGACGTTGTTATTTTTATTGTTGTTTATTTGACGTTGTTGTTGTTGTTGTTGTTGTTGTTGTTTATTTGACGTTGTTGTTGTTGTTGTTTATTTAACGTTGTTGTTATTGTTTATTTGACGTTTTTGTTGTTGTTGTTGTTTATTTGACGTTGTTGTTGTTATTGTTTATTTAACGTTGTTGTTGTTGTTGTTTATTAGACGTTGTTATTGTTGTTTATTTGACGTTGTTTTTGTTATTTGACGTTGTTGTTGTTGTATTTTGTTGTTGTTGTTGTTGTTCCTTATTTGACGTTGTTGTTGTTGTTGTTGTTGTTTATTTGACATTTTTGTTGTTGTTGTTGTTGTTGTTGTATTTGTTGTTGTTGTTGTTGTTGTTCCTTATTTGACGTTGTTGTTGTTCCTTATTTGACGTTGTTGTTGTTGTTGTTCCTTATTTGACGTTGTTGTTGTTGTTTATTTGACGTTTTTGTTGTTGTTGTTGTTGTTGTTGTTTATTTGACGTTGTTGTTGTTGTTGTTGTTGTTGTTGTTTATTTGACGTTGTTGTTGTCGTTGTTGTTGTTATTTATTTGACGTTGTTGTTGTTGTTATTGTTTATTTGACGATTTTGTTGTTGTTGTTTATTTAACGTTGTTATTGTTGTTTAGTTGACGTTGTATTTGTTATTTGACGTTGTTGTTGTTGTTGTATTTGTCGTTGTTGTTCCTTATTTGACGTTGTTGTTATTGATGTTTATTTGACGTTTTTGTTGTTGTTGATGTTGTTTTGTTGTTGTTGTTTATTCAAAGTTGTTGTTGTTGTTTATTTGACGTTGTTACTGTTAATGTTTATTTGACATTTTTGTTGTTGTTGACGGTGTTGTTGTTATTGTTTATTTGACATTGTTGCTGTTGTTGTTGACGTTGTTGTTGTTGTTGTTTATTTGACGTTGTTGTTGTTGACGTTGTTGTTGTTGACGTTGTTGTTGTTGTTATTGTTTATTTGACGTTGTTGTTGTTGTTGTTGTTTATTTGACGTAGTTATTGTTGTTGACGTTGTTGTTGTTGTTGTTTATTTGACGTTTTAGTTGTTCTTGATGTTGTTGTTGTTTTTGTTGTTGTTTATTTGACGTTGTTGTTGTTCTTGATGTTGTTGTTGTTGTTGTTTATTTAACGTAGTTTTTATGTTGTTTATTTGACGTTGTTGTTGTTGTTGTTTATTTGACGTTGTTGTTGTTATTGTTATTGTTGTTGTTGTTCTTTATTTGACGTTGTTGTTGTTTTTGTTTATTTGACGTTGTTGTTGTTGTTGTTTATTTGACGTTGTTGTTGTTGTTGTTTATTTGAGGTTGTTGTTGCTGTTGTTTATTTGACGTTGTTATTGTTATTGTTGTTTATTTGACGTTGTTGTTGTTTTTGTTTATTTGACGTTGTTGTTGTTGTTGTTGTTTATTTGACGTTGTTGTTGTTGTTGTTGTTGTTGTTGTTGTTGTTTATTTGAGATTGTTGTTGCTGTTGTTTATTTGACGTTGTTATTGTTATTATTGTTTATTTGAAGTTGTTGTTGTTGTTGTTGTTTATTTGACGTTGTTGTTGTTGTTTATTTGACGTTGTTGTTATTGTTTATTTGACGTTTTTGTTGTTGTTGTTTATTTGACGTTGTTGTTGTTGTTATTGTTTATTTAACGTTGTTGTTGTTGTTGTTGTTTATTAGACGTTGTTATTGTTCTTTATTTGACGTTGTTTTTGTTATTTGACGTTGTTGTTGTTGTATTTGTTGTTGTTGTTGTTATTCCTTATTTGACGTTGTTGTTGTTGTTGTTGTTTATTTGACGTTTTTGTTGTTGTTGTTGTTGTATTTGTTGTTGTTGTTGTTGTTCCTTATTTGACGTTGTTGTTGTTGTTTATTTGACGTTGTTGTTGCTGTTGTTTATTTATCGTTGTTGTTGTTGTTGTTTAATTGACGTTGTTGTTGTTTATTTGACGTTGTTGTTGTTGTTGACATTGTTGTTGTTGTTGTTGTTTATTTAACGTTGTTATTGTTGTTGTTGTTGTTTATTTGACGTTGTTGTTGTTGTTTATTTGACATAGTTGTTGTTGTTGTTATTGTTGTTGTTGTTGTTGTTTATTTGACGTTGTTGTTGTTGTTGTTGACGTTGTTGGTGTTGTTGTTTATTTGACGTTGTTGTTGTTATTGTTGTTGTTGTTGTTTATTTGGCGTTGTTGTTGCTGTTGTTTATTTATCATTGTTGTTGTTGTTGTTTATTTGAAGTTGTTGTTGTTTATTTGACGTTGTTGTTTTTGACGTTGTTGTTGTTGTTGTTGTTTATTTAACTTTGTTATTGTTGTTGTTGTTTATTTGACGTTGTTGTTGTTTATTTGACATAGTTGTTGTTGTTGTTATTATTGTTGTTGTTGTTGTTGTTGTTTATTTGACGTTGTTGTTGTTGACGTTGTTGGTGTTGTTGTTTATTTGACGTTGTTGTTGTTATTGTTGTTGTTGTTGTTTATTTGACGTTGTTGTTGTTGTTGTTTATTTGACGTTGTTGTTGTTGTTTATTTGACGCTGTTGTTGTTGTTTATTTGACGTTGTTTTTGTTATTTGACGTTGTTGTTGTTGTATTTGTTGTTGTTGTTGTTCTTTATTTGACGTTGTTGTTGTTGTTTATTTGACGTTTTTGTTGTTGTTGATATTGTTTTGTTGTTGTTGTTGTTTATTTGACGATGTTGTTGTTGTTGTTGTTTATTTGACGTTGTTGTTGTTAATGTTTATTTGACAATGTTGTTGTTGTTGTTGTTGTTGTTGTTTATTTGACATTATTGTCGTTGTTGTTGTTGACGTTGTTGTTGTTGTTTATTTGACATTGTTGTTGTTGTTTATTTGACGTTGTTGTTGTTGTTTATTTGACGTTGTTATTGTTGCTGTTTATTTGACGTTGTTGTTGTTGTTGACGTTGTTGTTGTTGTTATTGTTTATTTGACGTTGTTGTTTTTGTTTATTTGACGTAGTTGTTGTTGTTGACATTGTTGTTGTTGTTGTTGTTTATTTGACGTTTTTGTTGTTGTTGATGTTGTTGTTGTTTTTGTTGTTGTTTATTTGACGTTGTTGTTGTTGTTGTTGTTGTTTATTTGACGTTGTTTTTGTTGTTGTTATTGTTATTGTTGTTGTTGTTCTTTATTTGACGTTGTTGTTGTTTATTTGACGTTGTTGTTGTTGTTGTTTATTTAACGTTGTTGTTGTTGTTGTTTATTTGACGTTGTTTTTGTCGTTGTTTTTGTTATTTATTTGACGTTGTTGTTTTTGTTGTTTATTTGACGTTGTTGTTGTTGTTGTTTATTTGAGGTTGTTGTTCTTGTTGTTGACGTTGTTGTTGTTGTTTATTTGACGTTGTTGTGTTTGTTGATGTTGTTGTTGTTGTTGACGTTGTTGTTTTAGTTGTTGTTTATTTGACGTTGTTGTTGTTATTTATTTGACATTGTTGTTGTTGTTGACGGTGTTGTTGTTGTTGTTGTTTATTTGACGTTGTTGTTGTTGTTGTTGTCTATTTGACGTTGTTGTTGTTTATTTGATGTTATTGTTGTAGACGTTGTTGTTGTTGTTGTTTATTTGACGTTGTTGTTGTTGTTGTTGTTTATTTGACGTAGTTGTTGTTGTTTACGTTGTTGTTGTTGTTGTTTATTTGACGTTTTTGTTGTTGTTGATGTTGTTGTTGTTTATTTGACGTTGTTGTTGTTGTTGATTTGACGTTGTTGTTGTTGTTTATTTGACGTTGTTGTTGTAGTTGTTATTGTTGTTGTTGTTGATTTGACGTTGTTGTTGTTGTTGTTGTTTATTTGACGTTGTTATTGTTTATTTGACGTTGTTGTTGTAGTTGTTGTTATTTATTTGACGTTGTTGTTGTTGTTGTTTATTTGACATAGTTGTTGTTGTTGTTATTGTTGTTGTTGTTGTTGTTGTTTATTTGACGTTGTTGTTGTTATTGACGTTGTTGGTGTTGTTGTTTATTAGACATTGTTGTTATTGTTGTTGACATTGTTGTTGTTGTTTATTTGACGTTGTTGTTGTTTATTTGACGTTGTTGTTGTTGTTTATTTGACGCTGTTGTTGTTGTTTATTTGACGTTGTTTTTGTTATTTGACGTTGTTGTTGTTGTATTTGTTGTTGTTGTTGTTCTTTATTTGACGTTGTTGTTGTTGTTTATTTGACGTTTTTGTTGTTGTTGATATTGTTTTGTTGTTGTTGTTGTTTATTTGACGATGTTGTTGTTGTTGTTATTTATTTGACGTTGTTGTTGTTAATGTTTATTTGACAATGTTGTTGTTGTTGTTGTTGTTGTTTATTTGACATTATTGTCGTTGTTGTTGTTGACGTTGTTGTTGTTGTTTATTTGACATTGTTGTTGTTGTTTATTTGACGTTGTTGTTGTTGTTGTTGTTTATTTGACGTTGTTATTGTTGCTGTTTATTTGACGTTGTTGTTGTTGATGTTGACGTTGTTGTTGTTGTTATTGTTTATTTGACGTTGTTGTTTTTGTTTATTTGACGTAGTTGTTGTTGTTGACATTGTTGTTGTTGTTGTTTATTTGACGTTTTTGTTGTTGTTGATGTTGTTGTTGTTTTTGTTGTTGTTTATTTGACGTTGTTGTTGTTGTTGTTTATTTGACATTTTTGTTGTTGTTGTTGTTGTTGTTGTATTTGTTGTTGTTGTTGTTGTTGTTCCTTATTTGACGTTGTTGTTGTTCCTTATTTGACGTTGTTGTTGTTGTTGTTCCTTATTTGACGTTGTTGTTGTTGTTTATTTGACGTTTTTGTTGTTGTTGTTGTTGTTGTTTATTTGACGTTGTTGTTGTTGTTGTTGTTGTTGTTGTTGTTTATTTGACGTTGTTGTTGTCGTTGTTGTTGTTATTTATTTGACGTTGTTGTTGTTGTTATTGTTTATTTGACGATTTTGTTGTTGTTGTTTATTTAACGTTGTTATTGTTGTTTAGTTGACGTTGTATTTGTTATTTGACGTTGTTGTTGTTGTTGTATTTGTCGTTGTTGTTCCTTATTTGACGTTGTTGTTATTGATGTTTATTTGACGTTTTTGTTGTTGTTGATGTTGTTTTGTTGTTGTTGTTTATTCGACGTTGTTGTTGTTGTTTATTTGACGTTGTTACTGTTAATGTTTATTTGACATTTTTGTTGTTGTTGACGGTGTTGTTGTTATTGTTTATTTGACATTGTTGCTGTTGTTGTTGACGTTGTTGTTGCTGTTGTTTATTTGACGTTGTTGTTGTTGACGTTGTTGTTGTTGACGTTGTTGTTGTTGTTATTGTTTATTTGACGTTGTTGTTGTTTATTTGACGTAGTTATTGTTGTTGACGTTGTTGTTGTTGTTGTTTATTTGACGTTTTAGTTGTTCTTGATGTTGTTGTTGTTTTTGTTGTTGTTTATTTGACGTTGTTGTTGTTCTTGATGTTGTTGTTGTTGTTGTTGTTTATTTAACGTAGTTTTTATGTTGTTTATTTGACGTTGTTGTTGTTGTTGTTTATTTGACGTTGTTGTTGTTATTGTTATTGTTGTTGTTGTTCTTTATTTGACGTTGTTGTTGTTTTTGTTTATTTGACGTTGTTGTTGTTGTTGTTTATTTGACGTTGTTGTTGTTGTTGTTGTTTATTTGAGGTTGTTGTTGCTGTTGTTTATTTGACGTTGTTATTGTTATTGTTGTTTATTTGACGTTGTTGTTGTTTTTGTTTATTTGACGTTGTTGTTGTTGTTGTTGTTTATTTGACGTTGTTGTTGTTGTTGTTGTTGTTGTTGTTGTTGTTTATTTGAGATTGTTGTTGCTGTTGTTTATTTGACGTTGTTATTGTTATTATTGTTTATTTGAAGTTGTTGTTGTTGTTGTTGTTTATTTGACGTTGTTGTTGTTGTTTATTTGACGTTGTTGTTATTGTTTATTTGACGTTTTTGTTGTTGTTGTTTATTTGACGTTGTTGTTGTTGTTATTGTTTATTTAACGTTGTTGTTGTTGTTGTTGTTTATTAGACGTTGTTATTGTTGTTTATTTGACGTTGTTTTTGTTATTTGACGTTGTTGTTGTTGTATTTGTTGTTGTTGTTGTTATTCCTTATTTGACGTTGTTGTTGTTGTTGTTGTTGTTTATTTGACGTTTTTGTTGTTGTTGTTGTTGTATTTGTTGTTGTTGTTGTTGTTCCTTATTTGACGTTGTTGTTGTTGTTTATTTGACGTTGTTGTTGCTGTTGTTTATTTATCGTTGTTGTTGTTGTTGTTTAATTGACGTTGTTGTTGTTTATTTGACGTTGTTGTTGTTGTTGACATTGTTGTTGTTGTTGTTGTTTATTTAACGTTGTTATTGTTGTTGTTGTTGTTTATTTGACGTTGTTGTTGTTGTTTATTTGACATAGTTGTTGTTGTTGTTATTGTTGTTGTTGTTGTTGTTTATTTGACGTTGTTGTTGTTGTTGTTGACGTTGTTGGTGTTGTTGTTTATTTGACGTTGTTATTGTTGTTGTTGTTGTTTATTTGGCGTTGTTGTTGCTGTTGTTTATTTATCATTGTTGTTGTTGTTGTTTATTTGAAGTTGTTGTTGTTTATTTGACGTTGTTGTTGTTGACGTTGTTGTTGTTGTTGTTGTTTATTTAACTTTGTTATTGTTGTTGTTGTTTATTTGACGTTGTTGTTGTTTATTTGACATAGTTGTTATTGTTGTTATTATTGTTGTTGTTGTTGTTGTTGTTTATTTGACGTTGTTGTTGTTGACGTTGTTGGTGTTGTTGTTTATTTGACGTTGTTGTTGTTATTGTTGTTGTTGTTGTTTATTTGACGTTGTTGTTGTTGTTGTTGTTTATTTGACGTTGTTGTTGTTGTTTATTTGACGCTGTTGTTGTTGTTTATTTGACGTTGTTTTTGTTATTTGACGTTGTTGTTGTTGTATTTGTTGTTGTTGTTGTTCTTTATTTGACGTTGTTGTTGTTGTTTATTTGACGTTTTTGTTGTTGTTGATATTGTTTTGTTGTTGTTGTTGTTTATTTGACGATGTTGTTGTTGTTGTTGTTTATTTGACGTTGTTGTTGTTAATGTTTATTTGACAATGTTGTTGTTGTTGTTGTTGTTGTTGTTTATTTGACATTATTGTCGTTGTTGTTGTTGACGTTGTTGT